>OU342744.1:258347874-258385114 GCA_910589775.1 Avena eriantha | reverse complement strand
GGGAGTCAAGGACATCTTCACAAGGCGAGTCCCTCATAACCAATCTCTTTACTTTGTTGTTTTTGTTTTGCTTAGTTTCTTTTTTCTTAGTTTGCTTGTTTTGTTCTTCAGAAAACACAAAAAAAAATTAGTTCCTTTCTTAAGTTGCCTTTGTGACTAGCTCTGCTCCAATCACTATTTCATTATGGATAGCTCACTCAGTTTCCTATTTGGGAATAGTTTTATGAATGCTAAGGTAATAAATGAACCACCGCCTGCTAGAACCTCCATGGAAGAAGAAATTGCTGAACCTGAAAGCTCATTAGATGAAAAAGAGGAGGATAGTGATGGACAAAAAGAGTAAGAATGGATCTACCCATGCCTACCTTCTAATGAGAGTAACTCTTTATCCCTTACATTATTTGATTATCCCCCATGCTTATCAAAGGAGGGTGAATGTTATGTTCCCGAGGATTCTTTTGAAAATATTTATAATAAAGCTCTAGTGCTTGTAGATCATAAAAAGCATGCCTTATGTGATAGTTATATTGTTGAGTTTATTCATGAGGCTACTGAAAATTACTATGAGAGAGGAAAATATGGTTGTAGAAGTCTTTATGGTAATGAAACACCTCTCTATGTGCTGAAAGTTTTGAAGTTACTATTGTTTTATCTTCCTATGCCTGTCACTTTTTTCTTTGTGCATTTATTTGCATAGAAGATTCCTATGCATAGCAAGTGGGTTAGACTTAAATGTGTTTTGAATTTGCTTCTTGATGCTCTCTTTTACTTCAATTCATATTTCCTATGAGAGCATCTTCTCAAATTTTTATGCCTAACTTAAAGGCGTTAAAGAAAAGTACTTGTTGGGAGATAACCCAAGAGTTTTAGATGAGTCTTAGAAGTTATTAACTCTTTAAATAACCTCTCCTTATACTTTTTATTTGCCTTTTGTGCCAAAAGTAACCTCTAATGAGAGAGAATTAATGATTGGGAAAGTTGCTGTCCCGAAACAGATTTCTGTGCTTCACCGTAAACATTTATGAGAGATCTTTGTATGTCGGATTGAGCTGTAATATTTTGTGCTACTGCCCCAGGTTGTTATCTAACTTTTGTTAGTTTAACACTTTTTTATTTGAGAAACATAAGGTCTTCGAAAAAATTCGTCTTTACCTACTGGTCTGTTTTGACAGATTTCTGACATTTTCTGCATTTGCTTCTTGTTAGTTCCTTCTTGAGTTCCTTTGGGGAATTGAGCTTTTTGAGGGAAGTTCTACAGTATCTAGTGTTCTAATAGAAGTTTATTTGGTGTTAGAACTGAACCTTGAGACTTATTTCTCTTAAGTGCACCAATGTTGCTAATGAGATTGTGTGAAGTTTTGTATGAAGGAAAAATTTCAGGTGTATGGAAGGAATGAGTAACGAGATGAAGGATGGACTAAAGCTCAAGCTTGGGGATGCCACGTGTGTCACCCCAAGAAATATCCAAGAAGTACAAGCGTCAAAGCTTGGGGATTCCCAAGGCATCCCCTTCTTCATCAATAAAAATCCCAGGTTTCTTCCAAACGCTTCATTTTTATTGTTTCATGCACAGTTGTGTTTTTCTTGGAGCGTCTTCTTTTTCATTTTTGTTTTGGTTTTTAGTTTTCTTGGTTTGCTTAGTGTTCTGAATAAATTGGTTGGACCCCCGCTTTCACACTTTGGTTTGCAAATTGTTTGGTTTGGTTTGGAAAAGAGTAGGAAAGTTCATGCTTATGTGGTAAAAAGAGCTCGTTTTTGACTGTGGCATATGCCTTGTCATGCCATGCTTGATATTGTTTGGCTTTATGCTTAGTATTCTTTGATGTAGCATGACTTGTTATAAACAATTGAGATTGCTTAATGTGCCTTGGATGAATCATGCGTTGTTTTAGCATATTAAAGCATAGTATAGTGGTATTCTCCTTTGATGCTTTATTTGGGTTGACTTGGCACATGCTCACACCATGTTATGACTATCTCAAGTCACCATAGCATTTATGATCCTTTAGTTTTCAACTTGTAGTATCACTTTATGCTTTGATCAATGATGTTTTGTTGCTCTGCATGATTATGGCCATTATTGCTCTCTTAGTTTGTCGCTCCCAGTCTTTTGCTAGCCTCCACCACCAAGTATGAGTTCCACTCATGCATCCAACTACCTAAACCAAGTTATTCCAAAGAGTACACCATACCTACCTACTAGCTTATGCTATTCCAAGTATATTCATGCTTTTGTTTACCTTTCACTTGTTATGAGAAAACTAGTGATTAAAGCTCTCACGAAGTTGATGGCACACTTTACTTTTTGCCTCTAATAAACTTGAACCATTGGGTCCTTCTTTGTTGTGTATATGCTTGCGCTTTATAAGTTGAAATTAGCAGAACCATGTTTCATGGGGAAGGCTTTCAACATTTCACTTATACTTTGTACCCCGTTGATATCATGTTCTTTTGCTTACGGATCCCCGCGGTGTGAAATAAATGTGGAACTTGCAAGATCATGGAGTTTGTATATGTGTTAGAGAAACGCCTGAGCCGCTAGCCTAAGCCATGCCTAATCATGGTCGAAACTTGCAGCATCACCATAATGAGCACTCTATGAAGCATCCTTAATAAAAACTTATGCAAATAGCAAATAAAAAGATCGTTGAGATGCTCATTGTCTGCTTGCCTTGTCATTTTGATTATGGGAAAGCTCCCGTATCATGTGCAAGGGGTACCCCGTTGGCGGTTCTTAATGATACACATATACTTACAATGACAAGAGCTTACTCGTGACTAAAGTTGAGTAGCATGAGGATCGGTCTTCGTAAGTAAGGGGCATGAGATTTCGGTTTATAATTTGTCAAGCATATCCTCTTAGTTGTGTCACTTTAACCTTAATCACTTTCAAGATGCTTATGATAGGGGCAATGAGAGCTAAAAACTACAAGTACCATAATTTTTGGAAGCTCTTTATGAGACTTGAATCCCTACTTCCTTTTACAAAAGGCTTTTCTTCCACCATTATATTGAGTCTCCACCTTCTATCTTTATGCACCTACTTTGAGAGCATAGTGGCCATTCTTAGTTCGATGTGCATTGTCCCAAGACTAGTTGATTGATGCATAACTTGATATTGCCTCTTTTAAACTATTGTATCTAGTCCCTCTTATGAACTTTGAAGGTGTCCTATGCATTTATATTTGCTACTCTATTGAGGGACAAGCTGAATACTATTATGCTATGTTTTCTTTATGTGAAACAAACAAACGTCTTGCAAGGCATGTTATTCAAGAATCTATTGTTTGTAACTTTTTATGTTGCATCATAGTTTCTTTGCCTATTGCTAGAACTTTGTATTTCATGTTATGATTGAAGTACTATGATCCCAGCTTTGAGTTTTGCAAATACTTTGATCAAGTCTTTGATGGTGCATGTCAGCTCAAAAATTATTTTTCTTTTTTATCACTTCCCTACTCGAGGACGAGCAGGAGTTAAGCTTGGGTATGTTGATACATTGCAAATGTATCTATAATTTTTGATGTTCCATGCTTGGTTTTATCCAGTTTCTTGTGTTTTATTCCAACTTTGGAGTACTTTTCATATGATTTCTTGGACTAACCTATTAACAAGAGCCATAGTGCCAACTGCCTGTTTTCTGCTATTTTTGGTTCCAGGAAAGTAAGAAAATTTATATTCTCATAATTGGACGGGACAAAAGCCAACGTGCCTATTTTTTTGGAAGGGATCAAGTGCCAGAATACGAGACAGAGAGGGACCAGGGGGCCACCACACCACCTAGCCGCGCGGCCCAGCCTGACCCGCGCCAGGGGGTGGTGAGGCCAGCCCTGGCACCCCCTCAGCCTCTCCTTCCGCCTATAAGTTGCCCTCGGGAGGAAAACCCTAAGTACCAGATCAAAAACCCACGAAAGAGTCTGTAGCCGCCGTCATCTCCATCCCTAGATCGGGAGGGATCTGAAGCTCTTCCCGGCACCCTGCCAGAGAGGGGAATTCACTCTGGAAGCCTTCTTCATCACCATGCAAGCCTCCGGTGTGATGTGTGAGTAGTTCATCCTTGGACTACGGATCCATGTAGTAGCTAGATGGCTGGTTTCTCCTCCTTTGTTCTTTCATGTTTAGATCTTGTGAGCTCTATTCATGATCAAGATCATCTATTTGTAATTCATACATGTTGTGTTTGCGGGGATCCGATGGATATTGAGATGCTATTTTAGATTGATTATTGATTCTATCATGTCTTTGTTATTTGAGATCTTACATGCTTTCCATTGTTAGTAGCTATCTTGGCCAAGTAGATTCTAGCAACTCCAAGAGTTTGTATTTATGCTCGATAGTGGGTTCATGCCTCTGGTAATCTGTGGAAGTGACAGAAATCTCTAAGGTACTAGATGTGCTGTTGCTACTAGGGAGAAAACAAGATTCCTTTGTTCATAGAACAATCGTATCGTTTACTTCACACGCAGTTCGTAAAGCAATAATCTATTGCTTGCAACTTAATACTAGAGGGGGTTCGGATGATAACCTGAAGGTGGATTATTAGTCATGGATGCAGATGAATGGCGGTCTATGTATAATATTGTAATGCCCAATCAAGTTCCAAATGAGTCAAGATGATTAGTATATAAATGTATTGCTTTCTCGATGTTTGTCAATTGCCCCGCTGTAATTTGTTCACCTAGCATGTTATCTATCTTAAGGAGAGCCACCTCTAGTGAACTATGGATCCTGGTCCTTGTCTTACATACAATCTACAATCTTTTACTGGTTTGTGTTTACTTTCTGCAAACTTTTACTTCTTTCCATTCGATACGTTTAATCCTTTGTTTTCCGCAAAACACGGTGAGATTGACAACCTCATCGCAAGTTGGGGACAAAGTTCTGTGGTTGTGTTGTGCAGGTTTCCATGTTGCTACTAGCACTGGTAGTGCGCCCTGCCAAAGCTCAGCTAGTAACACCTTTGGGGTGTTTCCTTGCTCCTACTGGTTTGATTAAACCTTGGTTTCATAACTGAGGGAAAACTTACTGCTGTGCTCATCATACCTTCCTCTTGGGGTTCCCAACGAGCTCTACATCAACTACGAGTCAGCAACATGCAATGACACTGGTGGATCCTTATGTGGTTTGTCTAAAGGAACACACATGCAATGACACCGGGTGTGGTTCACGAAAAGAATAGACATGCAATGACTTATGTGGTTTGTCTAGAGGAATAGACATGCAATGACTCTAGTTGTGATTCATGAAAAGAAGAGACATGCAATGAGACCGGTGGATCCTTATGTGGTTTGTGAGAAGAACAGACATGCAATGACACTGGTGGATCCTTATGTGGTTCATGAAAAGAACTGACATGCAATGGCACTGGGTGTGGTTCATGAGAAGAACACACATCCAATGACACTGGTGGATCCTTATGTGGTTCATGAAAAGAACTGACATGGAGTGACACCGGTGGATCCTTGTGTGGTTTGTCTAGAGGAACACACATGCAATGATACTGGGTGTGTTTCATGAAAAGAACAGACATGCAATGACACTGCATGTGGTTTGTTTAGAAGAACACACATGCAATGACACTGGGTGTGTTCATGAAAAGAACAGACATGCAATGACACCGGTAGATCCATGTGTGGTTTATGGATCTAACAGACATGCAATGACTCTAGCTGTGAATCATGAAAATAACAGACATGCAATGACAACGGTGGGTCCATGTGTTGTTCATGAGAAGAACACACATCCAATGACACTGGTGGATCCTTATGTGATTCATGAAAAGAACGGACATGCAATGACATTGGTGGATCCTTATGTTGTTTGTCTAGAGGAACACACATGCAATAATACCGGGTGTGGTTCACGAAAAGAACAGACATGCAATGACACTGGGTGTGGTTTGTGAAAAGAACAAACATGGAATGACACTAGTGGATCCTTATGTGGTTCATGAAAAGAACAGACATGCAGTGACACTGGGTGTGGTTCATGAAAAGAACAGACATGCAATGACACCGGTGGATCCATGTGTGGTTTATGGAAGTAACAGACATGCAATGACTCTAGCTGTGAATCATGAAAAGAACACACATGCAATGACAGCGGTGGATCCATGTGTGGTTAATGAGAAGAACACATATCCAATGACACAGGTGGATCCTTATGTGGTTCATGAAGAGAACTGACATGCCGTGACAGTAGGTGTGGTTCATGAAAAGAACTGACATGCAATGACACCGGTGGATCCATGTGTGGTTTATGGAAGTAACAGACATGCAATTACTCTAGCTGTGAATCATGAAAAGAACAGACATGCAATGACACCGGTGGATCCATGTGTGGTTCATGAGAAGAACACACATCCAATGACACTGGTGGATCCTTATGTGGTTCATGAAAAAGAAATGACATGCAATGCCACTGGTGGATCCTTATGTGGTTTGTCTAGAGAAACACACATGCAATGACACCAGGCGTGGTTCGCGAAAAGAATAGACATGCAATGACATATGTGGTTTGTCTAGAGGAACAGACATGCAATGACTCTAGCTGTGATTCATGAAAAGAACAGACATGCAATGACACCGGTAGATGCTTATGTGTTTTGTGAGAAGAACATACATGCAATGACAGTGGTGGATCCTTATGTGGTTCATGAAAAGAATTGACATGCAATGACAGTGGGTGTGGTTCATGAGGAAAACACGCATCCAATGACACTAGTGGATCTGTATGTGGTTCATGAAAAGAACACACATGTAGTGACACCGGTGGATCCTTATATGGTTTGTCTAGAGGAACTCACATGCAAAGACACCAGGTGTGGTTCGTTAAAAGAACAGACATACAACGACACTACATGTGGTTTGTTTAGAAGAACACAGATGCAATGACACTAGGTGTGGTTCATGAAAAGAACAGACATGCAATGACCCCGGTGGATCCATGTGTGGTTTATGGAAGTAACAAACATGCAATGACTCTAGGTGTGAATCATGAAAAAAACAGATATGCAATGACACCAGTGGATCCATGTGTGGTTCATGAGAAGAACACACATCCAATGACACTGGTGGATCCTTATGTGGTTCATGAAAAGACTTGACATGCAATGACACTAGGTGTGGTTCATGAAAATAACATACATGCAATGACACCGGTGGAACCATGTGTAGTTTATGGAAGTAATAGACATGCAATGACTCTAGCTATGAATCAGGAAAAGGACAGACATGCAATGACAGCGGTGGATCCATGTGTGGTTCATGAGAATAACACACATCCAATGACAGTAGTGGATCCTTATGTGGTTCATGAAAAGAACTGACATGCAATGACACCGGTCGATCCTTATGTGGTATGTCTAGAGGAACACACATGCAATGACACCGGCTGTGGTTTATGAAAAGAACAGACATACAATGACTTGTGTGGTTTGTCTAGAGGAACAGACATGAAGTGACTCTAGCTGTGATTCATGAAAAGAACAGACATGCAATGACACCAGTAGATCCTTATGTGGTTTGTGAGAAGATAGACATGCAATGACACTGGTGGATCCTTATGTGGTTTATGAAAAGAACTGACATGCAATGACACTGCATGTGGTTCATGAGAAGAAGACACATCCAATGACACTGGTGGATCCTTATGTGGTTCATCAAAATAACAGACATGCAGTGACACCGGTGGATCCTTATGTGGTTTGTCTAGGGGAACACACATGCAATGACAACGGGTGTGGTTCATGAAAAGAAAAATACATGCAATGACACTGCATGTGGTTTGTTTAGAAGACCACACATACAATGACACTGGGTGTGGTTCATGAAAAGAAGAGACATGCAACGACACTGGTGGATCCTTATGTGGTTTGTGAGAAGAACAGATATGCAATGACACTGGTGGATCCTTATGTGGTTCATGAAAAGAACTGACATGCAATGACAGTGGGTGTGGTTCATAAAAAGAACACACATGAAATGACACTGGTGGATCCTTATGTGGTTCATGAAAGGAACAGACATGCAGTGACACCGGTGGATCCTTATGTGGTTTGTCTAGAGGAACACACATGCAATGACACCGGGTGTGGTTCATGAAAAGAATAGACATGCAATCCCACTGCATGTGGTTTGTGAAAAGAACAGACATGCAATGACACTGGTGGATCCTTATGTGGTTCATGAAAAGAACTCACATGCAATGACACTGGGTGTGGTTCATGAAAAGAACAGACATGCAATGACACCGGTGGATCCATGTGTAGTTCATGGAAGTAACACACATGCAATGACTCTAGCTGTGAATCATGAAAAGAACAGACATGCAATGACACCGGTGGATCCATGTGTGGTTCATGAGAAGAACACACATCCAATGACACTAGTGGATCCTTATGTGGTTTATGAAAAGAACTGACATGCAATGACACTGGGTGAGGTTCATGAAGAGAACATACATGCAATGACACCGTGGATCCATGTGTGGTTTATGGAAGTAACAGACATGCAATGACTCTAGCTGTGAATCATGAAATGAACAGACATGCAGTGACACCGGTGGATCCATGTGTGGTTCATGAGAAGAACACACATCCAATGACACTGGTGGATCCTTATGTGGTTCATGAAAAGAACTGACATCCAATGACACTGGGTGTGTTTCATGAAAAGAACAGATATGCAATGACACCGGTGGATCCATGTGTGGTTTATGGAAGTAACACGCATCCAATGACTCTAGGTATGAATCATGAAAACAATAGACATGCAATGACACTGGTGGATCCATGTGTGGTTCATGAGAAGAACACACATCCAATGACATTGGTGGATCCTTATGTGGTTCATGAAAAGAACTGACATCCAATGACACTGGTGGATCCTTAAGTCTAGAGGACACACATGCAATGACACCGGGTGTGGTTCACGAAAAGAACAGACATGCAATAACTTATGTGGTTTGTCTAGAGGAACAAACATGCAATAACTCTAGCTGTGATTCATGAAAAGAACATACATGCAATGACACTGGTGGATCCTTATGTGGTTTATGGAAAGAACTGACATGCAATGACACTGCGTGTGGTTCATGAGAAGAAGACACATCCAATGACACTGGTGGATCCTTATGTGGTTCATGAACATAACAGACATGCAGTGACACCGGTGGATCCTTATGTGGTTTGTCTAGCGGAACACACATGCAATGACAACGGGTGTGGTTCATGAAAAGAAAAGACATGCAATGACACTGCATGTGGTTTGTTTCGAAGACCACACATACAATGACACTGGGTGTGGTTCATGAAAATAAGAGACATGCAATGACACTGGTGGATCCTTATGTGGTTTGTGAGAAGAACAGACATGCAATGACACTGGTGGATCCTTATGTGGTTCATGAAAAGAACTGACATGCAATGACAGTGGGTGTGGTTCATAAAAAGAACACACATGAAATGACGCTGGTGGATCCTTATGTGGTTCATGAAAAGAACAGACATGCAGTGACACCGGTGGATCCTTATGTGGTTTGTCTAGAGGAACACACATGCAATGACACCGGGTGTGGTTCATGAAAAGAACAGACATGCAATGCCACTGCATGTGGTTTGTGAAAAGAATAGACATGCAATGACACTAGTGGATCCTTATGTGGTTCATGAAAAGAACTCACATGCAATGACACTGGGTGTGGTTCATGAAAAGAAAAGACATGCAATGACACTTGTGGATCCATGTGTGGTTCATGGAAGTAAAAGACATGCAATGACTCTAGCTGTGAATCATGAAAAGAACAGACATGCAATTACACCGGTGGATCCATGTGTGGTTCATGAGAAGAACACACATCCAATGACACTAGTGGATCCTTATGTGGTTTATGAAAAGAACTGACATGCAATGACACTGGGTGAGGTTCATGAAGAGAACATACATGCAATGACACCGGTGAATCCATGTGTGGTTTATGGAAGTAATAGACATGCAATGACTCTAGCTATGAATCATGAAATGAACAGACATGAAGTGACACCGGTGGATCCATGTGTGGTTCATGAGAAGAACACACATCCAATGACACTGGTGGATCCTTATGTGGTTCATGAAAAGAACTGACATCCAATGACACTGGGTTTGGTTCATGAAAAGAACAGATATGCAATGACACCGGTGGATCCATGTGTGGTTTATGGAAGTAACAGACATCCAATGACTCTAGGTATGAATCATGAAAAGAACAGACATGCAATGACACTGGTGGATCCATGTGTGGTTCATGAGAAGAACACACATCCAATGACATTTGTGGATCCTTATGTGGTTCATGAAAAGAACTGACATCCAATGACACTGGTGGATCCTTAAGTCTGGAGGAACACACATGCAATGACACCGTGTGTGGTTCACGAAGAGAACAGACATGCAATAACTTATGTGGTTTGTCTAGAGGAACAAACATGCAATAACTCTAGCTGTGATTCATGAAAAGAACAGACATGCAATGACACCGGTGGATCCATTTGTGGTTCATGAGAAGAACACACATCCAATGACACTGGTGGATCCTTATGTGGTTCATGAAAAGAATTGACATTCAATGACACTGGTGGATTCTTATGTGGTTTGTCTAGAGGAACACACATGCAATGACACCGGGTGTGGTTCACGAAAAGAACAGACATGCAATGACTTATGTGGTTTGTCTAGAGGAACAGACATGCAATGACTCTAGCTGTGATTCATGAAAAGAACAGACATGCAATGACACCGGTGGATCCTTATGTGGTTTGTGAGAAGAACAGACATGCAATGACACTGGTGGATTCTTATGTGGTTCATGAAAAGAACTGACATGCAATGGCACTAGGTGTGCTTCATGAGAAGAACACACATCCAATGACACTGGTGGACCCTTATATGGTTCATGAAAAGAACAGACATGCAGTGACACTGGTGGATCCTTGTGTGGTTTGTCTAGAGGAACACACATTCAATGTCACCGGGTGTGGTTCATGAAAAGAATAGACATGCAATGACACTGCATGTGGTTTGTTTAGAAGAACACACATGCAATGACACTGGGTGTGATTCATGAAAAGAACAGACATGCAATGACACCGGTGGATCCATGTGTGGTTTATGGAAGTAATAGACATGCAATGACTCTAGCTGTGAATCATGAAAAGAACAGACATGCAATGACACCGGTGGATCCATGTGTGGTTGGTACATTGCAAATGTATCTATAATTTTTGATGTTCCATGCTTGGTTTTATCTACTTTCTTATGTTTTGTCCCAACTTTGGAGTTCTTTTCATATGATTTCTTGGACTAACCTATTAACAAGATGCCACAGTGCCAGTTGCCTTTTTTCTGCTGTTTTTGGTTCTAGGAAAGTCAGAAAATCAATATTCTCGGAATTGGACCGGCCAAAAGCCAAAGTCGATATTTTACCGGAAGACTCACGGAGCCAGAAGATGAGACGGAGAGGGGCCACACCATATGGTGGCGCGGGCTAGCCCTGGCCACACCACCAGGTGGTGTGGGCCCCCTGGCTGCCCACCGACCTTGCCTCTTGGCCTATAAGAGGCCTCTCGATACCAAAACCCTATATCATCAAGCCTCCAACCACGAAAATTTTTGCAGCGCCGCCGCCACCGAAGGGGAGATTCGGAGGACAGAAAGTCTCTTTTCCGGCACCCTGCTAGATCAGGGAAGTGCCCTCGGAGCCATCTCCATCGATCTCCACCACCATCTCCGTCACCATTGCCGATTCCCATGATAAGGAGGGAGTAGTTCTCTCTCAAGGCTAAGGGTTCTACCGGTAGCTATGTGTTCATCTCTCTCTCTATGCGTGATCATATTGTGATCATAAGCTTGTAATCTATAGATCTACCTTGCTACTCAAGTGCTTTAATAGATCTCTGCTCTCCCCATGTGTGTGAAAGTGACAGCGTGCACACCATGGTGGCACTTAGGCTAGAGATTACAAATACTTGTTATGAGTTATATTTGGAGTTGGATGTCTTTATGAAATTGTGGTGTTTGTTGGAACCATCTAGTGCTCAAGGTGACAGTGTGGGGTTTTTTAGATGGGAAAGGCTTACTTTGAGGAGTGCTGTTATAGCCCTACCATCGATTAGAGTGTTAAACCGGAGAGTAGTTAAGAGTAGTATCATAAAGAGAATATATTTATATGAGAGTGTTCACTACTGAAAGTATGATCCCTAGGCCTTGTTTCTAAGCATTGAAACACCGTTTGCTACTAGATTTGTTACATGTTTGCTTGCTTCCATCTTTATTTCAGTTTATCTTTAGTCTTTTCCACGCCATCAATCTATTTTCTATCACCGTTACCACATATAATTATCAATACCACTTGTATTTCACTATCTCTTCGCCGAACTAGTGCACCTATACACCTGACAAGTGTATTGGGTGTGTTGGGGACACAAGAGACTTCTTGTATCATGATTGCAGGGTTGCTTGAGAGGGAATACCTTTGACCACTTCCTCCCTGAGTTCGATAAACCTTGGGTGATCCACTTAAGGGAAAACTTGCTGCTGTTCTACAAACCTCTACACTTGGAGGCCCAACAACTGTCTACAAGAATAGAAGTGCGTAGGCATCAGTGGGGTTCATGACAAGAACACACATCCAATGACACAGGTGGATCCTTATGTGGTTCATGAAAAGAACTGACATGCAATGACACTGGTGGATCCTTATGTGGTTTGTCTAGAGGAACACACATGCAATGACACCGGGTGTGGTTCATGAAAAGAACAGACATACAATGACTTATGTGGTTTGTCTAGAGGAACAGACATGCAACGACTCTAGCTGTGATTCATGAAAAGAACAGACATGCAATGACACCGGTGGATCCTTATGTGGTTTGTGAGAAGAACAGACATGCAATGACACTGGTGGATCCTTATGTGGTTCGTGAAAAGAGCTGACATGCAATGACACTAGGTGTAGTTCATGAGAAGAACACACATCCAATGACACTGGTGGATCCTTATGTGGTTCATGAAAATAACATACATGCAGTGGCACCGGTGGATCCTTATGTGGTTTGTCTAGAGGAACACACATGCAATGACACCAGGTGTGGTTCATGAAAAGAACAGACATGCAATGACACTGCATGTGGTTTGTTTAGAAGAACACACATGCATTAACACTGGGTGTGGTTCATGGAAAGAACAGACATGCAATGACACTGGTGGATCCTTATGTGGTTTATGAGAAGAACAGATATGCAATGACTGAAGGAGATATGCCCTAGAGGCAAATAAGAAATAGGTTTTTATTATCATATCTCAATTAGTTTATAATAGTTTCATACTGTGCTAGAACTCTGCCAAGTAGAATCATTGGTACAGGTGTGGTATGAAATAACCAAGTCCCTAGTAGCCTCTATTCATACTAGTTCATTGGTCACGAAGATGATCTGGGTTTCAAGATCATGGGCATTTATGCCGACTGAGAACGAGATCATATCACTGGAGAATGATGTGATTGGACATTCCTCGAAGGATTGCAACACGATCAAGTCATACAATTCATTGTTGCGATAGCTATACCTAGACTCCTTCTCCTTAGACCGTGAGCTCATATTACTCACTATTTCCCTAGGCTGCTTTGACTGCATCAAACGTCATCTAGTAATACGGTGGCTATAAAGGTGCATGTTGGGTATTCCGAAGGAACAGTAGATGACATGTGACTGCAATACCGAGATTTGTTCACCCACATGATGGGTTAAAGATACATACGGCCGGCTTGGTGAGATTACATCCATAAATGTTGCAACATGTGACTAGGTCACGGGGATGTAATATCACTTAACAAGAAAACAGAACTTGTTGTGAACGAGATTGAACAAGGTATAAGATACCATTGATCGGATCTCGGACAAGTTGTATCGAGAAACAAAAGGAAGAGGATGCTACATTTAGATGGTTCAAATGACATAGTCTAGATGTCTGTTTGCAAATATCTTGGTAGATCTTAGCCTATCCCATTGAGGTCCTTTGCGACCATGGGAATATATTGCTTAATTTGGAACTTAGCAAAAGGGTCCAACTTCATAGATGAATACCCAGGCCTGAGGGATATCCTCGTAAAAGGTGATCTTCTCTTCTTGACACAATAATCATTAGGAGATAATCCGATGACTCCGGAATGTTTAGAGAAACACTTAGCGATCTTGCATTAGAGTTGAGAACTCTTAGAAGAGCTTGATTGCAAATGGAGTCATAGATGGAAAAAGTATATGTAAGATATACAAATTATAAATGTGGTTCTTGTAGAACTCATTGCAGTTTGCAAGGTATTTGATACTTGTCCCGTTTTGTGAAAACAGGATGATCTGCCTGAGAATTGCTGGATTTGAGGCAAAGTGACTTGATGGTGGCAAGCAAAATAGTTGATGGCCAACATCACCTCTTTCCTCAAAGTTTGTCATTTGGATTAGTGGACTTGAATATAATTTGTAATCCTTATTTGTGTGTCTTGCTTTTTGCGAGACGATTATTCATATGAACAAGTTACAAGCCATTTTGTACTTTTGTTATGAACAATACCGTTATGGTCACATTACGATTATAAATAAGTTATTCTCATCACTATGTTAATGATAATAGTTTAAACATTTATAAAGGATTAGAATGCTAAAAGATATCCAAAGCTTAATAATGAAAAGACACTACAGTTTGAGTCATTTTGGTCATTGCATGTTCTTTATGAAAGATCGGGGTGCTAGATGCTTAATCTAGAGACTTTGCAAAACCATGCCTCTTAGGCAGAATGACTAAAACTCCGCATTCTGGTAAAACGGTGATATGCGAAGAAATGTTGAAACTTATACATAATGATGTATCATATTTTCAACAAGTAGTGGAAATCATTTATTGTGGACTTAAGTGAATAAGTGTATTTACTTAATGAAACTTGAAGTTTGAGATGACTTGAATTGTTCAAATGAGTTCATAAATAAATGGGATATTAAATTAACTGAATTAACAAGTCTCTTCGATTTGATCGACACGACTAAAGTATTCAAGTTAAGTTTAGCATAAAAGGAACTTGTGAAAGATGTTTCACAAATTATGATAATTGGATGAATTCAAACTTTGTTGAAATATCTAAACATCATAATCATTATGTATTAGATACATATGGTATAATATTATCTCTTATTGGGGTTATAGTTATCGTTTAGAGTTGAAGATTAAAATAAGCAAACACTCATTTGAAATACAAAGGAACATCTAAATATTCGTGGAAACAACACCATAAGTGTTATGGAATGTTCGAGTTTCTGGAGATTTCAGCAAGTCGAAGTCGTGGAAAATAAACAAGTCTTTGTAGAGCATTCTTAGGAAGCTATGAATGCATCTTCCACAAAAGAGGGCAACCAGTTGTTGTCCTAAATTGATGTGTCTTGATGAAGATACATGTGGAAGGAAGTAAAAGATCAAAACAAGGTGTTTGACCTTGCCTCCGAATTGTTGAGTGGCGCAGCGGAATTTGTTTCGTGAATCCAAACTCTTCAAATAGAGGAGAAACTAATGACAATGATCATAAAGTTTCAGGGAATACTTTTACCAAAGAAAGTAGGATTCAACTATATATACTCTACAAGTTTGTGGAATTATATTATTGATTCACTCTTCATGTTTTGAACAAGACATACCTATGAATTACAAAGAAGCGTGATGGACCTTAGTCCAAGAAATGACTATGAGTCATAAAATCCTATATTAAGTTACATTTAAGATTGCAAAGTAACTTGTTACTTGATCTTATTAAAGTAAAGAAGTTTACTTGATATTTCTTAATGACTGCAAAATCATAAGAAGTAAATGAAACTTAATGAATGACGAAAGCTCGATTTGTCACAAGTTTGGACAAATTCAAGAAGTTGACTACAACAGTAGTGATGCTTAAGTCTTTTGGATTTACGCTAGAAATATATGGATATTGAAGTCTCATAATTGGAATTCTCAAATTAATAAGGATCAAAGAATTTTGGAATGTCCAAGATTATCGAGAGGACCTAGATTTAGTGGGAGAAAATCAGCTTGGCTAATTCATAATATGTAGCTAACATATTTTGAGTGGGAGCTAAGTGAAATCCCTGGATCTCAAACATGAATATCATATTTGAGTGGGAGCTAAGTGAAATCCCTGGATCTCAAACATGAATGTCATATTTGAGTGGGAGCGTGAAATCACTCTGGGTTATGTGGACGACATATGTGAATGATGTGATTGGTGTTAATAACATTTAAGTTAGATAAGTAAGGATGAAGTTGAAGTTATTAAACAAAGAGATCTATCAGAATAGATTGATGAGTTTAATAAACACTGAATGTCAAATGCTTCCTGGACTTGATTCTGAAAGATGTTCAGAAAGTCCTAAGACAAGATTCTGAAGAAGTTCAGAATAGAACAAGGTAAGAAAGAAGTTCTTACTGTATGAAGCATTGGGTATTGCAACTATGGTTGAAAGAAAGAGATGCATTGCATCTCCTATGCCTCAGTCATAGGTTCTTCCATATAACCATGTTGTATACTCGACATAATGTGACCCGAAGTTCTGGTTGGTAGGACAAAGTCTTAACTAGAGAATGTTCTTAAGTGATTCCTGAGTTGATCACTGAACCAGAATTGAGTTTGTAATTAAGTAGCAAGAAGCAATGTAAGTGGCATGGTTGCATTCCATGCACTAGGACCTACATAGATATAGAAGTATAAAGGCTACATCTGATGTGATGTATAATGTTATGGTGGGGCTAATTCGCTTTTAACATAGAATGATGTGTCCCAGGGCCCAGTGCCCATGAGAAAGCCCTCGAGGTTGATCTAACGTCAATTTTGGGGGGATACCCCTGGGTAGGGTCACGCCGGGGTATAAAGGCCGAGTTAGACGAGGTTCGGCAAGGCCAAAGCAGATGCTGGCCGGGTCACCTCAAGGCAGGCCGAGTCACGGGATAGCCTGGACCAGGGGGCATTCGCCTAACTAAGTCTCAACCGACTTAAGGAGTAAGTCGGAAATGCCTGTTTTACTTGTATGCAGGAACAGGTGTGGCCGGATCAACTATGATCTGGGTCACGTCTAGCTTCTAGGAGAAGGAATGAATCTCGTTGGTCAAAAGAAGCCCCGGTACGCACTACCTGAGCGAAGCAAACAAGGGCAGGACCACCCGGGCGTGGCCGACAAGGGTGACGATGCCCATGTCGGCTGACGCGGGCGCCGCAGAGGCTCACGTAGCCTCTGCATATGTGACACGGAGGAAAAGCACCTCGATCGGCTTACTACTTTGGGAGGAGGCATATTCTTAGGAATATGCCTCCACGTATTCCCTAGGCAGAGACCTAGTTCCCTCTATATAAGGAGGGCTAGGATCTCAGTAGAAGGGGTTTCGCTATTCTGATTTGGCTAGGGTTTTAAGTGTGATCTGTGAGTGAGAGTAAGAGAGCTCCTTCTTCCTCCTCTCGCCAATACAGCTCTAGGAGCACTTGTAATCTTGGAAGCTAAGCAAATACAAACCTTTGTGTGAAGAATCACTTCACTATCCCTCCCTGGATTCCCCTAGCGTGTATTAGTCCCCACCTTTAGCCTATCCATGGCATCTGCCGTGACACCACCACGATAGTTGGAGCCCACCATGGGGCAAGCGGCGCTAGCAGGGGTCAAGATCCGGACGGGAAACTTCATCGGCACCGGCGAACGCATCGTCTCCGGACTTGTTCAGCGCTTTGGAGCGCTGGACTTCGTCAGCGACAATGCTGGCTGCTTCGGCACACGCCCACTTCCGCGCAATGGCCTCTTCGTCAAGCTCGGCGCGCACAAGGTCTACGTTGCTGTTGACGTGTCGTGTGTTCATCTGCGTCATGTCGTCGAGGCAGGGGAGCCACCATTCACTGTGGTTCGCGGGGCGCATGTCGTTCGCTCCCCGGACCACGCAGAGGTGATGATGACTGCGCCTGGTGTGGGCGCGAGCAAGGATCCGGCACCAGATCCGGAGGTAACGCCTAAGGCACCGAGGAAAGGTAGAGGTCCTCCACTAGAGAGGCCAGAGAATGTGTTGAGAGAAGCGATGGATAGCTTGGCAAACCCTGTGGTAGCAGCAGTAGATCCGGCTCGGGCACAGGCCGAGCTAGAAGAAACTAGGCAAAAAATACTAGAGGGTGAAAAAAGATAGTCGCAGCTCTACAGTCGTTGAATATGACATTGCGTGAGTACGCAAAGGCGAACAAGGTTGACGCTGTAAAAGTAAAGGGGAGAAATCTCATGAGAGAGATGAACAGAGAAGGTGATACTGGAATTGAGGAATCAGAAAACTGTTTGTCCGTGGGGCTGCCGAGGTATAGTACCCCGCCAAAGAACCTCAGAGCAGTGGATGCAGCTGCATCTGAGTTAGAGGGTCTAACGGGTGAGGCTCGGCAAAGACAACAAGATAGGGTTAACGAGCTGGTTCGGATCGCGAACAGACAAAACTAAGAACTACTTAGAGCTAACCCGGAGAGAGTTGGAGCCTCCAAGATCGTCCATTCGGCGATGGGTAACCCGGAGAAATCCGCTAGATCCGCATCGTCTCCTCATGGTGGTCCAAGGAGAGAAGAGGTAGTAACCTCGGCTAGACGGAACAAACAGATCGTCCCGTATGACCCAACGCGGGCAGGGAAAGGAAAAGAAGCACAGAAAAATGATGATCGACGGAGTGTGAGCCGAGGTGAAGCTGGCCGAGGTAACCGTGACCAAGGCAATGCCGGTCAAGGGAACGCCGTCAACGGCAATGCCGGACAGTGAAACTCGGCAGGAGAAGGACAACCGCAGCAGCGGAATATACCAAGGCAAGAGCAAAGTGTCGGCCGAGGTATGCAACAGAAGGGCGCTCCACGAGAGCAAGACAGGTATAACGATGGAGATTCGGAGATGGTGAACGCAGGATACCCAAGACCGGACTATCATGTGATAGGGTCAAGATTGGGAAGCAGGGATTTGATGCCGGAGGATGCCAGGTTGAAACTGGATCGACTGTATAGGTCGGAACAAATTGAATGTCAAGGTCCACCAGGTCCAGCGTGTTTTGGACCCCGGATCATGAAGGAGCCACCGGTACCCAACTTCCAGTTTCCCAGGGGCACGAAGACGTATGTCGGCAGTACAAAGCCGGAGGATTGGCTGATAAATTATGCTACAGCAGTGAAAATTGCCACTGGCAACTTGAGATGGGCTGTATGATATGTACCCCGGATGTTGGAGGGGCCAACAAGGGTATGGCTGAACAATTTGCCGCCTGGAAGCATTAACTGCTGGATAGATTTCGAGGAAATGTTCATCAGCAATTTCTCGAGTACGTATCAGAAGCCAAATAGGCCGCAGACCCTAGCTATGTGCAACCAAAGACAAAATGAGACAGATCGGGAGTTTTTAACCCGGTGGTGTACAGTGAGAAACTCGTGTGAGGGCGTGATAGAATCACAGGCCATAGCATGGTTTGCGCAAGGATGCAGATATGCAAGCGAGCTGTGGCAGAAGTTGCAAAGGAAAATGCCGACCACGTTGGTAGAGATGATCCGGATTGCTGATTCGTATGCTTTGGGTGATCCGACTCAACCTAGGCTCGTATCAAATGAATCAAACGATGAGTACTACCAGAGGGATGGAGCCGGGTCATCCCCGAGGAATGACTACAGAGGGAAAAGGAGAGATGACAGACCGGATCATCGATACGGTTCGCAACAAGTCGCGGCGGTGAATCAAGTTCAGCCCGGAGCAGGGGGCAGTCAACGCCAGAAAACTGGAGGGCAGTGGACTCCGAGAAACGATGGCAAGAAAACTTGGACACCAGAGCAAAAGAAAAGTGGCAAGAAAGGAAAGACCGTCCGAGATATACTTATGAGTCGATGTTGGATCAGCCGTGTAAATTTCACACGCCAAATCCGAATAACCCAGCGGGTCATACGACGAGGCAATGTGAGTGGATGCGCAAGATTGAACAAGGTGGTTCGGGGAATGCTCAGGCACCCCGGAATGATCAGCCTCAGCAGGAGTTACCCCGGCAGCAATTGCTCTCCGGAGCGAACACGCAATAGCTAATGTTGCCTCCCCCTCCGCCGAGGTATGATAATAATGAGAGCAGGGATGTGGTGCATCAAGTGGAAAATCAGCATCAGCCGGATCAGAGGTAACCCGGAAATGAGGGGAGAAATGAGTACAGAGAGCATCATCAGAGCTATTGTGTGTTCACCACTGAGGAAACAGATAGAAAGAGCATGTAGCGCCGACATATGGAGGTGAATGCAGTGATGCCTACAGTGACTAGGTATATGCCTTGGTCTGACCAAGAAATCACCTGGAGCATCAAGGATCATCCCAAGCTTATGCCAAGCCCTGGTTCGTATGCGTTGGTGCTGGATCCGACATTCATTGGACCTAGTATTAACGTAAGGTTCTCAAAGGTGCTGATCGACAATGGCAGCAGCATTAACATCATGTATGCAGACACAATGCGCAAGTTGGGTATCTCGGAGAACATGCTACAAGCCACGAGGACAACTTTCCATGGTATTGTGCCCGACATTTCTTGTGAGCCCATAGGCAAGGTCCGGTTGACGTATTGTTCGGCACGAGGGATAACTGCCGAACCGAAAATTTGGAGTTCGAGGTGGTGAACTTAGAAAGTGCGTACCACGCATTACTCGGAAGGCCAGCGCTGAACAAGTTCATGGCGAGCTGTCATATTAGTTACTTGAAGATGAAGTTGCCCGAACCAAACGAGGTGATTACCATTGCAGGGGATTTCCGACGTTCCATGGAGTTTGCGTCGGCCGGGTCTAACTTAGCCGAGTCACTTGTGACTACGCATGAAAAAAAGGAAAATTCAAGAGGTGGCTGCATTGGCTCAGTCCGCGTAGCAGTATATGCCGGCACTGAGTAACCCGCATGGAAGTGTGTCCTTCCAGGCCACGAAAGATACCAAGAAGGTTCCTGTTGATGACATGTTCCCGGAGCGCACCGTAACAATTGGTGCCGGGTTAAGTGATAAATAAGAAAGCGAGCTCGTCAGCTTCCTCCGTGAGAATCAGGACATTTTTGCTTGGTCCACACAGGACTTGCAGGGTGTTCCGAGGGAGTTGGCCGAGCACTCTTTGAATGTGAGACCCGGAGCTAAGCCAGTGAAGCAACCTCTCCGCCGCTTCGCCGAAGATAGGAGGAAAGTCATCGGGGATGAGATAGCTTGGTTGCTAGCTGCAAGATTTATCATGGAAGTTCTTTACCCGGATTGGCTGTCTAATCTGGTGCTAGTGGAGAAGAAGAAGGATGATCTGAACATGGCAGTGGTTTGGCGAATGTGTATCGATTACACGAACCTGAACAAGGCGTGTCCAAAAGATCCATTTCCGCTGCCAAGAATAGATCAGGTCATAGACTCAACTGCTGGATGTGAATTGTTGTCATTCATTGATGCGTATTCTGGTTTCCACCAGATACCTCTGAGCCCGGATGATCAAATAAAGACTGCGTTTATTACCCCATATGGGGCTTATTGCTATCGCACCATGCCGTTTGGTTTACGTAATGCAGGGGAAACGTACCAAAGTTGTATGCAAAATTTTTTGCATGACCAAATCGGTCTAAATGTACAAGTGTACGTGGATGATGTGGTTATCAAGACCAAGGAAAGCAAAACGCTCCTTGACGATATCAGGCAAACGTTTGCGAACCTAAGGAGGTTCCGGATGAAACTTAACCCGGATAAATACACCTTCGGTGTCCCGGCTGGGAAATTGCTCGGTTTTCTTGTTTCTAGCTGAGGTATCGAGGTTAATCCAACTAAAATCCGGGCCATCGAACGAATGGAACTGCCGAAGTGTCTTAACGATGTCCAGATGTTCATAGGCTGCCTGGCCTCGTTAAGTCGTTTTGTATGTCGGTTGGGAGAGAAGGCATTGCCTCTTTACCAACTCATGAAAAAGTCGGATAAATTCGTTTGGACACCGCATGCCGATGAAGCCTTTGCCCACTTGAAGAAGATGTTAGCCACTGCACCAGTGTTAGCCTCACCACTATCAAAGGATCCGATGTTGCTCTATATAGCCGCAACCAACCGAGTTGTAAGTGCAGTGATAGTGGTAGAGCGCGACGAGGAAGGTAAGTTGGTGCAAAGGCTAGTGTATTACTTGAGTGAGGTGTTGTCAGCCTCAAAGCAGAACTATCCACACTATCAAAAGGTGGCGTATGGCGTGTACATGGCCTCTAAGAAGCTGAAGAACTACTTTGAGGAGCATCCCATCAGGGTCATATGCGAGGCCCCCATATCCGAGATAATGAGTAACACGGATGCGAGTGGCAGAATTGCAAAATGGGCAATTGAGCTAGCTCCTTATGCGCCGCAATATGACAGAAGAGAAGCCATCAAATCTCAAGCTGTGGCGGACTTTTTCGTGGATTGGGCCGAGGTGCAATACGAACCGCCACTCCCAGATCCGAACTATTTGCGAATGCACTTTGACGGATCAAAAACCAAAACCGGGCTAGGTGCCGGAGTTGTACTTACTTCGCCAAAGAAGGACCAGTTGAAATACGTGCTGCAAATCCATTTCGGGGCATCAAACAATGTCGCTAAGTATGAAGCACTTGTGCACGGTCTCAAGGTGGCAAAAGAGATTGGGATACGTCGGATCATATGCTTTGGCGACTTGGATTTGGTGGTGCAGCAAGTGTCGGGACTGTGGGACGCCCTTGATCCAAACATGGCACTGTACAGATTTCATGTGCAGAAAATATCTGGTTACTTTGAGGGATGCGAATTTCACCATGTACCCCAGGTGGAAAATGAGGCTGCCGACATGCTGTCAAAGCTCAGGTCAACCCGACAAGCAATTCCACCGGGTGTAGCATTAGAGCACCTCAGGAAACCATACATCAGGCCTTCCCCAGAAACCGACTCAATCTATGTCCCAGAGGACACGGAATCAGGAGCTGTGCCCATGGACATTGACATGGGAAGTGATGCGCGAAACCCGAGGACTGTCTCGGCAAACCCGGGGATTGCTTCGCAAGACCCGGGGACTGCTTAGCGTGATTCGGTTGAAGTTATGCCGGTGGATCAGATGGAGATTGATGAGGATATGTTCCCTGTGCGAGCAATACCAGCTTGGGCACTACCTATATTTCAATTCCTGAAAGATGGAACGTTGCCCACCGAGGAAGTGTTGTCTAGGCAAACATAGAGGAGGGAAAAGGCGTACACGATCATCAATTCCGAACTATACAAAAGAAGTGTGACCAATGTCCCCCAGCGATGTGTTGACCCGGAAGAAGGGCTTGACATCCTCCGAGATATACATCAAGGGGAATGCGGGCATCATGCCTCGTCCCGAGCCTTGGTAGCAAAAGCTTTCCGGCACGGATTCTACTGGCCAAGTGCCTTAGAGCAAGCAGAAGATCTGGTGAGAAAATGTAATGGTTGTCAGAGGTACTCTACCAAGAGACATATGCCAATGTCGGAAATCAAGACCATACCAATTACTTGGCCATTTGCCGTATGGTGCTTGGATATGGTCGGCCCGTTCAAACCAGCAAGGGGAAATATGACTCACATTTTAGAAATAGTGGACAAGTTTACGAAGTGGATTGAAGTAAAGCCTATAAGGCGATGGAGCTACGGCCGTAACATTTCTCAAGGATATCATCTTGAGGTACGGTTATCCTCACAGTATCATAACTGATAATGGCACAAATTTTGCGGAAGGAGCATTTGCGCGATTCTGCCAGGATAAGAATATCCGGCTGGACGTAGCCTCGGTAGCCCACCCCGCATCGAACGGACAAGTGGAAAGATCTAACGGATTAGTATTATCCGGGATAAAACCCCGGCTCATGGAGTCGCTGCAAAGATCAGCGGGGTGCTAGATAGAAGAACTACCAGCGGTACTGTGGAGTTTAAGAACAACTCCGAATCGATCAACAGGCTATACGCCGTTTTTTCTGGTATATGGGGCAGAAGTTGTATTACCAGCCGACATAGAGCATGATTCGCCTAGGGTCACCCAATACACAGAAGCCGAAGTGCAAGAAGCCCAGCAAAATGATGTTGATCTGCTGGAAGAAGCGAGAGAACTGGCACTGTCTAGATCCGCCATATATCAGCAAAATCTCCGACGCTATCATAGCCGGAAAATAAGCCCCCGAGTCTTTCGGGAAGGCGATCTAGTGCTCCGGTTGATACAACGTACTGCTGGCATGCATAAATTATCCCCTCCATGGGAAGGGCCATTCATCATGAGCAAGGCATTGCACAATGATTCTTATTATCTTATAGATGCAAAGCCACAGGAAAAGAACAAGGCGGACAGGTCCGGCGAGGAATCTAAGCGACCATGGAATGTAGCTCTCCTTCGTCCTTTCTAC
Source organism: Avena eriantha (assembly GCA_910589775.1). Taxonomy (NCBI): domain Eukaryota; kingdom Viridiplantae; phylum Streptophyta; class Magnoliopsida; order Poales; family Poaceae; genus Avena; species Avena eriantha. The sequence continues at coordinate 258,360,666 of OU342744.1, read as the reverse complement.
ACTTAGCAAAGAAGTGTATGTATCCGAGTCTTCTCATGTGTCGGTATATATGCCGGCAATGAGGTTATCAATGAAGTGTTGGCACCTCGAGCAGTAACTCGGGGACTACCTTAATAATATTTGTTGTCCTTTGTGCGTTAGCTGGAATAAGTTGTTCTACTTAACTCGGATTAGTTATGTGTGAGCACCAAGAATCTAACTCTTCGACTTGCTGCTGTCCAACAAGAATTGGCTTCATGGCAAGCAAGAGAACAAGTTTGGAATTGTGTAGCACATGAAAAATGACTAAGGAAAAGAATTTATTCGAGTCGACGTTTGTTTTTCGGACTAACCTTGTATTTATTTTCAAGTTATTATGCAGTTTTATTTTTGAGCTAAGTCTAAAAGTTTCCCAGTATTGTAAGAAAATTTTTGAAGATCGGATTCATAGGTCGTAAAACCGAATCAAGGTAGACACGAGCCGAGCCAAAAGATCGGACGAACAAGAAAAAGAAACTCGGGGACTACGCCCAAGTTAATCCGACATAAGAACTTAGTAGCAAAATATCACATGTATATGGGATACAACTCCACCCGGCATACCAGGGATTTGATAAATTTTCAAGTTTTTTCTCTCAAGGAGCAGCAGGAGGAGGAAGTTCGGCATCATCTTCGCCGTCTTCGATATCCGAGGCGTCATCTTCTCCATCACCGTCCGAGCCATCTTCATCGTTCTCAACCTCATCGTCCCCAGCGGCTTCCAGGAAGGTCGGCCCCTCAGCCCATTCATGAATGGGAGCGTATTCAACGAGGCTATGAGCGCAAGCCTAGCGCCGAGCTACCCACCCCGGGTCATTGGTCGATCTGGATCGTGTGCGCAGGCGTATCAGGAGGTTGAGATCGATCTTCTCATACCACGTGAGTATGTGGTGAAGAATGGTATCAGCTGCGGCACGTCCAACAGACTCTCTCCAGAGGTCGAGCTGGGTCTCGGTTTCCATTAACTTCTCAACGAGGATTGCGGTGGTCTCCGGAGTATCTTCTCCGGGCCAGAACGTGTTGAAGATGCGAACTGCAACGTCGAGGATGTCCTTGCCATAATTCTTGATGAGCTCCACGTGAGATGACAAGTTGACCAATAGGTCCTCCATGTCATAGGGAATCTCTTCACCGTTAGGAGCGGCAGGAGTACCCCTTTCTCGGCGGAAGTCTGCAACTGCTGCGCTCGCACTAGCAGTGCCCCCTGGAAATTTGCCTAGAAACAAGACAAAGGAAGAAGGTAAAGAAAATACATATGAAGTAACCCGGAGAAGTAGGTCGGATAAGGGAAAGGAACTTACGTGATATATGGCTGAGGATTCGGGTCAACTCCCTGGTGCAGTCATCACGTCTCTTACGAAGCTGCTCAGGCTCAGCATTCTCCGACCCAAGCTGGATGTCGGACTCCTTGAGTAAATCCTGGTCCTTGGCGATCTAGAGATTGAGGCGGTCGCGCTCTCCTGTGTAATCCTGGCCAACCTTTTTGAGCTTGGATTGGTGCTGGGCCTTCATTTTCTCCATCTCAGCCTTGAGCCTGGCGATCTCATCGTCCTTGGTCCGGAGGAGGGCGAGCTCATCATCTTTCTTCTTAAGCTCGGCTTGGTGCTGCCCTGCTTGTTCGAGAAAATGCAGCATCATATCAGGCACGGGCACACTATCTTCAAGCGATGCTAAAATAGTGTGTTGACCCGGCAGAGCCGAGGTATGAATGTTTGACGAGCCAAGGAGAAAAGGAAATGGAAATCACTGTAGGTCGGACAAAAATGACTTAGCCTTTATCTGCTCCAGATTCTTCTGCATAATCTTGTTCTCAGCCTCCACCCCAGCTGCGGAAACCGAATGATGAGATTAGTTCGGAAGAGGAAGATGAAGAAAAATGAAGAAGCGCCAAGGAAGAAATTTACCCCTTTTCTCGTATTCCGCGAGAAGTGCAGCTTGCTTTGCGCGTAGCATCTTGTGGGTATCCAGCAGACATTGGAATTCAGCACTCCAGCGATTGGTGGTCACCTGAAAGGAGTACAGAAACATAAATTAGCTTGGTGCATATTCGAAGTGTACAAAAATCCAGGCCAAGTGGATCTTAACCCAGCTCTAGGTGTGTGCATGTTCGAAGTGTACAAAAATCCGGGCCAAGTGGAACTTAACCCGGCTCTAGGTGTGTGCATGTTCGAAGTGTACAAAAATCTGGGCCAAGTGGAACTTAACCCGGCTCTAGGTGTGTGCATGTTCGAAGTGTACAAAAATCTGGGCCAAGTGGAACTTAACCCGGCTCTAGGTGTGTGCATATTCGAAGTGTACAAGATCCGGGCCAAGTGGAACTTAACCCGGCTCTAGGTGTGTGCATGTTCGAAGTGTACAAAAATCCGAGCCAAGTGGAACTTAACCCGGCTCTAGGTGTGTGCATATTCAAAGTTCTCATGGAGCTACGTTAGTTTTCTAAAGAGCATCCGGCCGAGTAACAAGTTACTCCCCCGGAGGATCGGGGACTAATGGTTATTATCTACAGCATATAAAGGGGAGGCGACGTACCTCCATCATCCGCCCGGCGAGGTTGATTCCCTTAGCGGCTGTGTTCATTTGGGCGGAAAATTCGGCGGGGCCAAACATCTCCGGGAGATCGTCATCATGGACGAACTCCGCCTTGTTCCAGTTGTTGACAAATTCAATCAACATCAGAGGGTACCGCTCGCCGGTGGGCATATGGGGCGCCACCAAGCCCTTCGCGTGCGCCTCTTTCCGCTCAACCAAGGCAAGGGCTGGGCTGGTGTGCAGAACAATCTGTTGTGCATCGGTTGGCTCGGCAGGGGCGTCCTTTGCTGCTGGAGCCTTCTTGGGAAGCATTGATGCGAGGGTACGCTGCCCAGCCTCGACGAATGATGATTTGGTAGCGTCAGGAGCCTTTTTGCCCATTGCTTGCTGAGAAGAGGAAGTGGTTGCAGCGGATTTTCCCTTAGGAGCTGCTGGGATAGTTCCTCACCGAGGTTGAGAAGACTCGGACGAGGCGGAGGAGCTTGGCGCTGGTGTTCTTGTTGCCGGACTTGGTGCAGCTGCTGATTTTCTTGCTACCGGACTTGGTGCTGGTGCCGGAACTGGTGCTGGTGCTGGTTCGGTTACTGGTGCTGGAGCTGGTGCTGGTGCCGAGGTAGCTTCGGTGACTGCAGGTTGCGGTGAAGCCGAAGTTGTGGATGCCATCGCCTCGGCTGGGCCGGTGTCCCACGCTCCAAGGTTACCCTCCTCTTGACAAGGTGGAACAGAACCCGGAACAGCCGCAGAGCCCTCAGGAATAGGGCTCAGCGAGCGTGACTCGTCGTCACGAGGAGGAGAAGGGCTAGGCCGGAGCGGCGAAGAGATGCTAGATCCACTCTGAGGGACCTCCACCGCAGCCCTGCCAAATCAAACAATGTCAGAAGAGAAATTACAACAATGCAAGGAAGAGCAAGTTGCAGAAGGAAAAAATGACTTATGCATCCAAGGTTTGGGGTTCCTTGGGTTTCCGAGCCCTTCGTGCTGGGGCCTTGCCTGTTGGCTTGGAGGCAGTTTTGTCTCCGGACTTCTTTTGCCTTTTGGCGGGCTGAGAAGGTCCGGAGGAAGAACTTGGTGCCGCTCCGCGCTTCTTTTTCGCCGCTACCGGAACAGGTTTGCCCGTAGCAAGGGGAGGGTCCTCGTGGATATGCCCACCGGGATTAGCTGGCGCCGGAAATGCAAAAGAAAGGGGGACATCATCAACAGGTTCAATCACCTTGACATTCGAGCCATCTTCATCATCGAGCCAATCTCTAATAGAAGAGCATTTACCCGTGGGTCACTTTGTAGCGTCGGTCATCAGGAGGAACATCTCCTGGTCCGGCTCTTCCTCATCCGGGGTCTCTCGGTCCGGTGCCCACTTAAGGGTCGGATCCGTGCCGTCCTCGAGGGTCTGCTGAAGGAATAGCTGAGAAAAAGAACGAACAACAGAGTCAAAAAGGCTACAATAACCGACATATAATTAATTTGGGGTAAGCTTGTGCCACAAAGCATACCGCGGGAGGAAGCCTGTCGCGGCAATAATGCTCAATTACCCAAGTCCACTTAGAGGAGAAATCCTTGTGGGTGGTGAAGAGAGCCTTAACCCGGCGATATATCTCCGTGTTGCTCAACTCAAAGGATGAGGTCCGGTTGGGGTCGCGGCCGAAGCTCATGTGGCACACCTTGTGGGTGCGCTTCTGGAGGGGGAAATTCGGTTGGGCACGAACGTGATCATAGCGTCCTCGTTGCGCAACCCAGCTTCTTTAGCTCCGCGAACCTCTTGTTGACCTGGTTGGCCAAGGCCATCGGCTTCTTGGGAACGACGTCCCACAGTTCCGGGTTAGGTGGACCCGGAGTATAGGGGAGCAGCCGGATTAAGTCTTCAATGCCTGTATTCCGGACGTAAAAGAAAGTCCGGGCCCACCCTTTGCAGGACTCTAGCCCGGTGACCCGGGGGAAAACGGAAAGCCTCAAGGGTGAGATGGAAGCAGCTCCAAATTGAGTAAGCTGCTTGTCCTCCGGATCGAGTTGGATGTTTGGGATGACATTACGACGAAGGCCGAAAAACCGGATCCATAGCTCCTTCGTGGGCCATAGTCCGGCATAGCTTTCGATCGTAGAAGCAAAAGCGGAAAGAGAGGTGATGGCGTTGGAAGTAAGGTGGTGCGGCTGGAGTTCGTAGGTGCTAAGCCAATCCCGGAAGAAGTCGCTGACCGGCAAACCGAACCCCCGTTGGAAGTGGGACAAGAATACGACGTACTCACCCGGATTGGGTGAGAGGGCCAGTTCGGTGGAGGCAAGACGAGCGGCGACGCCGGCGGGGATGCGTCTGGTGCGGTAAAGCCAATGCAGGTCGTCCTGGCAGACCCAAGACCCGGCCCAGGCACCACGGTCCGCCGCTGCGGAGTCCTCCTCCATCTCTTGCTCGGCGACGAGGAGCTCCTCCTCTGTCATCTGGTCTTCGCTGCCCTCGCTGGCGCTAGCGGCGGTGGGGGGTAGCGGCCTAGATTGGCAACGACCCGTGGTGCAGGAGGCGCGTAGCGGTGGCGAAGATACAACGGTGTGGGGAAAAAAGTGCGGCGGTGGCGCTGCTACGTAGAAGCAGTGGCGGCGGCGCTGTCGCGGGGAAGAAGAAGAATACGAAGAGCAAGGGGCAGAGGGGCGCGGAAGGGGAAAAATCCTAAGGAGTGCGCCCCTCCCCTATTTAACCTCTCCCACGAGGGGAAAGTGGGATCGTGTCCTGCAGGCGCGCCACACGATGTGGCCGTGTACTACCCGCACCAACCAATCAGCACGAAGCCACACGGAAGGCCACAGAACGAAATTGATCCCATGACGTGACGTGTGGATGCGGTAAACAAGGAGGCAGGCGTGACGTGACCCGCGCACAGTGATAACTGACAGTTACAGCGGCGGTTACTATGCTGGCCCTTAAAATAAGACAACATAATGATTAGCCTCCACATGGGTTGGCGTACGAGAGAAGGAAACAAGACCCGGATGGAACCGTGGTAACCCGGACGGCAAGTGAAAACTTGGAATGTGCGAAGGGAACGTAAATCCATATAATCCGAGATAAAGAGGTAACTCGGAAATAACAACCGGAGCCCATAATTGAACCTGATGTGGCCTTAGCAGCCAAGGCAGCTAAGACCGCACCAGCTTCGGGGACTAATGTTGGGGGTATACCCCCGGGTAGGTTCACGCCGGGGTATAAAGGCCGAGTTAGCCGAGGTTCGGCAAGGCCAAAGCGGATGCTGGCCGGGTCACCTCAAGGCAGGCCGAATCACGGGATAACCTGGACCAGGGGGCGTTCGCCTAACTAAGTCTCAACCGACTTAAGGAGTAAGTCGGAAATGCCTGTTTTACTTGTATGCAGGAACAGGTGTGGCCGGATCAACTACGATCCGGGTCACGTCTAGCTTCTAGGAGAAGGAAGGAATCTCGCTGGTCAAAAGAAGCCCCGGTACGCACTACCTGAGCGAAGCAAACAAGGGCAGGACCACCGGGGCATGGCCGACAAGGGTGACGACGCCCATGTCGGTTGACGCGGGCGCCGCAGAGGCTCACGTAGCCTCTGCATATGTGACGCGGAGGAAAAGCTCCTCGGTCGGCTTACTACTTTGGGAGGAGGCATATTCTTAGGATATGCCTCCACGTATGCCCTAGGCAGAGACCTAGTTCCCTCTATATAAGGAGGGCTAGGATCTCAGTAGAAGGGGTTCCGCTATTCTGATTTGGCTAGGGTTTTAAGTGTGATCTGTGAGTGAGAGTAAGAGAGCTCCTTCTTCCTCCTCTCGCCAATACAGCTCTAGGAGCACTTGGAATCTTGGAAGCTAAGCCAATACAAACCTCTGTGTGAAGAATCACTTCACTATCCCTCCCTGGATTCCCCTAGCGTGTATTAGTCCCCACCTTTAGCCTATCCATGGCATCTTCCGTGACACCACCACGACAATCACTGTAAGCTCCTGGAATCCGGCCTCGTTCTGCTGCCATGACTATAGTATATACACAAAGGAGAGCAAAGTGTGTTTCGAAGTTAAGATGACAACAGTGAATAACGACCGTCATCATAAACACTAGAAACAAAAGTCTCACTTTGTCGCCAAACAAATGCTTCGACCCATTATAAGATAATGGTGTAAATGTCAAAATTAGGAAGACATTAACGATTTGCAAAAGACATAATGATCTGGTAAAACAGAACATGGACATGACGTTTCCCATGAGCATGCATGATCTGTAAACACATATGTTATATGGTTTATACGAGTAAAATGCAAGCTAGGTTATTTGTACTCTAGTGCACATGGGAGACTGAAGGAGATATGCCCTAGAGGCAAATAAGAAATAGGTTTTTATTATCATATCTCAATTAGTTTATAATAGTTTCATATTTTGCTAGAACTATGCCAAGTAGAAACATTGGTACAGGTGTGGTATGAAACAACCAAGTCCCTAGTAGCCTCTATTCATACTAGTTCGTTGGTCATGAAGATGATATGGGTTTCAAGATCATGGGCATTTATGCCGACTGACAACGAGATCATGTCATTGGAGAATGATGTGATTGGACATTCCTCGAAGGATTGCAACACGATCAAGTCATACAGTTCATTGTTGCAACAACTATACCTAGACTCCTTCTCCTTATACCGTGAGCTCATATTACTCACCGTTTCCCTAGGCTGCTTTGACTGCATCAAACGTCATCTGGTAATACGGTGGCTATAAAGGTGCATGTTGGGTATTCCGAAGGAACAGTAGATGACATGTGACTGCAAGACCGGGATTTGTTCACCCACATGACGGGTTAAAGATACATATGGCCGGCTTGGTGAGATTACATCCATAAATGTTGCAACATGTGACTAGGTCACGGGGATGTAATATCACGGTAACAAGAAAACAGAACTTGTTGTGAACGCGATTGAACAAGCTATAAGATACCATTGATCAGATCTCGGACAAGTGGTATCGAGAAACAAAAGGAAGGGGATGCTGCATTTAGACAGTTCAAACGACATTGTCATCAGGAATGCATAGGGGTCACATGGATATCCCTGGTCCCTCTATTGATCATTGATACAGATCATGTCTAGAGCATTACCGAGCCATGAGAGGATACACTTAAGGGTACGATGAGAGCGATCATTCGTAAGACGGAATCATAGTAGAGAAAGAGAAAGCCGGAATCGTTCCGCAGAGAGATCCGAAGTTTTTTAGAGAAAGAATAAAGGACCGGAATCATTCCGAGAAAGATCCGAAGTCGTTCGGAGGAAATTGAAAGGGAACCGAAAGGTGTTTCGGGTCAAGACGGATTTTGTGAATATGTATTTACATATTAATTAATGTAATTAATATTAAATATAATATTAAAATCTATTTTGAAGAGTTATTCCACTAATGGCCCAAACTTCCTAGGGAAATAGGGCCCATGAGGGAAAACCGGAGGAGGGAAGGGCCAAGGGCCAAAGGGCCAAGGCCCAGGCGCCTTGAGGGGGCCCACCCGGCCAGCCTAGGGCTGTGCGCGGGGAGGGGCCCACCCCAGGCCGGCTGGCCCATTAAGGCCCATGCGCCTCCCCCCTCTCCCTTGAATAGTCCCACATGGGAAACCCAAAGGGAAGGGCACACCCCCTCCCCCTATATAAAGGGGTGCCCATGGGTGGGATTGAACACACCAATATTTGGAGAAGTCCTTTGGTTGACTTTCTCCTTCTCTCTCCCTCTACACCTCGTGACCATGGCCCCAAGTCTAGGTTGTGCGATCGAGGCACTCCTGCAGTACGCCGTTGCGCTGTAGGGATTCCTAGCCGGATATCAACTTTCGCACTCCCGGCGGGATCGGGAGCCGGAGGTCTCTTCGTGCACCGGATGTGTACGAAGTTACGAGGCGCAACACTTGGGGTGCTTGAATTTCGTGAGTCGGAGCTGTTGCACGATGAAGATGATGAAGATCAAGAAGGAGCAAGGGTGACCTGTGAGGAGCTTCGCGACCTTGAGGTAACCGCGTACGGACTACAAGGGTATGTATTATATACGCATTGGCTGTTACCGCATTAGTACATAAATAGATCCTAAGCAAGTTTCGGGGTTTCATTCGCAGGAAATTTTTTGTTTTCTGCGCCGATCCCCAACAATGACACTGGTGGATCCTTATGTGGTTCATGAAAAGAACTGACATGCAATGACACTGGGTGTGGTTCATGAAAAGAACACACATGCAATGACACTGGTGGATCCTTATGTGGTTCATGAAAAGAACATACATGCAGTGACACCGGTGGATCCTTACGTGGTTTGTCTAGAGGAACACACATGCAATGACATCGGGTGTGGTTCATGAAAAGAACATACATGCAATGACACTACATGTGGTTTGGGAGAAGAACAGACATGCAATGACACTGGTGGATCCTTATGTGGTTCATGAAAAGAACTCACATTCAATGACACTAGGTGTGGTTCATGAAAACAACAGACATGCAATGACACCGGTGGATCCATGTGTGGTTTATGGAAGTAACAAACATGCAATGACTCTAGCTGTGAATCATGAAAAGAACAGACATGCAATTTCACCGGTGGATCCATGTGTGGTTCATGAGAAGAACACATATCCAATGACACGGGTGGATCCTTATGTGGTTCATGAAAAGAACTGACATGCAATGACACTGGTTGTGGTTCATGAAAAGAACAGACATGCAATTACACCGGTGGATCTATATGTGGTTTATGGAAGTAACAGATATGCAATGACTCTAGCTGTGAATCATGAAAAGAACAGACATGCAATGACACCGGTGGATCCATGTGTGGTTCATGAGAAGAACACACATCCAATGACACTGGTGGATCCTTATGTGGTTCATGAAAGGAACAGACATGTAGTGACATTGGGTGTGGTTCATGAAAAGAACAATCATGCAATGACACCGGTGGATCCATGTGTGGTTTATGGAAGTAACAGACATGCAATGACTCTAGTTGTGAATCATGAAAAGAACAGACATGCAATGACACCGGTGGATCCATGTGTGGTTCATGAGAAGAACACACATCCAATGACACAGGTGGATCCTTATGTGGTTCATGAAAAGAACTGACATGCAATGACACTGGTGGATCCTTATGTGGTATGTCTAGAGTAACACACATGCAATGACATCGGGTGTGGTTCACGAAAAGAACAGACATGCAATGGCTTATGTGGTTCATCTAGAGGAAGAAACATGCAATGACACCGGTGGATCCTTGTGTGGTTTGTGAGAAGAACATACATGCAATGACACTGGTGGATCCTTATGTGGTTCATGAAAAGAACTGACATGCAATGTCACTGGGTGTGGTTCATGAGGAAAACACACATCCAAAGACACTGGTGGATCCTTATGTGGTTCATGAAAAGAACAGACATGCAGTGACACCGATGGATCCTTGTTTTGTTTGTCTAGAGGAACACACATCCAATGACACTGGGTGTGGTTCATGAAAAGAACAGACATACAATGACACTTCATTTCATTTGTTTAGAAGAACACACATGCAATGACATTGGGTGTGGTTCATGAAAAGAACAGACATGGAATGACACTAGTGGATCCTTATGTGGTTTTTGAGAAGAACTGACATGCAATGACACTGGTGGATCCTTATGTGGTTTGTCTAGAGGAACACACATGCAATGACACCGTGTGTGGTTCACGAAAAGAACAGGAATGCAATAACTTATGTGGTTTTTCTAGAGGAATAGACATGCAATGACTGTAGGTGTGACTCATGAAAAGAATAGACATGCAATGACATTAGTGGATCCTTATGTGGTTTCTGAGAAGAACAGACATGCAATGACACTAGCCGTGAATCATGAAAAGAACAGACATGCAATTTCACCGGTGGATCCATGTGTGGTTCATGAGAAGAACACACATCCAATGACACTGGTGGAACCTTATGTGGTTCATGAAAAGAACTGACATGCAATGACACTCGGTGTGGTTCAAGAAAAGAACAGACATGCAATGACACCGGTGGATCCATGTGTGATTTATGGAAGTAACAGATATGCAATGACTCTTGCTGTGAATCATGAAAAGAACAGACATGCAATGACACCGGTGGATCCATGTGTGGTTCATGAGAAGAACACACATCGAATGACACTTGTGGATCCTTATGTGGTTCATGAAAAGAACAGACATGCGGTGACACTGGGTGTGGTTCATGAAAATAACAGACATGCAATGACACCGGTGGATCCATGTGTGGTTTATGGAAGTAATAGACATGTAATGACTCTAGCTATGAATCATGAAAAGAACAAACATGCAATGACACCGGTGGATCCATGTGTGGTTCATGAGAATAGCACACATCCAATGACACTGGCTGATCCTTATGTGGTTCATGAAGGAACAGACATGCAATGACACTGGGTGTGGTTCATGAAAAGAACAGACATGCAATGACACCGGTGGTTCCATGTGTGGTTTATGGAAGTAACAGACATGCAATGACTATAGCTGTGAATCATGAAAAGAATAGACATGCAATGACACCGGTGGATCCATGTGTGGTTCATGAGAAGAACACACATCCCATGACACTGGTGGATCCTTATGTGGTTCATGAAAAGAACAGACATGCAGTGACACCGGTGGATCCTTATGTGGTTTGTCTAGAGGAAGACACATGCAATGACACTGGGTGTGGTTCATGAAAAGAACAGACATACAATGACACTGCATTTCATTTGTTTAGAAGAACACACATGCAATGACACTGGGTGTGGTCCATGAAAAGAACAGACATGCAATGACACTAGTGGATCCTTATGTGGTTTGTGAGAAGAACTGACATGCAATGAGACTAGTGGATCCTTATGTGGTTTGTCTAGAGGAACACACATGCAATGACACCAGGTGTGGTTCACGAAAAGAACAGGCATGCAATAACTTATGTGGTTTGTCTAGAGGAATAGACATGCAATGACTGTAGGTGTGACTCATGAAAAGAATAGACATGCAATGACATCGGTGGATCCTTATGTGGTTTCTGAGAAGAACAGACATGCAATGACACTGGTGGATCCTTATGTGGTTCATGAAAAGAATCGACATGCAATGACACTTGGTGTGGTTCCTGAGAAGAATACACATCCAATGACACTGGTGGATCCTTATGTAGTTCATGAAAAGAACAGACATGCAGTGACACCGGTGGATCCTTTTGTGGTTTGTCTAGTGGAACACACATGCAATGCAACCGGGTGTGGTTCATGAAAAGAACAAACATGCAATGACACTGGGTGTGGTTTGCGAAAAGAACAAACATGCAATGGCACTGGTGGATCCTTATGTCGTTCATGAGAAGAACAGACATGCAGTGACACTGGGTGTGGTTCATGAAAAGAATAGACATGCAATGACACTGGTGGATCCATGTGTGGTTTATGGAAGTAACAGACATGCAATGACTCTAGCTGTAAATCATGAAAAGAACAGACATGCAATGACACCGGTGGATCAATGTGTGGTTCATCAGAAGAACACACATCCAATGACACAGGTGGAAACTTATGTGGTTCATGAAAAGAACTGACATGCAATGACACTGGGTGTGGTTCATGAAAAGAATAGACATGCAATAACACCGGTGGATCCATGTGTGGTTTATGGAAGTAACAAACATGCAATTACTCTAGCTATGTATCATGAAAAGAACAGACATGCAATGCCACCGGTGGATTCATGTGTGGTTCATGAGAAGAAAACACATCCAATGACACTGGTGGATCCTTATGTGGTTCATGAAAAGAACTGACATGCAATGACACTGGTGGATCCTTATGTGGTTTGTCTAGAGGAACATACATGCAATGACACCGGGTGTGGTTAACGAAAAGAACAGACATGCAATGACTTATGTGGTTTGTCTAGAGGAACAAACATGCAATGACTCTAGCCGTTATTCATGAAAAGAACAGACATGCAATGACACCAGTAGATCCTTATGTGGTTTGTGAGAAGAATAGACATGCAATGACAAAGGTGGATCCTTATGTGGTTCAAGAAAAGAACTGACATGCAATGACACTGGGTGAGGTTCATGAGAAGAAAACACATCCAATGACACTGGTGGATCCTTATGTGGTTCATGAAAAGAACAAACATGTAGTGACACCGGTGGATCCTTATGTGGTTAGTCTAGAGGAACACACATGCAATGACATCGGGTGTGGTTCATGAAAAGAAAACACATGCA
>OU342744.1:257213386-257666808 GCA_910589775.1 Avena eriantha | reverse complement strand
GTTCGGGCACTTTGTCCCTACGCTCGTTGTAATAAGCGTCATCGTCAGGGAAAGGATGAGATGTATAGACACCTTCTGCAAGCTGGGTACATGCCTCACTATGTCACACATGTCGACTTTGCTCGGTACGAACGTGACAGAGGTGAGGTTATGCGGCAGCGGCTCAATGGCAATGAGCATGATGGGATTAGAAACTTTCTAGATGATCTCATCGATGCCGACCAGCCGGATTCGCCACCTCCACGGGATGAACCACCAGAACCGGAGGAACCGCCAGAACTGGAGGAACCGGAGCCAACTGCTAAGGCCTTCCTTGATATGATGGCAGCGGCTAAGAGGCCTTTGTACGAGGGTGCAAAGATTTCTCAGCTCGATGCCATCTCTCAATGTCTAGCCGACAAATGTCAGCACTCTGCCACCCGTGCTCATTTTGAAGCTAACCTGAGAACATGTGGTAACATGTTGCCCGAAGGGCATTGTCTGCCTAAAACCTTTCACGAAACGAAGAGACTTATGAACGAGCTCAACATGGATTACAAAAAGATAGATTGTTGTCCAAAAGGTTGAGTTTTGTTTTGGAAACAGTTTGCGGATGACAAGTACTGCTCCATTTGTGGGGCCTCTAGGTATGATGAGGTAAAGGGAAAAGATGGTCAGATGAAGCAGTCGAATGTTGCTACAAAGATTCTTCAGTATCTCCCATTCATAAAAATAATTCAGCGGCTTTACTTGAGTGAGGATACTACCAAACAGATGACGTGGCACAAGAAGGGGAAGAGATACGAGGACGAGCACGGACGGAAGAAGATGGGACATCCATCTGATGGTAAGGCATGGAAGAACTTCGATGACAAATACCCTCGGTTGGTAGAAGAGGCTCGGAATGTCAGAATTGCGATAGCAACAGATGGCTTCAACCCATATGGTTTGTCGATGGCCGCGTACAGCTGCTGGCCGGTGTTTGTTATTCCGCTCAATCTCCCTCCCGGAGTATTAATGCAACGGAAGACCATGTTTTTGTCGCTTATCATTCCAGGGCCCGAGTACCCAGGGAAGAAATTGAGTGTCTACATGCAACCGATTGTGGATGATTTGAACACTCCTGGATACACGGGACGTTGACATATGACCAAGCATCGAAGAGAAACTTCTTGATGAAAGTTTGGTTGCAGTATACCATGCATGACATGCCCGGGTACGCCCTAACGTGCGGATGGTGTACAGCTGGTAAGTGGCCATGCCCAGTGTGCAGGCACCGACTTGAGTTTCTTTGGCTAAAGTCGGGTCACAAGTATGTTGCGTTTGACACGAATCGACAGTACCTCAAAAGAAAGCATCCGTTCAGAGAAGACAGGAAGCACTTCAAGAAGGGCAAAGTTGTGCATCATGTAAAAGAGGTACCAAAGTTCGATGGTGCAGTTGTTGATGCCGAGCTATGTGCTCTCGTGCCTACGGCGCTGGGAACTGGCCATCAATTTGCGGGATATGGTGTAACCCACAACTGGACTCACGTGGCAGCCTTAACGAATCCCGTGTATTACAAGGACCTTGAACTTCCCCATAACATCGATGTGATGCACACTGAAAAGAATGTCGGGGAGTCCCTTTTTCACACAGTCCTGAACATTCCTGGGAAGTCAAAGGATAATGTCAAGGCTAGAGTCGATGTTGAGAAGCTCTGTGATAGGAAGAGATTACACATGCAGCCTCCTACCGGTCGTCGAAAGAATTGGTTCAAGCCGCATGCCTACTTCTGCCTTGATAGTGTCCAAAAGAAGGAGGCATTCAGGTGGCTCAAATACGTCGTGATGTTCCCTGATGGTTATTGTTCGAATATAAGTAAGGGAGTCAATCTTTCGACGGGACAAGTCACCGGACTCAAGAGTCACGACTATCATATATGGATAGAGCGACTGATGTCGGTGATGGTTCGAGGGTATCTCCCCGAGAAAGTCTGGCAAGTGCTTGCGGAGTTGAGCCATTTCTTCCACACGCTCTGTGCTAAGCAGGTATGTCCCCTGGTTATTGAGAAGCTGCGTGTTCAAGTGCCGGAGTTGCTATGCAATTTAGAGATGATCTTTCCGCTAGGCTTCTTTACTCCGATGGCGCATCTCATTGTGCACCTCGCGAACGAGGTACTCTTGGGTGGCCTAGTGCAATTTCGTTGGCAGTTTTGTATTGAGAGAGAGTTTAAGTATATTCAGAAGATAACTGGAAACAAAGCCAAGATTGAAGCATGCATAGCTGAGGCAACATGCCTTCGGGAGATGGCAGACACCGCGACAACCTATTGGTCTGATGATGTTCCCACTATGCATAACCCGGTCTCTCGTTACAATGTCGACCAGCCCAAGAATGACCCCAAGCTCGAACTATTCCAATTTCCCGGTGGCAAGGCCGGTAAAGGACTAAAATACCGCTTGCCGAAGGAAGAGAAGGATTGCATAATGCTCTATGTGCTTATGAACATGAAGGAAGTGGTCGATTTCATAAGGTAAAATGGTGAATAATTTACTTCTCGATCTCGATCTCGGTCTAATGCTTATTTTCTCCTCCTTAGTGAATTCACGGATGAACAGTGGTCGGGAACAACGGATCCCTCTCCCTTGGAGTTGGACATTCTACTTAAAGAGGGTGCTCCCGGAAATAAAAAGACTTTGTGTCTTGGTTCATGGAAAAAGTAATTTCTAACCTGTCTCTCCTACCCTTATTATTCTACGTAACTAATATAATGAACACAACAACTTTAAACTGTACTTGTAGGGAGCTGATCCCAATGTTGAGATGTCAGATGAGTTGAAATGTGTTTCCTAGGGTTTTAACCGTGACGTCATGAAGTATGATAAGTATGATGTCAATGGGTTTCGCTTCCATATAGAGACAGACCAGAAGGGCCTGCCGAATGCAAAAACGGTAAATACAGGGGTCTTCACCAGAGGAGCCGATGCCCTTGATTACTATGGAAGGTTAGAGAATGTATACGAGCTGACCTTCAATCGTACGAACGTACAACTCAATCTTGTTGTGTTCAAGTGCCACTGGTTTGACCCAAGGGGTGGACTGAGAAGTACCCCTTCCATTGGGTTAGTTGAAGTTAGGCCTTCAACCACCTATAGCGGAGTCGACGTCTTTGTTGTGGCTCACCAAGCCAACCAAGTTTATTATTTGCCCTACCCATCCCAGAAAGCGGAACTCAAGGGCTGGGAAGTCGTGTTCCAGGTATCGCCACATGGTAACGTACTGATTCCCTCCGAGGACGATTACAACAACATTGACCCTGTAACATACGAGGGAATTTTCTATCAAGAGCAAGAGGACTTTGGGCACTTTGATTTAGAACCTGTTGATCTTGAGGACCTCGAGAACAATGCAGATACTCGGAGTGAGTCAGTGGTGGATCTACATGACATAAATATGCTCGAGAAGTTCCATGCGGAGAATGATAACGATGATGAGCCTCCACCCTTTGATGAGGCTCCAGCTTTCTACTCAAGAGATAGTGATAGTGAGAATGAGAATGAGAACGAGAATGAGAATGAGAATGATAGTGAGTATTTATTTTTCAATGCATTCTATTATGTCTTTGTGCTTGCTTGTTTTCTTAATGCATTCTATTATTTCTCAATGCATTCTATTAATTTTCAATGCATTTTACGATTAGTGTCTATATTTTATGATGTCTTTGTGCTAAATTATTTTCTCTTACTCAATGCAGGTGATTGAACAATATAAGCAGTGGCAAGGCTAGCTCGTTGTCTCTGCTTAAGGCGCTGCAATAGCGCAAGAAAAATGCTACACGGAGTGGGAGGCAGCCAACTCCCAATCTGCGTTACCCCGATCTTGTCGGTGCTGGAGGAGGACGAGGTCGAGGTCGAGGAGGACGAGGTGGCGGGGGAGGAGGTGTGGACTTTGACCCACCACCCTTCGCTTCTAGCGACGTGGCTCCTGAGTTGTTCCTTACGGAGGAGGGGGAGGGGCCGTCTAGAGAGGAGGCGGAGTCTAGAGAGGAGGCGGAGGCGGAGTCTAGGGAGGAGGCGGACCCTACACGTGAGTTGGTGGTGCAGGGGCCGTAGAAGAAATTGTGGAATCGTGGGGAATCGAAAGTCCCTAACGAGAGGTTTGAGCCTAGGACCCAGGAGGCGAAAGCCCTTATTATTCCAGATGGCAATGAGTAAGTGTACTAATTTTAAACATGTAATTTCTTGTTGGTGATAAATAATTTGGCATGTGTACTAATGTTTGATTATTGTGCAGCAATTGGACATTTCCTGTCGGGAGCACGACCCGCCTTCCTAATAGCATGATTGGAGCTCTGATTAGGAAGTTCTGGCTGGGTTGGTACACTTCCCCCGAGGGCGTCAGGAGGCTAGCCACTACTTGGGCGGACTACCAGGCTACTATTATCCCGGGCTTTCCGACAGCTGCTGATGCTGTGATCACCAAGTTTTGGGTAAGACATATTTCTCGTGTTTTTAAACATGTAATTTCGTTCATAAGTGATGAAAACACCGTGCTAACTCATGACTCACGATTGTTTTTATGCATGATTGAAGTGCTTTTATCGTGTGGATGAGGAGCAACAGGAGAAGGCGAATAGGACTTTGCTTGGGGCTTGTGTGAAGTTGACACCGCAGGTGTGGTACAACCAAAAGGTCACAGCCGCTAGTCACTTCTGGGCTGAAAGGGGCGTGAGGGTCAAGAAGGAGGACATTGTGGTAAAAAACCTAATCCCGACTATTCGATGACTCCAGAAGAGTACATGGCGGTGAGTAAAATGTCATGAGATTCTACATTGCTGCTAAGTTGCCATTGCATTATGTGGAGTTGAGTATTGTATTTTCAGGTTGTCCCTGATTGGACTGAGCCGCATCGAGACGCATGGGAGGAGCTGGTTAGGACGAGGTGGCTCAGAGCAGATGAGGAGTTTTCAGCCTTGTCGAGGTGGAACGCGGATAAGCGAGGCGATGGTGGCACACATTGTGCAGGAAACCGCAACTTTGACCTCTTCAAGGGGAAGATGGTGTGTATACACATGGAACGCCCTGCATTTATTTCCCGCAATCTTCCTACTTGATACGCATAACATTTCTTTTCGCGACGCAGGTGGCTGAGGCACTACCCGGGGAGGTGATTCATGACGTCGCCGTTTATGAGAAGATGCGGCTCAAGAAGCCCGATCTCTCGAAGCCTCAGCCCTCGCTCCCCGAGTTCTTCGGCAATGCCCAGGAAGACTTGCAGAACTACAGCACGATGGTGAAGGCTCGTCACCCGCATGTGGATGACCCCATTAATGTGGAGATCGATGAGGAGTTGTTGCTCTTAGTGTCGCACGGATTGGAGCATGGTCGTCTCAAGATTCTTAATAAAAAGGTCAAGCCTACCCTCACCACGATCTTCACGCATCTCAAGGCTACCCACCCCGCCGACGGCCCACCTATCCCGCCTCGTGGGAAGCCTCGTCGATCCACCTCCAGAGATGATGTAGGTTTTCTTATTTTCCCCATCTTTATGACTTTTGTTCATGCATGGTTAAGTGTTGACAAGAGTCATTGTATTTGAATTTGTAGCCTGAGTTTGAGGCAGCCTACGATGCCGCTCATGATGAATATGAGGTGGACTTTCAGCAGCATCAGGCGGCGAGTATGGTCTAGACGCAGTACGTAAATGTAAGTTTGAACCTTTACTTTTGCAAAACATACAAGTCCCACTTTTCCTAGTTTGGTGCTTTCGGGCCTAACATCTAAACTATCTTGTAGGCGGTGATT
The DNA here is from genome assembly GCA_910589775.1 of Avena eriantha. Lineage (NCBI taxonomy): Eukaryota > Viridiplantae > Streptophyta > Magnoliopsida > Poales > Poaceae > Avena > Avena eriantha. Next base: position 257,661,043 of record OU342744.1, on the reverse strand, counting down.
GTGGCTATGCAAGCGGGGCAGAGTGTTAATTTAGGGCCCATACCTCCCATGCCAGGGCCGCCGCCATTCCTGCCATCGAAGGAAACTTTCCGTCGGACATACTACGGATCATCACCGGTAAGTTCTTTTCCAAACCACCGGATACCGCTTTACTTTGCCTCGCAAATTGCTAACATGTAGGGAACATGTAGGGGGCGGGACATTCCAAGAACGAGCACTTTGGTCATGCCTCACCGTGTAGCCATCGGATGATCACACCCTCCCACCCCGATGGTCCTTCCCCTGGTCGTTCTGGTGGTGCTTCGCCGACAACTCCCTCGCCTGGTGGTTCTTCTGCTGCTTCTACTGCTAGGCGACCTCATCGGCCGTCGCCTATTCTCACCAACGGAGATCAAGGGTTCACCCTGTCTCCTCCACAGTACCCGTCTCCTCCACAGTCGTATGGATGTCAGCGAGGGAGTTGATGATGTTTGAATGATGATGTTTGAATGATGATGTTTGAATGATGTATGAATGATGTATGAATGATGTTTGAATGATGTATGAATGTTTGGATGAGTTAATTGTTGTTAATTATTGATAATTACTGCGGTCATGCTCCTGCGAAATTAAACAGAAAAAAAATACTCGGCTGGTCCTACGCCGAGGGCCAAGCCGTCGGCATAGCTCCCTGCGTGTGACCAAATGGTTAGGGCTATGCCGAGGGCCAGGCCGTCGGCGTAGCTCCAGGCATGGGAGCTCTACGGCGTATACGCGTGGCACTCTACGCCGAGGGGGGTGCCGTCGGCGTACTTCTGTGGCTGGGAGGTCTACGGCTTGTACGCGTGGCACGCTACACCGAGGGGCATACCGTCGGCGTAGCTCCGCGGCTGGGCGCCCCAGAGCGGGCACGTGTCACGATACGCCGAGGGGATGCCTTCGGCGTAGCGGCGTGCCATTACCTCGTCGTCAAACGGCGGCTGGGCTCTCCGCCGACAGCGAGTACGCCGTTGGCGTACGCTACGCTGACGGTTTTCCGTCTACGCCGAGGGTCGCGTCGTCTCCGCCGAGGAGCTACGCCGATGGCTGCCGTCGGCGTAGCCTACACCGACGGTTTAGCTGGCTACGCCGATGGCTATCTGCCCTCGGCGTAGCGTCCGATTCCTGTAGTGAATTCTTAACTAGATACATACGAATTTAGATAAAGTTGAGACCATCAATATAGACTGGAGAGAGGTTTATGTCATTAGAACCATTTGTTAGATTAAAGCGGAGGGAAGCAGGCCAAAGAACATGGGAAGGAGAAGGGTTATCATCTAGTGTTAGGTCTCGGTTGTGTCATCTTTAGGAATATTTGGTTTGGACATCTGTCCCACTTAGAGCATCTCTTGGTACGACCCAAATGGTCCTGTCTGGTCCGAATCGGTTTACGCGGACAGAAGGATAGCGAAACCACAACCCAAAGGTGTGACCTAAACGGACCGGCGCGCACGAACCGACCCATTCCCTCACTAAATTTGGGCCATGGATGCGTCCTCCTGCGTCCCCCTTGACCTTGGAACACAAACCACTTTCTTTCCCACCAAAACCCCTGACCAAAAAATGGGAAGTGTCTACGGAAGCGATAGGGACACCGCCACAAATGTTGTTGGCCCTGTCGCTGGCCGCGCCGCCAAGAAGCTGCCTAAACCGAAGAAACTGGCCAAGAATATAAATGCCGGAGGAGCATCACTATGAGTCCACCAAGTGCGCAGGCCATAGAGATACCGCGAAAGCTCGAAGGATTACGGTCGTGCTCGAGGTCGAACGACAGAAGGAGAACGACCACATCATCACGCTGCAAGCTCAAGCCAATGCCGACGTGATGAACAAGCATGCCACCGCCCATCTCTTCATCATGTTGAAGGAAGAGGCGCTCACCATCGCATCGGGCCAGGAGGTCGTTCCACCTCTGGTTGCGCCTCTCCATGCCATGGCTGGCGTATCTTTGGAAAGCTCCATCTCATCAATGCCGGGCGGATGGCCTCCTCTAGAACCACGGTCGCCAGCCTCGCAGACGCCACCGCAGGACGGGAGCAATGCTAGCCATGGTGGTGGGCTCTCCCGGCTTGAGAACTCCCGGTCCACGTCGTCAGAGATGTCTCTGTCAGCAGGGCCTATCCTCGACCTCAGTCGTAATCCTACAACCAGAGACTCAACACCAGAGGCAGTAAAGAAGCAACGGCGAATCCCTACCGACAACATGCAGTCGTGCCACAACCTTCTCGATAAAATATGTGGGCATGTGTCATGCATTGTCGTCAATATTTGTAGGTTTGTAAAGCTTTGGAGCACTTCAAGGGATGCCATGAGAACAAGACATTCACATTGAGCCATTGTTGGAGCGAGATCAAGGACACTAAAAAGTGGAAAACTAGCTATGCCCTTTGGTGCAAGCACTACTAGAAAAACGGCTATAGGTAATACGCACATCCGTGGCGCACGTGCTAGTGGTGCCTCACGGCTAAAATAGGCGTGGCGCACTACCTACAGGTGCCCTACGGATAACTACAGTAATCATGGCGCACATGTGCACGGTGCGCCACGGATGTGTGTGGGCCAGGGTACTGCCGGCTGTATACCACATAGCCGTAGCGCACCTATGGCTAGTGCGCTTTGAGTGTGACCGGCAGTTGTGGCGCAGTTGGGCACCATGCGCTACATGAAAAATCAGGCCACACTACTGTGCAACCGGGAAAACAAGTCTGTGGCGCATGGGTGGCATGTGCGCCACAGCTGTTCTTTATGCCTGTGGCGCACAACGCCATGTGCGCCACGGAGGTGCGTGCTGCCTGCTATATTTTGGCAAATAACCTTTTGCATATTGCCTAGATCCACCATCTCCCACTTCACTTTCCCCTCCTTCTTCCTCTTTGGATCTCTCCCCCTCCTCCTTACCACCTCAATTTCTCCACTCTTTCACCATTTGTAGCTTGTAAAACTTACCTTGGATGCTACATACATAATAGAGGAAGGCTCTCCTTCCGGCCACCATCTCTCGGTCTCTCACCTCTCCTTCGAGATCTTCTCGCGGTCTCTCGTCTCGGTAAGTTGTCTATGTAAGAGAGATGTGTTTATGTGTATGGATGATATGGTCACATATCTATGGAGAGGATCGATGCTCTCATGTGTTTGGAGAGCATGCATGAATGCTCTCATATATTGGCATTGTTTTGCCAAAATGTTGATTTATTTCCATTTTGGCAAGACTTTGGCATTTCGCAAAGGTCCGAATTTAAGGATAGGTCATGCTGAAATTTTCCATCGACCATTGCATGCATGCATTGGTTCTGTGGTTGTAATAAACTTCTAATTGTACCGTGTACACCGCGCAGGCAACCATGGTCCGCATAATGAGCGAAGGCATTGTGGCTAGATTTTTGAAATGCGCGACGGCCGACATGATACGAAATAACATGACGGAGATAAGATGTCCGTGAAGAAGATGCAAACTCAATTGGTTGATCGACCCATATTCCGGAAATCTGCAGGCGCACCTGCTCCGCCATGGTTTCATGGATGGCTACACTCGGTGGATAAGTGATGACGAAGACGATGAGGCCGTAAATGGGGCGGCGGAAAATGAGGAAGGCGGGCAACATGATCATGATCACGGCAAGGACGGGCGAGATGAAGAAGAGTCTCATGGAGATGGTGAAGGTGTGGAAGCAGACCAGGATGATGATGATCTAAATGCCGGAGAATACGATGGAACAACGTCAGGCTGGGTGCAGGACCCTTATGTTCAAGAACTGCTTCTCAAGCAGACGAGTAACGCCAGGGCTGCCGCTAGAGAGAAAGCCAAGCTTGCGCAACTTGAGAAAGATGCAATTACTCCATTGTATGAAGGATGCAAGCCCGATGATACCTGGTTGAATGTAACGCTCAAGGCTATGGAGATGAAGGCAAAACATAAATGGACCGACGCAAGCTTCGACGATATGATGGCATTCTGGCACGATCGTCTCCCGAAGGGGAACACGTGTCCAACTAGTATCGAGGACGGCAAGAAAATCGTGTGTCCTCTTGATCTACCGCACATTAGATACTATGTCTGCATCAACGATTGCATCATTTATCGGGGCGAGGACACGGAGAAAACCACATGCCCGGTGTGCGGCGTTACTTGATACAAGAAAGGGAAGAAAGCTCCTCGAAAAGTGGTATGGTACTTTCCTATCACTCCTCGTCTGCAGCGCTATTTCGCAGACCCTAAGGAAGAAAATCCCATGCGCTGGCATGCGGAAATAAAGAAGCCAGGAGATGATGATGACCCTAAAAAGGACGAGCTGCTGACGCACCCTTTGGATGGTAGCCAGTGGAAAGCATTAGACCTCGAATTCCTAGAATTCGGTGGAGATTCGAGGAACATCAGGCTAGGTGCAAGCACCGATGGACTCAATCCGTTCGGTAGCCAGAGCAGCACGCACAACACTTAGCCCGTGTTTGTATGGATGTACAACCTCCCTCCCTGGTTGTGCATGAAAAAGAAGTACATACAAATGAGTATGCTAATTCAAGGGCCAAAACAACCTGGTACCGACATCAATCTATATCTCGGGCTGTTGAAAGAGGAGCTAGCCATGTTATGGGAATCTGGTACCGACATCAATCTATACGTATGACACTGTCGCACAAGATTATTTCACTATGAGAGCCGTGTTGGTCACTACGGTGTAAGACTATCCAGGTTGCGGATATTTCTCGGGGCAGGCTATCCAAGGATTCTACGCATGCGTTAGGTGCATGGATAACACGACCTATCTCCAACTAGAAAAAGATCCAGGGTCTTCGAAAACCGTGTTCATGGGGCACCGAAGGTGGCTTGGAAAGAATGATGCATGCAGAAAACGTGGAGATCTGTTCAATGGAAAATCTGAGACCCGAGGAATCCCAGAGCGGAGGAGTAGCGAAGAAGTGGATGAATTGCTGAAAAACTGGAAAGACTGTCCTAAACCGGGAAAGAAGCGAAAGAGGCAGTAAGACAAGCCGTTGATGAAGGTATGGAAAACAAGGTCTGTTTTCTGGGAGTTGCCATACTGGAAGTTTCCCCGCACGCCTCATAGCCTTGACATCATGCATATCACGAAGAACGTGTGCGAGAGTCTAGTCGCCACCCTAATCAACATGCTAGATAGGACGAAAGATGGTCCTAAAGCAAGGAACGACTTGATATTCATGGGTATCCGGAAGGATCTTCACGGAGGACGCCCTACTCCTGATGATCAACAAGATGATGATCATCATCATTCGGAGGCGACACAAGGTCATCGAAAGGGTAAAAAGGTTAAGAAGAACGAATATTACTGCCCCCTTCATGCTTCACACAAAGCCAGGATGAGATCAAACAGTTTTTCAAGTGCCTTCTAGGAGTCAAATTTCCTTACGGCTACGTGGGCAAGATAAGCAGGTACCTAGATGAGGCTAAGTAGAGGTTTAGTGGGATGAAGTCTCACGACTGTGCCATGCTAATGACGCAGATACTTCCGGTTACACTACGAGGTATAATGGCCAAGCATGTCTGAGAAACATTGTTTGGGCTCTGCAAGTTTTTTGACGTCGTCTCTCGAAAGTCAATTGGCGTGAAACGGCTCGGGAGGCTACAAGAGGAGATCGTGGTGATACTATGCGAGCTCCAGATCTACTTCCCGCCCGCATTCTTCGACATTATGGTGCATCTGCTGGTCCATATCGTGGATGATATCATCCAACTCGGGCCGATGTTCCTCCGCAGCATGATGCCGTTCGAAAGGATGAATGGACACATCAAAGGATACGTTCGCAACAGGTCCCGTCCAGATGGAAGCATAGCCAAGGGCTTTCTAGCCACAGAGTGCATCTCTTTCTGCACGAATTATCTAGGCATCGAGAACCCTATTGGTCTTCCCGTCAATAGGCACCTTGGTAAGCTCGATGGATCGGGTCACCGAGAGGGTCTTTGCGTACTGCATGCAGTACGCGATTGTCGACGCGCAGACTTTGATAGAGAAAACCTAGTCGCGCTACAACATTTAGAACTTGTCAATCCTTGGGTACAAAAGCACAAAAGGTCAATCGAGAAGAAGTACAATGACCGGGGCATACAGAGGACGCAGGGAGAAATAATCAAAGAGCACAACTCAGACTTCACGCGTTGGTTTAGGTAGACGCTCCTAGATAATCCCCCGCAATCGCATTCTACGGAGGAAAACATCATATTCACCTTGTCGCAGGGACCCATGCACAACCTGGTGACCTATCAGGCGTATGATATCAACGGCTACACATTCTACACAGAGGAAAAGGACAACAAGTGTGGCTATCAGAACTCAGGCGTAACATCGGAATTCTACACCGATGACAACGTGAAGGAAAGATTTTACGGAAGGATCGAGGAGATCTGGGAGCTCGACTACTATGGAGAAAAGGTGCCAATGTTCCGTGTTAGATGGGCCAAGAGCGTCGAAAGAGAAGACCGGTATTTGGCAACCATGTTAATACCCGAACCAGCCAAATCCAAGGCCGCCGGTGCGCACGTCGCCGCGAAAAATGAACCGTGGGTACTGGCTAGCAAAGTGGACCAATGTTTTTTTATTACCGACCCGACAAAGCCTAGTCGTGTTGTTGTGAGGAGAGGAAAAAGAAACATGATCGGAATGGATGGAGTCGCCAACGAGCAAGACTTCGACCAGTACGGCAATCCAAAGATTGAAGATGACGACGACTACGATGAAGAAACATACATCACAAGAAGAAAAATGACAAACTTACCAAAAAAAGGTAGCCCGTTCGAGCGAAGAAACATAAAAGTACCCGGGCTAAATTATTCAACCGCGACAAAGAAGGAAAAAAAGATTGTAAAACGCTAGCTCACAAAAGATTGTAAAACGCATGCTCAAAAAAGATTGTATTGATGCATATGGATGGCATATGGATGGCATTATGGATGGCATATTATTAATGGACACAATATTAATGGATACTTTGAATCACTTTTGTACCACTTTTATGATATATATGTACCACTTTTTTCATATAAAACATATAACAAATATTTTATATAGTTTACATAGTTTTTGGGATATTTTTTAACATTTTAAAGTAGATTTAAAATAAAAACAAAAAGGGGACACCACTTTTGTACCACTTTTATGATATATATGTACCACTTTTGTCATATAAAACATATAACAGATATTTTATATAGTTTTTGGGATATTTTTTAACATTTTAAAGTAGTTTTAAAATAAAAACAAAAAAAGGGGGGCACCATGGTTCGAACCTGGGTGCTCTCGGTTTAGCCAGCATAGGGCAGACCAGTGGGATACGGTAGTGTTAGTGTAAACTATAGGGGCGACCGCCCTCTTATTTGACTTGACACAACACTTAGCCGTAGCGTACCCTTACCCAGTGCGCTACGGTCTCCCCATCCTCAGGCCTAGATCGTCCCCGAGCCGAGAGACGCGCCGCCGCCGCCGCTCGATTTGATCTGCTCGCCCGCCGCCTGCCGCCGCACTTGCCGCGTCCGAGGAGGAGGAGGAGAGGAGGCCGCCGAGTCCGCGGACAAGGAGAGGAGGCCACCGTGCGTCCTAGGAGGAGGAGTCCGTGGAGGAGCACGTCCGAGGAGGCCGTGGAGGAGCGCGTCCTAGGAGGAGGAGGCCGTGGAGGAGACCCACCAGACCACGCCGCACCACTACGCCACCGCACCACTACACCGACGCCTCCGCGAGACCCCGCCTCTGGCGCCGCCTCCACTGCTCCACCCCGCCTATGACACCGCCGCGGCGACCACAACCGGGTAAGTACAGTCGTCAAGTCCCACATCAAGTATACAAGTATTTTTGACCTTCAATCGTGCCATACATCCTACTTAGGCACTTGGATTTCCTTTTCTACTTTAGTTTGGAGCATATATAAATAGGTGCTGGAATTTATTTAACTATTTGGTCGAGGGGATGAAAACAATACTAGAATTATGGGGAAGTAGTGCAACAGAGCTGACGATAATTCTGCAAAGTATGTAGTTGGTTGGCATAAAGTATTGGTTCCGTCCATTTGGTTGATCAAGACATATACAGGTCTTAAGTCTTATGAATACATTCATTGTAAAATATGTATCTAATTGCACTATAATATCAAGTCAACAAAGTATACTCTTTATCAGATGTAATTAATAAGCTGGGAGTTAGCAGTTTCTGTGCACTCCATTTCGACAGGCTCTTCTGTTGCGAACTTAGCATATAGGAGATCCCACTATTTTTGTTTGCCGTATATAGAATTCCAGATATAACATACTTACCTGAAAGATTTTATAACATACTTATCTACATATATGCTAAGTTCTTAGTTCGCTTGCTGTAAATCTCAATTGGCACATGTAAAGACAGAGTGACATGTTCAGATTAAAGAGGATAGTAGACATTCAGTTCCTTCTACATGGTTCCTGAGTCAGATATAAAAGAAATAAAAATTCCTTTTTGATGAGCATAGGATAGTAAAAAAATTAATAGTCGGTAATTTGGCATTTGTCCTTCTCAGCGAAAAAATTTCTTTTACATGACCGATAATACAAGTTAATAGTGGGTAATTTGTTCTTGCATGGCATTATCCTCTTATAATCAGATATTTGTTTACATGACTGCAAGCTATATAATGGAAATATAACCTGTTCGAGATAGAAGGTATTTAACCTATACCATGGAGCTTAAATAAAGGGGAAAAGGGAGAAGTACTATGTAGGAACAAATGTTAATTTGACTGTATCAAGCACTTGTATAATACTGTATGAAGCACTTTGTTATGATCTGTAGCACTTGAAATTGTGCTTGTGCTTGTATGAAGCACTTTCTTATGTCGTGTATGCAGGTGCTTGTATGAAATGAGTCCCGATTTTTGCCAAAATATTGATTAACTTCCGTTTCGGCAGAAATCGGGCACCCCTAGTTTAACAAAAATGAGCAAAGGTCATGCCGGATTTTTCCGCGCACTTTACTAACCATTATTTGCCTTTTATTAGTGCAAACATGTGTGACAACGACGAGGCTGGCTCTTCTCAGCGTATCAACGCTAGAGGAGAAGTGAGACCTCAAAACAGACCCTTGTCATTCTAGGAGGAGGTCGAGCGGCTAGAAAGAATGACAGAGGGCGATGAAGAATACAACCCTTCCAAGAGCGACGCCGATGAGATGGATGACGCGCAGGAAGAAGAAGCGGCCGAAGGAACGGGGGATGATGAAACCACTGATGGCGGCGAGGGCACAACAAGTGGTAGTAATCCGCCTAAGAAGAAGGAAAGGCGCCCGAACACGGTCGGCACCGTCAGAGAGGAAATTACCGAAGTGAGCCCAACATGGGTTCCTTTGGCGCCCGACCATGTGGTCAAAGGGTACGGTGGGCAAGTGGCGGCTATCACCCGGACTGCCATCTCGATGAACACTGAGAATCTCTAGCATAAAGATAATGTCCATTTGCGTACACTCCTCTTCGAGAAGATGCACGCAAGATACAAGTTCCCCCTTCAGTATCGGAACACAGATTATCATGGGAATGAAGTAAATAAATCCGCCCTCACGAGGATGAGCACCGCCCTGGCCAGCTGGAGAACCCGGATAAAGAAGAAGATATTTAAAGAAGGGAAAAGTCTCGAGGAGATCCAGAAGATTGACCCGCAGATCACCGAAGATCAATTCCAGGAGTTCAAGGCCAAGTGCAAATCCGAAGTAGCCAAGGCCTCGAGTAAGCAGGGAAAGGAATTGCAGGCGATGAATATAGGTCACCACCATCTCGGATCTGGTGATTACAGAGCTGCAGAGCCCAAATGGGATAAGGAGGACGACGAGTATAGAGCTAAGGGGATACCTAACCCCTTTTCGAAATTCAAAAACAAGCAGCTTCGAAACTTTATCAGGGCTCGATACCATGTGGACCCCAAAACCAAAGAACTCACCGTGAAAACTAAGGTGAAGGACTTCGAGGTTCTTGTGGTAAGTAATTTAATTATCGCGGATCAAGTCGATTACATTCTAATCGATCAAGTCGAATTTCTAAACGGTTCACGTTACTTCTTCTGCATGAGCAAGAAATTGCTAGTCAGGGTTCCCATGGTTCCTCATCCCACGGGTCGATGGCGGCCACCCGGTGGGATAACCCTTTTAATAGGGCGATGAACCGGGCCAAGAAAATCACGCTGGTTACAAAGAATCCATCGTCGGCTAGCCGTATGGCCGGCTTCGGGGCTAAGAATTGGGTGGATCATTTTGGTCCACCCACGAGGACGCGTGTGGAGGGAAGGAGCGACGAGGAAAACCGCGAGGTTCAGGAACTTAAGGAAAAAGTGGCGCGGATCCCGCAGATCGTCCAAGACAACCTGGCAATCACCCTCACCTCCATCCTGCCTACCTTGGTGGAGTCAATAGCGAACTGGAGTGCGGGTGGTCGACAAGGGCCGTGCCCGATTCCAAGCATGGTCAGTAGCCACTCAAACAATACGGCGCCAGCGAACCCAGTGAATTATGTGTTCGTGACTCCGCCCGCTAGCACGGCGGCACCGGAAGCATTGGTGACTCCCCTTGCCATCACCGCGGCGCCGGAGCTTAATGCAACCGATAGGGAAAATACACCGGCGGCCGGCACCGCGCCATCAAGCAGCCCCTCCGTCTCTTGCACGCCCGTCGTCGTATGCGGTGCCTCGACATTAGCCGAGCTCGACGCCATCACGGTAAACCAAATACCTTACCGCCTTGCCATTTATTACTCTTATGGCATCTTTTTAATGCCATACATGTTTTTAGCAGACGGATGTTCCATGCACTCTCTTAAGCTTCGTGAACAACGAGTTGGGGGATGTTGCCAAGGGTACCATCATTCAACCCTTGCACCACATGTTCCACTCAAAGCCGATGCCAGATAGCGTGCATAGGGTTAAAATTATCCGGGTGCTAAGGGCCTACGACGACCTGGAACCTCCCATTCAACCCCCAGGAGCGGATGAAGAAGAGCCGGCTGTCCTCAGAAGTTAATTCGGCTTATTCCTGATGTGGCCAAAGAGCATGATTCGTTTGGGGACGGCCGGGGCCATCACCCCACAGACAACTGATGGGTTCGTAGCATGGAAAACAAAAAAATTCTACCACAAGAACGAACAAAACCTAGATCTAATCTAGATAAAAGCCAAGATCTAATCTATTAGACATGAGCAGCGAGATAGATAGGAACTAACCCTCGTAGATCTGAAAGCGTTAACGAGATTAGATCTCGTGGTTGATGTAGTCGATCACTTGCCGATCTCAAGATCGTGTGGACGATCCTTCCGGCGTCGCGTTCCGGCAGCGCTTCCGCCGTCGGTCAAGTAGATGATCCTTCCGGCGCCGCGTTTCGGCAGCGCTTCCGCAGTCGGTCACACGTGCCGAGTCGAAGCAGACCTTCCTCTCCCTGTTCTAGCGAGCGGCGGAGGTAGTAGATCTTCTCCACGGAATCCCAGCAGCACGACGGGGTGGTGGTGGTGGAGTAGAGAATTCTGCAGGGCTTCGCCTATGCCTGTGCAGAAGAAAGGTGGAGGAGAGAGGCGGCAGAGATTGGGGTTATGGGAGCAGGGGAGGAGGGGGCGCCCCTGCCCTTCTATTTAAGGGGGGAGGGCGCCTTGGGGAGGGGGAGTCCTTGTAGGACTCCCCTCCTCTAGGCCGGCGGATTGGGGAGTGGGGGGAGGAATCCTCCTCCCCCACGACTCCTTGTCTTGACCCACCAGGACTCCTTGATCCCTATCTTGATTTTCAAGCAAACTCCAAGATATCTTCTAGAACCTTCCAGAACATTCCGAAACCTTCTAGAATCCTCATATAAACACTCCGGAACATTTCCTAACTCAGAAAATGATCCCCTATATATGAATCTTATTCTCCGGATCATTCTGGATCTCCCCGTGATGTCCCGAATCCAATCCGAGACTCCGAACAATATTTGGTCTCCAACGCATATTCCATATCTACTTAAAACAACTTCGAACGTTAAGTGTGTCACCCTACGGTTCGTGAATATGCAGACATGATAGAGACACATCTCCTATCAATAACCATCAGCGGGACCTGGAGATCCATAATGGCTCCCACATACTCAACGATGACTTCGCTATCGATTGAACCACTTACATACGAAACCAATTCCCTTTGTCTCGCGATACTATACTTATCCGAGGTTTGATCGTCGGTATCTCCATACCTAGTTCTACCTCGTTACCGATAAGTACTCTTTACTCGTTCCGTGATATGTCATCCCTTGTGACCTAGTCACATGCTTGCAAGCTAACTAGATGACATTCCACCGAGAGGGCCCAGAGCATATCTATCCGTCATATGGATGGACAAATCCCAATCTTGGTTCATGCGCTTCAACACATACTTTCAGAATACCCAATGACACTTTTATAACCACCTAGTTACGAAGCAGTGTTTGATGTCATCAAAGTATCCATCCGGTGATGGTGATTAACATAACCTCATGGTCGAAGGATTAGGTTACTATGTATTTGAAAGCTTACAGCAATACAAACTTAATGACTTGATCTTATGCTACGCTTACTATGGGTGTGCGTCCATCACATCATTCTCCTAATGATATAACCTTGTTATTAATTACATCCTAATGTCCATGATCAGGAAACCATGATCATCAATTAATCAACAAGCTAGTTCAACAAGAGGCTTACTAGGGACTCTCTTATGTTTACAAAACACACATGTATTAGTGTTTCCTAATAATACAATTATAGCATGGGATGTAAACATTCATCATAAACACAAAGATATAATAATAATCACTTTTATTATTGCCTCTTGGGCATATCTCCAACAGTCTCCCACTTGCACTAGAGTCAATAATCCAGATTACATGGTAATATACCGAACACCCATGGCGTTCTGGTGTTGGTCATGCTTTGCCCTAGGGAGAGGTTTAGTCAACGGATCTGCCACATTCAGATCAGTGTGTACTTTGCAAATATTTATGTCACCATCTCTGACATACTCGCGAATAGCGTGGAAACGTAGCTTGATGTGCTTCAGCTTGCTATGTGACCTTGGCTCCTGTGCATTAGCTATGGCACCTGTGTTGTCACAGTAGATGGCCATCGGGTCCAACGCACTGGGAACCACGCCAAGTTCAGTAATGAATTCCTTCATCCAAACGGCTTCTTGTGCAGCCTCCGAAGCAGCTATGTATTCCGATTCAGTTGAAGATTTCGCCACAACGCTTTGCTTCGCACTCCTCTAGCTCACTACAGCACCATTCAAAATAAATACGTATCCCGACTGTGACTTTGAGTCATCCGGATCGGTGTTCCAACTAGCATCGGTGTAACCGTTTACAACAAGCTGTTCATCACCTCCATAAGAAAGAACCATATCCTTAGTCCTATTTAGGTACTTTAGGATATTTTTGACCGCTGTCCAGTGCTCCATTCCAGGATCACTTTGATATCTGCTAGTCAAACTAACAGCATGTGCTATATCCGGTCTTGTACACAGCATGGCATACATGATAGAACCTATGGCCGAGGCATAGGGAATATTATTCATTTTCTCTCTATCTTCTGCCGTAGCTGGACTTTGAGTTTTACTCAAGGTCTTACCTGACAACATGGGCACGAACCCTTTCTTGCTATCTTCCATTCTAAACTCCTTTAGAACTTTGTCTAAGTATGTACTTTGTGAAAGCGCTATTAGGCGTCTTGATCTATCTCTATAAATCTTGATGCCTAGAATGTATGCCGCTTCGCCAAGATCCTTCATTGAAAAACTATTATTCAAATAGGTTTTGACGCTATTAAGAAGTTCTATATCATTCCCAATCAACAATATGTCATCTACATATAGTACTAGGAACGCTACAGAGCTCCCACTCACTTTCTTGTAAATACAAGCTTCTCCATAAGTTTGTATAAATCCAAAGTTTTTGATTACTTTATCAAAACGTTGATTCCAACTCCAGGATGCTTGCTTCAGTCCATAAATGGAGCGATGAAGCTTGCATACCTTGTCAGCATATTTAGGATCGACAAAACCCTTGGGTTGTACCATATACAACTCTTCCTCAATGTCACCATTAAGGAACGCTGTTTTGACATCCATCTGCCAAATCTCATAATCGAAATGTGCAGCAATTGCTAACAAAATCCTCACAGACTTTAGCTTCGCTACTGGTGAGAAAGTCTCATCATAGTCAACTCCTTGAATTTTTCGGAACCCTTTCGCGACAAGTCGAGCTTTATAGACGGTAACATTACCATCAGCATCTGTTTTTCTCTTGAAAATCCATTTGTTCTCGACAGCCTTACAGCCATCCGGTAAGTCCACCAAATTCCATACTTGGTTTTCGTACATGGATCCCATTTCGGATTTCATGGCTTCTAGCCATTTGTCGGAATCTGGGCTCACCATAGCTTCTTCATACGTCGCAGGGTCATCAGCATTGTCTACCAACATGACGTTCAAGGCAGAGTCATACCAATCAGGAGTGGTACGAACCCTCGTTGACCTGCGAGGTTCAGCAGTAACTTCATTTGAAGTTTCATGATCATTATCATTAGCTTCCTCTCCAATTGGTGCAGGCGGCACAAAAACATCTTCCGGTGCTGCGCTACTCTCAAATCCGAGAGAAGGTTCAATAACCTCATCGAGTTCTACTTTCCTTCCAGTCACCTCTTTCGAGAGAAACTCCTTCTCAAGAAAGGATCCATTCTTTGCAACGAAAACTTTGCCTTCGGATCTATGATAGAAGGTATACCCAATTGTTTCTTTAGGGTATCCTATGAAGACGCATTTCTCCGCTTTGGGTTCTAGCTTATCAGGTTGTAACTTCTTTACATATGCCTCACAACCCCAAACTTTAAGGAACGACAACTTAGGTTTCTTGCCAAACCACAATTCGTACGGTGTCGTTTCAACGGATTTAGATGGTGCCCTATGTAAAGTGAATGCGGCTGTCTCTAATGCATAGCCCCAAAATGATAACGGTAAATCTGTAAGAGACATCATAGACCGAACCATATCTAAGAGAGTTCGATTACGACGTTCGGACACACCATTACACTGTGGTGTTCCCGGCGGTGTCAACTGCGAAAGTATTCCACATTTCTTTAAATGCATGCCAAACTCATAACTCAGATATTCACCTCCGCGGTCAGAACGCAGAAACTTAATCTTCTTGTTACGATGATTTTCCACTTCACTTTGAAATTCCTTAAACTTCTCGAAAGTTTTGGACTTATGTTTCATAAAGTAGACATACCCATATCTACTCAAGTCATCCGTGAAAGTGAGAACATAACGATATCCACCACGCGATGCTACACTCATTGGTCCGCACACATCGGTATGTATTATTTCCAATAAGTCTGTAGCTCGCTCCATTGTACCAGAGAATGGAGTCTTAGTCATTTTTCCCATTAGACATGCTTCACATCTTTCAAGTGATTCAAAATCAAGTGATTCAAGAAGTCCATCAGAATGGAGTTTCTTCATACGCTTCACTCCAATGTGACCAAGACGACAGTGCCACATGTATGTAGAATTATCATTCAATTTAATTCGTTTAGCATCTATGTTGTGAACATGTGTATCACTACTATCGAGATTCAGTAAGAATAAACCATTCCTCTCAGGTGCATTACCATAAAAGATATGACTCATATAAATCGAACAACCTTTATTCTCAGACTTAAAAGAGTAACCGTCTCGCAATAAACAGGATCCAGATATAATGTTCATGCTTAACGCAGGCACCAAATAACAAATATTTAAATTTAAAACTAATCCCGAAGGTAGATGTAGAGGGAGCGTGCCGACGGCGATCACATCAACCTTGGAGCCATTTCCAACGCGCAACGTCACCTCGTCTCTTGCCAGTCTTCGTTTATTCCGCAGCTCCTGTTTCGAGTTACAAATATGAGCAACCGAACCAGTATCAAATACCCAGGCACTACTACGATTACTAGTAAGATACACATCTATAACACATATATCAAATATACCTTTCTTCTTGATGTTGCCGTTCTTCAGATCCGCCAGGTACTTGGGGCAGTTACGCTTCTAGTGACCAGCACCCTTGCAGTAGAAGCACTCAGTTTCAGGCTTAGGACCAGCCTTGGGCTTCTTAGCAGGTGCGGCAGCTTTCTTGCCGTCCTTCTTGAAGTTGCCCTTGTTCCTAGGCTTACCCTTTTTCTTGAAATTGGTGGTCTTATTGACCATCAACACTTGGTGCTCCTTCTTTATCTCCACTTCAGCAGTTTTCAGCATGGACGACAGTTCAGGCAACGTCTTGTTCATGCAGTGCATGTTGTAGTTCATCACAAAGTTCTTGTAACTTGGTGGCAGTGATTGAAGGAGATGGTGAATCCCCAATTCATTAGGAATCGATATTCCCAACTCTTGGAGCTTCTTTGCGTACCCAGACATGGTGAGCACGTGCTCGCTAACGGAGCTTCCTTCTTCCAGCTTACAGTTAAAGAACTTTTCGAACGCCTCATAGCTCTCCATGGCCGCGCAAGTCTCAAAAATTAGCCTGAGCTCCTTAATGATCTCGAATGGGTCGTGGTGCTCAAAACGCTGTTGGAGCTCCGCTTCTAAACCGTACAGGATGGCACACTGAACTGTGGAGTAATGATTTTTCCGAGTGGTGAAAACATTCTTTTCGTCATCGGTGGCATTATCTGCAGGTGGGTCACCTAGCGGTGCATCGAGCACATAGGTCAACTGACCAGCCCTGAGGACGATCTTCGGTCCACGGAACCAGTCCGTGAAATTGCTTCCATTGTTTTTAAGCTTTTCTTTCTCTAGGAACGCATTGAAATTGATGGAGGGGGTCGCCATAATCTACAACAATTTGCAAGTAGTTTAGACTAAGTTTATGACAAATTGAGTTCAAATTTAATTATTAAACTAACTAGGTGAACTCCCACTCAAAACAACATCCCTCACATTGTCTTAGTGATTACACGAACCAAGTCCACTACACCAAGTCCGATCTTCACGAGAGAAGATGTAGTTTCATCGGCGAACAATCTTCATGTTCATCATATCAATTATATGACTCATGCTCTACCTTTCGGTATTCCGTGTTCCGAGACCATGTCTGTACATGCTAGGCTCGTCAAGATAACCTTAGTTTCCGCATGTACAAATCTGGCTTGCACCCGTTGTATGCACATGTAGAATCTATCACATCCGATCATCGCGAGATGCTTCGAAACGACGAGTCTTAGCAACGGTGCCAACTAAGGGTGAACACTTTATTACTTGATATTTAGTGAGAGGGATCATCTTATAATGTTGCCGTCGCGATCTAAGCAATACAAGATGCATAAAGGATTAACATCACAGGCAATTCATAATTAGTGTGATATGATATGGCCTTTTCTTCTTGCGCCTTTGATCTCCATCTCCAAAGCACGAACATGATCTCCATCATCACCAGCATTGCGTCAAGGTCAGTGGCGCCGCTTCATGGTTATCCATCATCACCAGCAACTATTACAACTACTTGGAATAAAGCTATTACAAGATGAATAGACACGCAGGTCTTAACAGAATTAAAGACAACCATTAGGCTCCTGCCGGTTGCCATATTACAACAAGGATCATTGCATACATCAAATACAATCACAATCACATGTTGGCCATATCACATCACAAAACCCCTGCAAAAACAAGTTAGACGCCTCTAATTTTCTTTGCAAGTTTTACGTGGTTTGGGGCTTTCGCATAAGACAAATCTTACCTACGAACAAGGACCACAACGTTGATACAAGTGTTGTCAAGATGCTCATTGTAAATTGAATCTTAACTATGGTGGGAGAGAAAGACACCCGCAAAGCCACTTGTGCAAAGAAAGTTGCACGTCAAGCGTGGAGCAAGTCTCATGTGCGATGACATGTAATGTTAGCCCGAGCCGCTTCATCCCACCATGCCGCAAGATGCAAAGTACACGCTAAGACACCGACAACAAAAGCATCAACGCCCACAAAAACATTGTGTTCTACTCGTGCAATAGATCTACGCATAGATACGGCTCTGATACCACTGATGGGTTCGTAGCATGGAAAACAAAAAATTTCTACCGCAAGAACGAACAAAACCTAGATCTAATCTAGATAAAAGCCAAGATCTAATCTATTAGACATGAGCAACGAGATAGATAGGAACTAACTCTCGTAGATCCAAAAGCGTTAACGAGATTAGATCTCGTGGTTGATGTAGTCGATCACTTGCCGATCTCAAGATCGTGTGGACGATCCTTCCGGCGTCGCGTTCGGGCAGCGCTTCCGCCGTCGGTCAAGTTGGCGATCCTTCCGGCACCGCGTTTCGGCAGCGCTTCCGTAGTCGGTCACACGTGCGGAGTCGAAGCAGACCTTCCTCTCCCCGTTCCAGCGAGCAGCGGAGGTAGTAGATCTTCTCCACGGAATCCCAGCAGCACGACGGCGTGGTGGTGGTGGTGGAGTAGAGAATTCTGCAGGGCTTCGCCTATGCCTGTGCAGAAGAAAGGTGGAGGAAAGAGGCGGCAGAGATTGGGGTTATGGGAGCAGGGGAGGAGGGGGCGCCCCTGCCCTTCTATTTAAGGGGGGAGGGCGCCTTGGGGAGGGGGAGTCCTTGTAGGACTCCCCTCCTCTAGGCCGGCGGATTGGGGAGTAGGGGGAGGAATCCTCCTCCCCCACGACTCCTTGTCTTGACCCACCAGGACTCCTTGATCCCTATCTTGATTTTCAAGCAAACTCCAAGATATCTTCTAGAACCTTCCGGAACATTCCGAAACCTTCTAGAATCCTCATATAAACACTCCGGAACATTTCCTAACTCAGAAAATGATCCCCTATATATGAATCCTATTCTCCGGACCATTCCGGATCTCCCCGTCATGTCCCGAATCCAATCCGAGACTCCGAACAATATTCGGTCTCCAACGCATATTCCATATCTACTTAAAACAACTTTGAAGCTTAAGTGTGTCACCCTACGGTTCGTGAATATGCAGACATGATAGAGACACATCTCCTATCAATAACCATCAGCGGGACCTGGAGATCCATAATGGCTCCCACATACTCAACGATGACTTCGCGATCGATTGAACCACTTACATACGAAACCAATTCCCTTTGTCTCGCGATACTATACTTATCCGAGGTTTGATCGTCGGTATCTCCATACCTAGTTCTACCTCGTTACTGATAAGTACTCTTTACTCGTTCCGTGATATGTCATCCCTTGTGACCTAGTCACATGCTTGCAAGCTAACTAGATGACATTCCACCGAGAGGGCCCAGAGCATATCTATCCGTCATATGGATGGACAAATCCCAATCTTGGTTCATGCGCTTCAACACATACTTTCAGAATACCCAATGACACTTTTATAACCACCTAGTTACGAAGCAGCGTTTGATGTCATCAAAGTATCCATCCGGTGATGGTGATTAACATAACCTCATGGTCGAAGGATTAGGTTACTATGTATTTGAAAGCTTACAGCAATACGAACTTAATGACTTGATCTTAGGCTACGCTTACTATGGGTGTGCGTCCATCACATCATTCTCCTAATGATATAACTTTGTTATTAATTACATCCTAATGTCCATGATCAGGAAACCATGATCATCAATTAATCAACAAGCTAGTTCAACAAGAGGCTTACTAGGGACTCTCTTATGTTTACAAAACACACATGTATTAGTGTTTCCTAATAATACAATTATAGCATGGGATGTAAACATTCATCATAAACACAAAGATATAATAATAATCACTTTTATTATTGCCTCTTGGGCATATCTCCAACAACAACAACACTGCATGTCGTGCCAGTGCAAAGCCATGGCAAGACCCCCATACCGCTACCGCCGTCACCTCCACGCGATTGTTCAGCTGGTCATATTGACATGACCATGGCGTAGGATCCGAACGAGGATGATGACGATTACTTCGATGATTTCATCAACACTAATATTTTCCCCGGCGACCTAAACGAAGACCTAGCTGGTGGCCCGCAGAGAAAGCCACTTGCAACAAACGTCTCTTTGGTTCTCAGGAGACGCCTCCAGCTTGCACCTTCACCGAGCCAGCGGATACATCCAACCGGCCTTTTGTTCTAAGCCCTGACACACTACATAGGGCGATCGATGCTCAGATTGCGGTGCCTACCCACTTCCCAAAAGGCAAGAAGACTAGGAAAAGAAAATCTCGCAGCTCGACCCAGCCGGTGGCGTTAACTGCGAATCCGATCAGGTTTCAGGACGGGCCACCAAGACCCAAGGGTATTATGTGGAGGATGCATGTGGCGGGTGAGCCCATGCTAACTAAGAAATTTCTTAAGCTCGCCATTTCAGAAATGAGGAGTGTGCATGACGGTGTGCTGACGATAGAGAGACGCCTTCTTGCGAAGAAAGATCCCTCGCACCTGGTATTCATGGTTAAGGTGCCACGAGGCTTGGGCTTCATCGATAATGTCCCCGCGGATTTGTTCTTCCTGCGGTTTGACGACATCTTCAATATGTTCCACCTGTATCCGCTGCACTATACCATGGTACGCCTGTTTTCTCTCAGCCTGGCCATTCAGATCATTAGAGAGAACACCCCGGGCATCGCTATAGTGGACCCCTACTACATGCGTGATGGCTCCTAGGGAAGCGCCATTGAACGGCGATTCGTGGCCTCGTACCTCCAAGGCATCTTGGTGGCGAACAAGACAAAGGAATACATTCTCGTGCCTTTCTTTCCCGAGTAAGTCATTATTCACTTGCCGCCATAACATGCTTTATTAGATTTTTATCATTCTTTTTCCAACAGATTCCGTTTGAATTGTTTTGCGCAGAGATCAACACTACACACTCATCTGCTTGTCGCCGAAACATTTGCAAGCCACGTATTTCGACTCAGGGAGTCAAGAAAAGAAGAAAAACTACGACAAGATCAAGGAAGTTCTGGATGATGCTCTCACTAGCTATGCCTCAGCGGAAGGGGCCACCTTCGTGCGTAAGAAGCTCAAGTTTGGCAGGCACGTCTTCACCCATGTGACGGAATTCCCCTGCATGAAGCAGCCAGCAGGCAGTCAAAAGGAAGCCTACTATGCACTCCATCACATGAGGGCGTTCCTACTAGATCACCAGAATTCTACGCTGCCAGATCATCCCAAACGGTGGGCCGAACTCAAGGCCAGGATCAATGATTCAGATATTAGACAAAAGATATATCGCATCCAGCAACAGTTTGGGGCAATCATCAGCCGTGATGTCATGACTTCAGGGGGGGTCTTCTACGGAGGCAATCCCCCGAATAACCATGGCGTAGTAGATCGCCTAAAGATGCAGGGTGACTATAGGGCATTCATGACAAAACAAGGCGTCCTCCCGTTTCCTGAGCCGAGCCAGAAGTCTTGATGTGTTGGTCTAGTTGTAGTTCTTTATCCCCACAAGTACTTGTGTGTGTCGACATATACATGCTACTACTTGGTATTTTTTGCTTACTTTGTTACCTTATTTGATAAGTATATCTTTATATATGATTTTTACTTGTTTTTTCACCCACCATTTAATTATTATTGCCAACTTTTAGATGACGTGGTACGTCGTGTACAAGGGACGGGTTCCCGGAGTCTACGATGATTGGGAAGACTGCCGGAGACAGGTGCACCGTTTCAGCGGCAATAGCTACAAATGGTACAACACTATGGCGGAGGCGGAAGCTAGATACGCACGCTATCTAGCGGGAGTTAGGACGAGGAACCGGATGAAGACCTGTACCTCCGTCGCGGTGATGGTTATCGTCCTTGGTTGTCTGTCCTGCATGTTCCTACTTTAGATGTCTAGGCGAGCTTCCGTGAGCTCTAACTTGGTTGAGACATGTATTCTGTCATCGCTAGCTACTTTGTAACTTGATCGAAATAATATAATTTATACTGTGTATTTATGTATGTGACTTATCTATATGTATTTGTTTCTATCTTGTCTGTGTATTTATTTCTGTATTGTATATCTGTGTATTTATTTCTGTACTGTATATCTGTGTATATCAGCTGTATTGTATATAATCTGTATTGAA
The DNA here is from genome assembly GCA_910589775.1 of Avena eriantha. Lineage (NCBI taxonomy): Eukaryota > Viridiplantae > Streptophyta > Magnoliopsida > Poales > Poaceae > Avena > Avena eriantha. The sequence continues at coordinate 257,638,964 of OU342744.1, read as the reverse complement.
TATCATCTGTATTAAGTATTTTTTTTTGAAAAGCTCAGCCGTCGCGCACATATACTTGGTTAGTGGCGCACTATGTTAGTGGCGCACGTTGTCAAATACTAGTAGCGCACTATGTCATGCGCCACAGGAAAAACAGTAGTGGTGCACAAGGCAGTGCGCTACCACTAACTCGAGATACCTGTATAGCGCCTGGCAGTGCGCTACGGGCACTTTTTAGCCGTAGCGCAGAAGTCGTGGCGTACCCCTAGTGCGCCACGGAAGGGGAAAATAGGTGCGGCACAGACATGCGTTTTCCTAGTAGTGAAGGTCGAGGCCGTGAAGAAGAAGGGCAACCATAATGCGTCAACAGACGCAACAATGGCCCTACCATTGGCGCCCAAGCTCGGACGGGCCAAACAATACTGCCCATGATGGTCGTCCAAGGGGACACAAGTCCTCAAATGTCAATGTCAAACATCAAGCTTCCTCGCTGGTGTTTTAAGAAAACCTTGAGGGAGTTGCTCGCGAAGAAGGAAGAGGCTATTGCCGGTAGGGAAGAGAAGCGGCATAAAGAGAAATAGGCCACCTCGAAGAGCTTTGTTGTTCTCCAAAAGATATCTCTTGAGGTGGAAGAGACCATTGTCAAGTCTAGGCTCATGGAGTCTAAAGCCAAGGTCATGGTCGAGGAGAACCGTATCATGATGACCTACTTAGAGAGCATCGCCGATCCCGAACAAAGGTATTAGATCGAGAAGAAGCAGAAGGTCATCAGAGCTCACGATGCTTGAAGGCCAATGGCATGGAATAATGCCATTTGGGCCACACTTGACACTTTTTGGATACGTTCGTACGATAATTGTACTCCCTCCGATCCAAATTAGTTGACTTGGTTTTGCCTAGATTCGGATGTATCTAGCACTAAAACAAGTCTAGATACATTTGAATCTAGACAAATCCGAGTCAACTAATTTGGGTCGGAGGGGGTATCATTTTGCACATTTGGACATGTCGTATGATAATTGTGTCATTTTGCACATTTGGAACTGCCACCTTTGGTGTTGCTTGAAGGACAATGGCACATGTTTGCCATTTTATTTACTTGCCAATTTAATTGTCTTTGCCTATTTTGGTGAAATATTTATATAAAATGGCCGACTTCCTAGCTCTGGCCAAACTGGCCATCGCGGACCGAATGGGTAGCCCCGTCGGGCGCACCATCCTGAACGACTAGACCATGATCCATTTTATGTTTAGTGAAACGGACCAAAAAAGGCCGTCTGGGTGTTCTAAATGGATCGTGCTACTGGAGTTGGTCATAGTGAATCGGAGTACGCGCTCTCATGCAGTTTGTAATGCTCTTCTACTCGGCTAGATTTTTCCGTCCCACTAATATGTACAGTCTTTATCCTTTTCTCCATTAATTTTAAAAGGATTTTATTAATAAATTTTATAGTAGCAACTTAATAATTACGAAAAATATTCATTCCCAAAAGAGGAAATAAATACATACACCAAATAATGGTTCGTCTAGTTTTAAATTTTTAGCGGATGTTAAAAAAGTTTCATGTCTTGAAAACAATTGTATTATGGGGCGAAGAGAGTATCACTCAAACAAACAAACAAAATAAAATAAAAAGAAGTACAATGAAAAGGATAAAATAAACGAGAAATGAAAAGAAAACAGTAAAAACAAAAAGAAAGAATCAGAAAGAAAAAGGAAAAAAGGAAAAGAAAACAGACGTGTTACTGGGCATTGGCCCGTGGCGGATTGTTGTGGGCCAGCGTACACTCTGAGTCGGTATAAGCGATAGGTAGTGCCTGCGGCTTTCCTTCGGGTAAAGATGACCCGGCTGGCTACTTTATTTATGCATGCTTCGCAGCAGGTTTATTTTTTTTCGGGGAATTCACAGCAGTATGTGTGTCTACTTTTCCTTCGCTGCAGTGATCGAGATCCACGTTAATTATTTAAACCGCAATTCTACCTGATTATTTTTATTCTCCTCTTTTCCGCGTCATGTATTTGTGTTACAGTTGGACGTGATTGCCGCCCAAAGTGAACATGAGATCTAGCACGGATCGATACAGCAGACTGCTAGTGCTGAAGGATGAAAATTGTGCTACTCCTTCCGTTCCATAATATATTGCGCATAATTTTACGTATAAATTCAATTTTGCAAAGTGTAACCAAGAATATATAAATTATAAGAATATATTTGATATGAAATGCATATAATTTGAAAGTAAAATTTTAAGCCAATTCCAATCATCATATTAATTTGGTATTATATAGGTTCATATTTGCATTGAACTACGTGGCCATAGGGCCTTGGAGATGTGGCGGACCACGGCTTCTCGCTGGCGAGATGTTTTCGTTTCTTGTTTAGTCTTTTTTTCAGTGTCTTCTTCGAGATGTTGAGACGATGGCTATATGAGTCAGAATAAAATCCTCCTCACTCTATCCTAGCTCCGGGGGCGCTTCTAGCGCTCACAGAGCGCGCATGGAGTCGTTTGTCCGACGGATCTCCTGGGATTCGGTCGTTTCGTGTTCGTTCCTGTGCTTTTAGATCAGTTTCTTCCGATCTATGGTTATCATCATTGGCGATGGTTACTTCTCTAGTGCGCTGGTCCTTTATGGTCTTAGCACGACGACTTTCCGTCTGTTTACTATAATAAGCTCTACTACGACAAGCTTTGTCCAGCTCCAGTGATGGAGGGGCGAAGACGGCGGCGCGCCTTCGACTCGTTCTAGTGTTTGTAGTCGTCGTTAGGTGGTCCAATGACCTATTTGTAATTTTTATTACTTCTGATCCTCTTTGTACTGCTGTTGATGATTATTAATAAAATCGGTGGAATTTCGCATTTTTTTTTGTAAAATTTAACTATGATAAAACCTTATATGCAACATAAATTGGGGCAAAGGGACTAATTTTCTAAAGCAACAGTGCCCGTGAAGCTCGCTCAGGCATCATCAACATGCATGGCATGTTAAAAGACTAGGGAATGTGGCACGGCGACACACCGCGCCCGTGTAGACAATCTTTTTATGTAAGTACATAATTAAGCAAAGTGTTGATCTGGTTTTAACTTTGAGCAAGTGCAGACAGTGGACAGTACAAAGATTATAAGGTGGTTGATAGATATATTCACAACGGACTACATGAAGACAGCCCACCATTTCTTCCTCGAATGGTGGCTAAGTTACTCCTGTCGCTACATCCTACATAAAGCAAACAAATGGGAAGAAACAAAGTCAAGAGTAGCAAATAACCAAAACCTCAAAATAAAGTCCATATACACTGAACAAATCTGACATTGGGTCCGAAGAGCTGCTCACTAAAAAATAACAGGGAACAAACTTGTATGGCCTATGAAGGTGGAGTTAGGCTGGACAATCTCCAGAAGAGAGCGGTTAGACATTTTTACTGCTAATTGGTTGATTACTCACGAGTCGTGGCTAACATACTGTAATATAACTACTCCATATACTGCTAGACGAAAGAAAGAACAAAGAGCGGCCAACAGAACCAGAAGCCCAAGCAAAGTAACGATTAGGCCTACCACAGGTTCTGCCTAATGCCGAAACTATTTCTTCATCACTAAATAGCTATTGCTTTGTTAAAGGACAAACCTCAATCTCTCCGAAAGAACGGAGCTCGTTACCAACTATACATCAATCTGATATCTTCTTCTCCTTTGCACCTGGATACTTCACCGAGTTCTAAACCATCACATGTAAAGAAGAATGATCCAATTTTCCAAGCAAACACTCGGATTTTATACAAAGAATGATCCAATTTAGAACTTGCCGATAATTTGTAAAGCAAGAGTAACCAGGGCCTGATTATATTCTATACACCCTCTATATTCTATAAGTAGATGAAGTAACTAAACAATTGCGATGTCACATCACTTGCACTAATGTATGTTCTGCAGTAGAGTCAATTAAACAATCATTCAAGCTAACCACTCTGCAATACAACTGGGTCACCTCTGAGGTCTGGGCGATCTCGCATGACGGGAACCTGTCCTGCATGTACCGTGACCGGTACTTGCCAAGCCCAAATGGACATCGTCCATCATACATAAGTTGTTATGTTTCTAGAGCCATATATGTGTACTGAACATCAGAATCATATAGCATGAAAAGGATTCTCTAAGCATTTCTAAAAAAAGATATGCTAACCTTGTTTTCAATAAGATTTGTAAAAATACCACACATTCTGCTGACTTGAGGATAACCCACGGGACTAAGTAACTCCCAAAGAAATCATTAATTCAAGCACCACACTGGGTACTAATCACCTATCTATGGTCAACCTGAAGCAAAAAAAACACCAACGTCTAGATATATTAGAGGAACTACAGATAACCTGGAGCAGAAAAGGTTGGTCACTAACGCCACCTCCATCAGACCAAGAAATGACATACACACAAGTACCGATGATCTGGAGCTACGTATGGAGCAGCATCCATACCGAAGAGCACAGAAGGGAAGAAGTAGTCACATCAAAAGAGGAATGAGAAGCAGCAAAAGAAAACCAAATTTGATGACCTCACCTGGACCACAAATTGAATCCATTTTTAATTGGAGTGCCTAGATGTTACAGAAGATGCTAAACCATAAAATGTGCCACTTTGCTCGAATCGGTTAACAGATATGCATAAATACTAATTTGAGGAAAAATAATAGTACCAAAGAGGAAGATCATATAACCTTTTTATCACTTCAAGTTGAAGTGTTTAATTACCGATGTAAGTTGAGACTAAACCTATATTTCTTGCTGCAGATTATTGCAATTATGAACTCATGAGTGATCGTTTCAAGAGAAAACTTACATGCATAACGGGAGAAGAGAAAATATCACCAATGCATAATTAAGAGAATGTTGTATAACCATGATTTTTTCTTTTATGCTAGGAAGTCAAAATAAGAGACAACATGGCGGTGCACTTTCTTATTCAGGCAAACTACAAAAGAATGTCAAGAGAAGCCAAAATTATAGTCCTGCACTTTTGCTTTGTGCATCGATGGATGCCTGTCCACAAGAACAGTAGATGCCATATAGTCATATTTTCCAAAAAGTAAGTATTTTTCCATCAAGCTAAATCGAGCAACATCAGATGTATTTTATACCGTTATAGATAATTAGGTCCATCGTCATTTGGCAGCTATTAATAAATTACATAAAAATGGACACATACTATAATTACAATATGCAAAATGTAGGTATGGCATAAACCTTGCCAATAGAAGTATAAGCTAACAGGAAACTTTCTGCCAAAAGTTTCTAGTGCGAAGTCCTTCTTGATGAAGTGTGTGTATGTACAAATATAAAATAATTGCCTACAACTGGAAGTCGCTATTCCACTCAGTGAAGATCATAAACTTACTCTTTCGGTTTACGCACATTTAATAGGGCTGTGTGCTTATGTACGTAGAGACATGGCATGTTGTTTTCCTATAGAAAATGCAGTAAAAAAAAACTGATTGCCTGAATGAAAACTGAATGTTACTGAATGGAAACCGAATTTGTTTGAAGAGAGCAACCCCGCTTGTGTGATTCATCAACACGATGGAGACCCTCCTGATGCTAATTTCTGCACCCTTGATGCTTTCTCAGAACTGCATAAATTAATTGATTAAATTTGGAACACATATATTACGAAAAAATCTATGTAGACCATTAACAATCTTTACAACTCATTGTCATAAATTATGGAGGACATCTAAAGTAACATTTTGTTAGAACATAGCCGAATATACCTTGATATTTCTCTACTCCACTGCCGTGTGAATGAAAACAACATAACTGTTGAGACTTGGGGTGGACATCAATAGAAACCAAAAGGTAGACGTTAAATATATATATATATATATATATATATATATATATATATCCTTGCTCGATATATATATCCTTGCTCGATACTATGAAGAAACGCAGCCCATGAAGTAAACATGAATATGATGATTCTTTTAATTTTCATATCAACGATACAGTAAAGAAAAAACCAGTGGCTCCAACATTGCCTCATGCGCCATTATCTCGTGCGCCATTATTCCCATTTTTTAAGAAAACATTGTCTCGTGCGCCATTATCAACCCCTACCTATTATAAAAGGAAAAAAGTGTCAATCTAAAGGATATCGAAGCGATTTCGAGGCGCTATAGTTGATCACTTTATTGACAACTGGTCTCAACCTCCATTCTCCATTGTTTAAAATGCAGTTCACAAAACACAAACTCGGTGATCAAATATTGTTGTAGTGAGTTGCTAATAGAATAGATAAAGAAAAGTAAATTAATAGTCGGAGGTAAGAATAGAGACTATATATGGACCACAATAATGGTACGGGAGAAAGGGGACCTCCATTCTCCATTGTTTAAAATGCAGTTCACAAAACACAAACTCAGTGATTAAATATTGTCGTAGTGAGTTCCTAACAGAATAGATAAAGAAAAGTAAATTAATAGTGGGAGGTAAGAATAGAGACTATATATGGACCACAACAATGGTACGGGAGAAAGGGGATGGCCGGGAAGGATGCACCTGGAGACGAAATCATACTTGACGAAAAGGGTCACGGAACTCACACACGTCGTTGCACGCCATCTGCAGTGACCTCCTCCTTGGTATATCCAATGGATAGCAGCTCAAGCAATTCCTCAAACATGCAAGGAGGGGCATAAGGAGGTATGGATGAACAGACCTAGTTCTATACCGAAAAATTAAAACCATGAAGGATACCCATCGTTCAGAGTTCAGACATGTACACTAAGTGGACACCAAAGACTGAACACCAAACAATTTTTATGGAGTTGAAATTACAGCAGTCATCACCTCAATCACCTCAGCCTGCAGCACCAAAAAGAGCAAGGTGTATAACCTCAATCTCCAAAAGACCTAGCAGCACATCAATCAGCAAGAAGAACACACAACCTCAAAATGTTGCAGTGCCATGTAAGCATGGTTTCAGCATAAAAAATAGAGAACTGCATCAGCTACGATGTAGAAGTGGACTTAAGAAGAAAAAATTGGATTCAATTCTCTGTGAACTGAACCGTAAAGGGCAAACTAAGAAAATTACTTAGCATTCAGTTTCGCATCAGCTACAATGTAGAAGTGGAATTAAGAAGAAAACAATTAGATTCAACTCTCTGTATACGTATACTACTCTGTAAAGGGCAAACAAAGAAAAATACTTATGATTCAGTTTAAGGTGGTTAGGGATAAAGGGGATTAGGATTTTTCTTGCTTTTTCATGGACGTGGGTTGGAAGAGAGAAGGCGCATGGAGAATCGTGGCATGAGCCACAGGCTGAGAAGGGTGCAACGACCCGTCAGGAGCCACACTGTCGTCGCTACCCGCGACCCGCACAAGACTGTGTCAAGGCTCCCCCTGGGTCCTCCGCCCACTACGCCCCCCGCGATTAAGCGCGCAGGTGGCCACCGCCGCCCGCCTTCGTCGTGTCGTCGTCGACCACCCGTGCTGCCGGACGCACACGCACCACCCTCCTTGCTCTTGCCAGGGAGGTGGCACCGCCGCCGCCCCGACTCGGTGACTCCGTCGCGTACTGTCGTCTTTTGCTGTCTGCGGCCGACCGGTTGACACGGAGGTGGCGATGGGGAGCGCGTTGCCGTCGAAGAAGGGCCACGAGCATAGAGAGAGGGAGGAGGCGGCAGAGGACGTGGCTGGAGTGAGGGCCCTAGGCCGGCAGCGGCATGGTGCTGGGAAGGGGGCAGGGAAGAGGACGATGCGCTTCTTGACAACCTCAATTGGCTAGTTGACCAGGCCGCCGAGGCGTCCTTCCACTTTCTGGTAGGAGGGGTGGAGGCGTGGGGGAGTGGAGAACAGGGAAGGGCGGCGGACGGTGAGGAAAGGTATAGAAGATTGAGGAAGAACCGTTTGGTCAGACTCCCGATGCCCCACGTTTACTGTAGATGGGCGGTGTACGTTCGTTTATTTGGCGGCGCGGGCGGGTCGCTCACCCTAAGCGCCTTTAAGCATGCGTGCAAAGTGAGAACTGAGCCCAAAAAAAAGCGTCACCAAAAAAATCACCGAACAAAGGTGCGGCACTGTAGAAGTTCCAAACCTGCGTTTCTACAGTACCTGGATGACGTGGATACACGGACGGATCGTTCAAACGCTTGTCTTTCATATATGAAGTTATAAGATAGTCCGTCCGTAAGAAACGAGGAGAGGAGCGGAACTAGTTTTACGAGCTAGGCCACATAGGCATCAGTATTATCTCAATATCTCGGCATTAGTATCATCATGAGGGTAAAGGATGTGTGCAGGACCGGCCCATAGGGCAGGACAGAGAGGCGCTCGTCCAGGGTCCCGTAATGTAGGGACCCCGATCCAAGACTTTTTTGTTCCTATATTACTTTTAAGTTCTAAGTGTAAAATTATTTTTTAAAATATAGGTGATCCAAACTATGGCCTACGATGACTCTATTTTGATTAATATTTCGCTAAAAAATATTTTAATATTTCTTTATATTTTTCTTGATGCCATGATTTCTCTGATCTCTTCAAGTGTGTAGAACAAATTGGAATCATATGCCTTTACAGGGTTGTGGATATATTCTTTACTAGAGACTAACGATGCAATGATATAATTTTACCATTCTGCAATCATCTCTCTTCTTATTCCTAATTGATTTACTTGTTCCCATCAACATGTTTGAAGACTATTCCATCCTCTTATTAATCCAGTGTCTAATATATCTAGCTTTCCACTCATTTTTTGCACAGTCATACGTACACAAGAAGCAATTGGTAGAAATAAATATCAAGATATATAATTTGCTCGATCAATAGGAAAAGTTTTTAATATCTTCACAATGATTTTAAAGATAGTTGAGCTATCAAATATACATATCATTTAATTTGCTATTACATTGCAATAATATTTCTCGGAGTACTAATATTTTCTTATGTATTTCGTGTGTTAATAAGTGAAAGAGTTTGACTGGCATTATTGAGAGGCCCAAGAATGCTAATCACGGATAATATTTGATTAATATTTTAAATTTAGCATAAATATTATAGATACATATTTTCAGGTGTTTTCTAGAGTAGTGGGCAATTTGTTTAGCACAAATATTCAAGATATATATATATATATATATCTTTAAGGTATTATCTAGAGTACGGGACAATTTTTTAGCATAAATATTAAAGATATATAGCTTTAATGTGTTTTCTAGAGTAGGGGGCCTTTGCCCCTCCCCCGACCCCAGGAAAGCTCAAGGGCCGCTTCACGTTGTTTTTCCCTAGGGCCTCCAAAATTCGTGGACCGGCCTTGGATGTGTGTGCGGCCAAGACCAAAATCTCTCGTGTCTGATTTGGATAACCAGCAAATCTCACGTCAGTGCTCTGGTCTTTTTATTTTTAGAAATCTCACATGTAGTACTATAGTATCTTCCAAGACCTGCCACGCGCTATGAGATTTCTTTGGCGTGGGTTGCCTTCTCAAGCGACGCGTGAGTGAACTGTGACGGGTTTCGTGAATCACCTAGAGTCGAGCAGGCCTTGTCAAGTATTCTGAGAAAATGCACTTGGGCTAAGATATCCTACTGCCATGTGGTCTAGTGCCCTTTTGATGAATAGATAGGGCCTCAATCTAAACATGTAATTGGAGCCACTCCTGGGAGTCTTCACAGTGCTCAGCGTGTTCTGGCCATCGGATCACGGTTCTAGGGAGGATCTTACACGTCCATCCAGGGTAGAGCCATGCCATCCGTTTGCTATATCGCGCTCGGGGGGGGAGCGAATAAAATGAGACTCGGCCGGTAGAAACCCTAGCCGCCAGACCGCCCATCGATCCCGCTCTAGGCCCCGTCGCCCCTCCCTCCCATTGCGCGCGCCTCCTCCCCTTCATGCGTGTCCTCCTCCTCTCCCATCATTAACAACCACCGCCGTTGCCCCGCCCCACCCCCATCCTCCTCCTCCCCTCCAATCCCCTCCAGAATTCCTCCTCCACGGTAAATCAGATTTTAGGAGCCTTCTGATCGAATCCCAGCACACTAGTGTTGGAAAACCCTAATCGCTGGCCTCCGACTCCCTATGCGCGTCGTTCCTTCCCCAATCCCCTCGCGGCCTGGTCTCCTCCTTACACCGCTGCTCATGCTCGCCTCCACCTCCCTGAACTTCTCTCCCTCTTCCTTTAGTAGAGATGTCGAGGCGGGATCCAGTGTTGGCGACGAGCAGCACTCGTCGTGGCCGCCAGCGATGGTGAAGAGCAACACATGTTGCAACCCTTGATGGCCCATTCAAACCATCAATAGTAGGTTTCTCTCTCTCCCTCCATCTCTCTCCTGCAGGTTCTCCTCACTATTTAGTTCTTTCTTGCTTTGCATCATGATGTGACGCTTCTCATGGACCAATTTATCTTGCCCCAGTGGTTCGACGGTACGTATGGCTTCATCCCCCTCTTGGACGTCAGTTGGTTTCATTTCCCATGAGTGATGTCGGATAGGTGTGATGGTATGTATGCCTAGAGCGTTAGAGAGTCACTTATATGAGATATACAGTTTCTTTGTGGTGCCAATTTCTTGTCTGGTTGTGTTCATGACATAGAGTATTCATTTTCTTACTTTTTGTATTTGTATGCATGTGTAGCATCAAATCGTTTCAATAGCTGAACTCGTGAATATTAAATCAACAGTTTAATTTTTATGGCAAGATTGCCCTTTTTTATTATAAATCTTATGTATCGGACACAAACCTTCTATGTATAAACATTATCCTAGTTAAAAAAATTGTCAGTTTATTTTAACAACTAGTGAGACTGTCCCTCGAGACAATGGTAGAATCCTACGATAGTACTGCATGTACATGATTCATTTCATATTAATCTGATGGTAGATGAAGCAATTTGCATTTTAACCTGGTGCTTTGTTAGTCTCAGCCAACGCTGGTCTCTGCTTTTGTAAATCTTTTGCTTTATCACCAATTGCCACCTTACTAGGACAATATGAAGGAAAAAGCCCAGAAGTGCGATCTAGTCTATATATCCATTGTCATTGCCACAAAGAAGGTACGTCAACATTGTCCATAAAAGTATGTTTTAGCATTTGTTTAACGTCTATGATGATATTCTAGGTCCTGATAACTCCTATAGTAAGAAACACGGTAATGTTGGCCCATTGATTATATTCTGTATTTGAAATTATGACATGTCCATGCTTATGCGGTATCTCAAATCTTGGAATATATCTAGCGGACTATTTCTGCGCAATCATTAATCCCTCGCAGGAACCTCTTGTCCCTTGTCCTGTCAATTAAGGGGGTCCTTTATCTGTATTGTTAATATCTTTTCATACCCTCTTATTAGGCACTTAGGCTGTGGTTCTCACCGTTGGATGGGGTAATAAGGTTATGGGCTATGATGGACATTGATGGTATATTTTATTGAATATTGATGTTGTTGGGTTCACAGCATAGAAAATAAAAAAATTCCTACGATGGGAACTATACGTCAAGATCTATCTACTAGATACAAGTAACGGGTGGATATACATCCATAGAGAACTTACCCTCGAAGACAACAAAACTTTGTTAACAAGATGGAACTCGTGAATGATGTAGTCGTACACTTGCCGATCTCAAGATCATGATGAAGTCCTTCAGGTCCAGCAGTTCCAACGCCATCAGGTCCAGCACCATCAAGTCCAGCACCGCAAAGTAGCGGTGTATCCGTGATCGCACACACGTCCGGTCCACTGAACAATCTCCGCCTCCTCGCTCCAGCGATACAGCGAAAGCAGCAACTCATTTCCATATAAAACCACAGGGACATGTATCTCGCTAATCCGAGACCATGGGAAATAACTAGAGGGAGAAGAGAACCGTCACGAGGAGGAGGAGCAAGAGGAGAGGATCCATGGGGCTCCTTTTATAGGGGAGGGGGCGCAGCCCCAAGGCCATGGCTGGCCGGCCATGGTGGGTGCCCCCACCTCTCCCTCACTCACGTGGGTGGAGCTTCCACTAATCAACTCCACTCACTTTGCATTTAATATCCACCAAATTAAATGCATTTTCTCTTTAAATAAAACACTTTTATTTATTTTATTCAGAATTTTGTTAATTACTTTAATTAACAAACATTCACATAAAACTCCCTACAACATTTCAATATCACATGCAGAACCAGTTTCAGCAATTTCACCCGAAACAATTCCGATTTCCATCGAAATGATTCCAGCGCTTTCTTAATCTTTATCTGAAACATATTTGCTCCTAAATGGTGTCGGTATTTCTTAAGTGTGTCACCCTATGGTTCGCGAATAATGCAGACATGATCGAGACCCCTCTCCGATCAATAATCAGCAGCGGGACCTTACTGACTCCCACATATTCAATGATGACTTTTGTGATCGTGTGAACCTTTAACGTCGTAACTAAATCCCTTTGTCTCGTGATATATTACATGTCCGAGATTCGATCATCGGCATCCAAATACCTAGTTTGATCTCGTTACCGACATGCACTCTTTTATCGTTCCCGTGATATAACATTCTAGTGATCACATCACTTGCTTGCAAGCTATCTTAATGTGATATCACCGAGAGGGCCCAGAGTATATCTATCTGTCATCGGGATTGACAAATTCCACTCTTGATCCATGAGCCTCAACATAACACCTTCGGAGTACCTAAACCCACCTTTATAGTCACCCTTTTACGGTGTGACGTTTGATGTTATCAAGTTACTCTTCCGATGTTAGCAATTAACATGATCTCATGGTATAAGGACTAAGATTACTTTGTATGATGTTATAGAAATATAAACATAATGACTTTGATGGTAATGCTATACTTCGGATGAATGTTCATCACATCATTCCACCAATGTTGTGACCTCGTTATTAACAACATCCAATGTCCATGATCAGGAAACCTTGATCATCTTGTTAATCAACGAGCTATTTTATATGAGAGGCATTACTAGGAACTTTGTATTTTGTTTATTAAACACACATGTATTAACGTTTCCAATTAATACAATTATAGCATGCAAAATAAACATTTATCATACACATGGAATAAGATAATAACCATTTATTATTGCCTCTCGGGCATATTCCCTTCAGTCTCCCACTTGCACTAGTGTCAATAATCTAGTTTGAAAAACTTTGCGTATTGAACACCTATGGCTTTCTGGTGTTGCATATATGCGATTGCTAGTGGTTAACATAATCTCCGGATCTGACAGTTTCAGGTATGTGTGTATTTGCATGTCTTTGTGTCTCTACGCATCACTCATTCTCAAATGAGATGGCATTGTATAATTTGGTCCTTTGGTGAGACCTTTAGTTCGTTCGGGTTAAAATATGTTGATATTATTATCATACAATATATCTTCATAGTATTACCCTACTTTGAACCACACCTAGTTTGATAACAAACTACTTAACACAAATGCCCTCCTTTGCTGCTATAGCAGTTATATACTTAGCCTTTTTGTTGTAGTATCCGTCACAATGTCTTAACTTTGGAACTCATCCAAATCCATCATGGAACATCCTTTCCATTACATTGTGCCACGCATAGTCTAAATTGAGATAAATTTAATTTGTATCTTGTGATAAAACTAGTATCAATGTAACACTTTACAATGAAGTACCTTTAACTATTTGTCACTTATACATGATATATTCTCAGTTCTTCCAAAGCTCATAAGAATATCTTTACTACCGTCCAATGATCATCTTATGAATCATTCTGGTATGTGCTCATAACATTTAGATCATAGGACATATCTGGATATATACATATCACGGTATAATCGATCAAAATATTCATGTGATTTTACTCACCAAGTGTTGAAACACTTGAATCTTGATACAATCCTTTCCATGCAGCAAGAACCTTTCTTGTTGTTTCCATATTGAACCCTTTCAATTTCTCATATATGTACGTCTGGCATAACCATATTAGCGCCTCAATCTATCCATATAGACATTGATGCCAAATATTCTGGTTTTGCCCAAGTCTTTCATCGAAATCCTATTTTAATGAAATTCTTAACTTGTGTCAATAAAAGATACAACATTTCCAATCAACAATATGTACTCTGCATAATGTATTGGAAATTTTTCTCAGCGCTCCCACTTAATTTCTTGCAAATGCAAGCATCTTCATCATCTCTGATGAAATTAAACTCCTTTAACATTTTCATCATGGTGAAGATTCCAACTCCGTTATGCTCACTTCAACTATTGAAGTTTGCATGCCCTTTTAGCACCCTTTGAATTAACAAAATCCTTCGGACCGTGTCATGTACACGTCCTAGGTAACCATTCTATTAGAAGAACCTTGTTTTTTTATTCAACTACCATATACCAAATTATATGTAGTGGTTGCTACATTAATCCGTCAAGACTAAATATCGCTATGAAATATCAAATTTTGTCATAGCCAACTCCTTGAACATTATCATAAACTTTTTTCCAACATGTCGACTATTTCATAGATGTTAAACATCCATGTCTATTTATTTATAGATCCAAATACGACCGATAGGCTTCACGCCTTTCTGGAGGGTCTTCCAAGTTCAGAAACTTGATTTCTCGTGTATGGATACTATCACGGATTCTATGACTTCTAGTCATTTTATGGAGTCAGGGCCTATCATCGCTTCTTTGCATGCAGTCGGTTCATCATTGTCAAAACAATAACGACTTCTGTTTCAAATATTACTATTTGATTCTTACCGACCCACATGGTTCAATAGGAACTCTAATCTCCAAGATTACACCCTTTGTAATCACGGGAGCCATGAGCATTGTGGCCACCACCGAGACACTTTCCGGCGCTGCGCTACTTAGCACATATAGCTAGGGTTCAAGAACCTTATCAAAGTTCTGTTGTCCTCCCACTTAAATTTTCACAAAAAATTCCTTCTCAAGAAACTTGACGTTCCAAGCGACAAACTCTTTTGTCCTCGGTGTTATGGAGGAATTCCCAACAAATTCTTTGGGATAACCTACAAAGACGTGCTTATCCGACTTTGGTTGTAACATTTTACTTATGCATAGCCAAAATTTAAGAAAAGACAATTCGGGTTGTATCCCAAACCATAACTCATATGGTGCCATTTCAACGGACCACGATGGTGCTTGATGACCCATAAGTATAGGGGGTGTATCGCAGTATTTTCGAGGGAAGTGAACCCAATTTATTGTTCTGACACAAGGGGAGACAAAGAATATTTATAAGCCTTAACAACTGAGTTGTCAATTCAGCTGCACCTAGAAACAATCTTGCTCACAGCAGTTTATCAGTAGCAACAGTTTTGTAGTAGGAATAGCAAAGTAACAGCAGTAGCAAAGCAAAGACAGTAGTAACAAAAGCAGTAAACAATGGTATTCGAGTGCGGTAGGCATAGGGATGGATGGACGGGCGTTGCATGGACAAGACAATTCACATAGCAATCAGAACATAGGGCAATTGCAGATAAATAAGATAAAGCATCCAAGTACTAGACAATCCTAGGCATCTGTTCCATATATAGTCATACGTGCTCGCAATGAGAACTTGCACAACATCTTTATCCTGCCGGCCCGTTTGCAGCGGGGCCTCTAGGGAACTACTGGCAATTAAGGTGCTCCTTTTAATAGAGCACCGGAGCAAAGCATTAACACTCCTTGAACACATGTGATCCTCACATCAAAGCCATACCCTCCGGTTATCCCGATTTCTATCACTTCGGGGCCATTGGTTCCAGACAACAACGTGTGTATACAACTTGTAGATAAGACCAGAAACAATACTATCATAATGAATCAATAATAAGTTCAGATCTGAAATCATGGCACTCAGGCCCTAGTGACAAGCATTAAGCACAACAAGTCGCAACAAAGTCATAAAGCACTAATAAAAGATACTAGGCACCATGCCCTAACAATCTGATGCCATTACATGAACGATCTCATCCAATCCCTACCATCCCCATAGCCTACAGCGGGGGATTACTCACTCATAGATGGGGGAAACATGGATGGTTGATGGAGAAGCGATGGTGATGATGATTGCAATGATCTCCTCCAATTTCTCGTCCTGGCAGGGTGCCAGAACGGAGTTTCTGGTGCTGTTTCGTGGAATCACGTGGTGGCGGCGGAGCGGAACTCCTTCTGGAAAAATGTCGAACCCCCTGAGGTTTTTAGGTCAGAAGGATTCTTATAGGCAAAGAGGGAGACCGAGGGGGTGCCTGGGGCCACCACACCATGCCCTGGCGCGGCCAGGCCTAGCCCGCGCCTGGGGGTGGTCTGGCCAGCCCTTGGCCCTCCTCCGTCTCGTATTATGGCTCCGTGAGTCTTCTGGAAAAATAGGCACTTTGGCTTTTGTCCCGTCCAATTCCGAGAATATTCATTTTCTCACTTTCCTGGAACCAAAAACAGCAGAAAATAGGCAGCTGGCACTGTGGCTCTTGTTAATAGGTTAGTCCAAGAAATCATACGAAAAGTACTCCAAAGTGTGGACAAAACACAAGAAAGTGGATAAAACCAAGCATGGAGCATCAAAAATTATAGATACATTTGCAATGTATCAGTGCTCTTTTCAGTGTAAAAGCGGTAGTCTCTAAAGCTTTAATCCTGAAAACATAATGGCAGTTTTATAAATGACACCTTTGATCTTACCATGTCAAACAAGGTTTGATTTGATCTCTCGAACATACCATACTCCTGTGGTTTATCGAGAAATGCAAATTCATGGAACAATTCCTGAAATCTTAGGTGTTTTGCTAAACCTATAACTCAAATATCTTCCTTTATGATCAAATCATAAACTCTTTTATTTTCTTGGTACAATGATTTTTCACTTCATCTTGAAAGTCTTTGAACAATTTTCAAATGTTTCATACTTCTTTGTTATTAAGTAAATATATAGATATATTCACTCAAATTTCTGGAGAAAACATATGAAGCAAAAAGATCCATCGCATATGGCTACACATAATGGACAACATACATCAACATGCATAATATCCAATAAGTTAGTCATCCGTTCCTCTTTTTGGCCTATGGACGGAGTTTCAATTATCTCGAGGAAAGTTTCACAAGCATCAATTGATCAAAATCAAAAGACTCCAAAAATCCATCAATATGGAGTTTCTTCATGTTTACTTTCCAATATAATTCAAACAGCGATGTCACTTCATAAGTGATCTTCCAATCATTTTTCTTATGACATTTTAGCAATAATGTTGAGGGATGTGATTTCTCCAACTAGACTTGTAAAAGTTCATCCATCCTTTATGGAATACGGTAATTATTTGAACAACCATTGTTCTCGTAATGCTGGAACAAAATAACAATTATTAAAACAAATCTTGAAGGCTAGGTTTGACGACAATGAAAACACAATAACACTTTATTTGTTTTCGATGAACATCATCACTTATTCTCTTGCTAGTTACTTAGTCCGTTGCAGTTCATGAATTGTGTTGTTCTGTATGACACTTCACACCAACCAATTCGGTATCCAATACCGGTAACCAATACCTCAGAACCACATTGTTTAACAAGCAAGAAATACAGCCATAACATGTATATCTTCTATATACCTAAGTTGGACATCTCCAACCTTCTGCCAAATATTTTATAGATTCTCTTTCAACAATTCCTTTTCTTTTAAAAGAACCTATCAACATCAATAGTGGTGTCATTCACATGACACATAGTACAAAGTGTATATAGTCAAATACTAATACCTTAGGACTTGCACTTTGAAGTGGATCACCATCATCAAATGTTTGGTGTTCTTTCAAAAATCCATTCTTTAGTAATCTATTAGTGTTGTAAACATTTTATCTACATCTTCTATTCATCCTTATCATGACAACTTTCATGATCAAGCTACTATAGCCTATAAGGAAGAATCACGAGTATAATGTTAGTTCCCAAAACCTTTCTGGGAGATCCGGATGCCTAGCATCTCCATCCTTCACAAATTCTCATACAATATGAGAACATGTATTTTGCTAAATTATACTTTATCATAATGCAACCAAAAACATTGTTTCAGATATCACAATGTCTTCCACACATGATGGTTTCTGAAACAATTTTTCAGCTCCTAGATAATCTTGATATTAAAACAACTTTTGAATATCAATAATCATGTAGGCAAACATGATACTTTAGATACTAACATTGGAATTCTTACTCTTGATTTAATACTACCTATTAAACTTCATGGAGTAAATATAGTTTGCTAAAAGTTTGCAATAGGACTTCTAAACTTTAAATTAGCATTCAAAACAGTACGATACCAGTTCGTAAAGAAGTTCGTAAAGTAAATATCCAGAATTATATAGTTCTATTATCTCAATTAAAACTAAGCATAAGGTAGTGAATAGATGCCAATGACTACAACAAATTATGCAAATTCACTTCGATTTAGTTTATGACAAATTGAGTTCGAATCCAAATTAGAAATGAACTCCCATTCAGAAACGACATTGAAAGGATCGTATGGGCACCTAGAGGGGGGTGAATAGGTGCTACTTCAAATTTTACTCCTTTTCAAATTAGGGTTTGACAAGAAAGGTAAATTCTCTAGATTATGCAACTAAGGTGAATTTACCTATATGACAAGCAAGCACTAACTAAATAATAACTAGATAAGTAAAGTGCAGTAAAGGGTAGAAGGAACCAAAGTGGAGCACACGGAGACTCAAGGATTTGTTTCCCGTAGTTCCTTCCTTTTGAAGGGAAGTACGTCTACGTTTGGAGAGGGGGTGGTTTCAAACCACCAACGCCACGAGAGGTTTCCCTTGTTCTCCGATGAACCTCACCCCAACGGGTTTGATTCACCCCTTCCACTATACGGAAACCTTCGAGGAGGAAGCTGGCACCTTTACAACGAGTTAGGGGCACACATCCACAACTTAATTGGAGACTCCCAAATACAAGCAAGCTGTCAAACAATCAAAGACAAGCTTGTAAGAACCAAATTAAAACCTAGGGTTTCCAAAGAAACACTAGAGCATTGGGGCCCTCAAGTGAATGAGGGGGAAATGAAGATCTCTCTTGGTGAAGCTGTAGATCAAGGCCTCCTCCTTCGATTCTCCAAAGATCAAAGACTTTGGATGGTTGGATGAAGAGATCTTGTTGATTTGGTGGGTCAAATGGACATGGTGTTCTTGAGGTGGACTGTGGCATCCCGCAAAAACCACTACTAGAAAATCGCGGTGTTTTTGTCCATTGCATCATCATGACCGCATGCTCATGTCATGATGCCACATTGCATTTGAGCATCGTCATGACATCATGCATTTGTTTGCCTAAAATTATTTTTGAAAAGCCTACCTTTGTTTTTTAAATATCCCCGTCTCTATTTCAAATCGAACCCCGGTCTCTTCCGGATCTTTTATTTATCTAAAAACTATTTATAAAATATTTCAAAAGTTAAATAAAAATAAAATGTTTGTTTTTGTGGGGGAGGAGCCCAGCCCGTAAGCCAGGCCACCTACTACCCCGGTAGGCCCAAACTCTAACCCTAAACTAACCAGACCCCAACCCACACCTAACGAACATGACACGCGCACGCTGCACACCCGCACTAACCCTAGCGGCACGCCTAATGCACACGCGCGCGGCAGCAACGGCGCAACCCAGCCTTGCGTGGCCCTGCTCCCCGGCCCCACCATGCGCATGCGACCCGCCACTGGTTCGCTTCCACCTCACCCTGCACGACCTCCCTCTCGCGCCTCACCTACCGCGTACGCGGACGACCGCGCGCGCCCCACGACCTCGCAGGCGGATAGACCACCCCGGTCCCCGCGCCCTGGCCCACCACTTCGATCCCCGCGCGACCCCATGCCCTCCCACCTACCGCGCCGTCTCCCTCGCGTCTTCCTCCCCGCCGCCGGGACCCGCGTCTCCGGCCGCCTCGGTCGCCCCCTGTAACATCCCAAATTTTATAATTTCAGATATTACTAGTAAGCATGCATCATATCATTGCATCATGGCATCATCTATCGAAAAATTTGCATCAGGCAATTCTCAAACCCCATAGTCACTTACAGACAAAAGGAGGGTAAAACCTTTTTAACCACCAAAACCTTTGCAAAAGTGTTATTTTATAATCCTATCCTAACCCTCTTCTTTTTATAAAATTTTAGAGACCAATTTCGTCTAATTTGGAGTTCGTATGCAAAAGATATAAAGAAAATACCAAAATAGAAAAATAAAAAAAAACGAAATGGGCCGCCGGCCGGCCCACCTCAGCAGACCGAACCAGCCATCCTACGGGATCGATCCCACCTCCGCTTTAAAAAGCGTGCGAAAATCTGTTTTCTAAACCTATCTCTATTCAAACACTTATAACTTTTTATCTACAACTCCGAATTGACTTCCGTTTGTTTCTACTTGTTCCCTACTCCAAGATCTATCTTCCCATCATCATAAAAGCCTAAGTAATCCATCGGAGCCACAGCTATAACACTTCTCCTTTCCGAAATCCCGAATCTACACCCCACCGAATCGTATTTCGCTTCTAAACCCATCTAAACTTAGTCGGCTGCCTTTGGCTTCAACACGAAAGTTGT
Organism: Avena eriantha; assembly: GCA_910589775.1. Lineage (NCBI taxonomy): Eukaryota > Viridiplantae > Streptophyta > Magnoliopsida > Poales > Poaceae > Avena > Avena eriantha. Next base: position 257,618,421 of record OU342744.1, on the reverse strand, counting down.
AGATCTTGTCGAAATCTTTCAATTCCGACAAACCTCACCTCTTTTCATCCACCACAGCCGGAGAATTTCGCAACGCAATATTTCAGATCTGATGGCATAATTCCAAGATCTACTCGCGCTCGTTTCTTGGAATCCAAATCCCTTTGGTGAAAAGGTAGATCTAATCATCCTCCACAACTTTCATGTTCAAAGTTTTTCGTTTTGACCTACGGTTTTATCTCTCTAACACAGATCTACTTCTAGTCCTTTGTTAGGCAAAATCGGGTCTATTTTGAGCCAACTTCTCTTCTAGCCACCGGATCTCATCGCGACGGTCGAGATTCAATTGTCTCGATCAGTTGCCTCGTCACCGCTACGTCGTCCTCAGGTCAGCATCTAGTCCCAGTCAACCTGTCCAGTCAGCGGAATATTCTCTGGAATATTCCGTTCGAATTTAAAATTGCAGATTATAGCTGTAATCTTGTAAAATTCATAGAAATTAGATTATTAGTCCAAAAATTGCGTATAATATACCGTTGGATTCATATTTTCGAGTAGAACAGAGATCTACAATAATATTACTATTTTGCCACGGCAATCTTGCAGTAGAGTTAAAAGTTTAGATTAGAGTATTTTAATTCTAGAAAATTATCCGTAACTCCGTTTTAGTTGATTCTTGTTGTGTTGGCCTTTTTTTGACAATACCTTCTGTAGAAAATTATCATATCTTGCTTAGGGTGTTTAGATCTGTTTCGAGATAGATTAGAGTTGTAGATCTAGTTTCAAGCCTGGTTAATTAGGGTTTTATCCAAAATACCTAAAATCTGTGGGAAATCGATTCTAATGACATCCCCAACTCAACAACACTCCTGGTTAACACCCTTGGCCGAAATCAAACCCACCCTTGCATATTACCATGTTGCATGCATGCATATTTGACTTCGTAACTTGTTTTGTGCAAATTGTTATTGGATCCTTGTTTGCTTCGTTAGATTGCTCGGAGTGCGCTGAGGAGTATTGTTGTGTAGATTGCTGCTCGGATCAAGGCAAGTTACACCACTTGTTCATGTTATGTCCCAGTTTTTGACTATGCATGTTTTACTCTTCAAAATCTTGTAGTATGCATGTGTAGGTTTTTAGTAGCTTTCTTATTACTATTTCTGCAAGTGCGGTTTTGTAGTATGCCATGAGTAGCTTTATACTGAGGATTTTCCGTCCTAATAGGTTCCCCCTGTTTTGCTAAGTATTGCTTGCTATGCTATATATATATCAAATACCGTTGGGAGGGTTCGAAAGACTCAAGAATTTTCTAAGTATGATAGCTCTCTCGAGCGAACTTTCTTCTCCAAAACCCCTTCAAAATAAAACTAAGTTTTCTTCTGGGCGGAATGGTTGTCGGGACAACGAGTGAGATTTTGGTGGAGGACGGCCGCCCAGGAATCAAAGAAGTCTGCCATATTTCAGAATTCAGAAGCTTCCCGTGCAACCACAATACATATGGGCTCTGTCTTGGCTTAGTACTTAGTGGGAAACCTCACCGGGGTACCAACATTTGGAGGTTCTTGGCACGGTTGGATCCAGCTGGTAGAGGGGCTACTAAGGGAAGGCTTTGCCATGGTCTTGTTTGTAAAAGGACTTGATCGTGGATTGTGGGGAAAGTGCACAACCTCTCGAGAGTATTGCAATCTGATCGATCAGCCGAGTTCACGGAAAAGAACATTTTGAGCATCTGAAGGATGGAGCCTCTGAAAGATCTTCCTCTCTCTTTTCAAACAAATTTTTTTCAAACCCTATGGCGTGCGTAATATCGCTAATAGGTGGTAATTTGGGAACTTGGTGTGTCATATCCAAGTAACTTGGTGCGTAATATCCAAGTGTCACCTGGTGTGTAATATCCAAGTGTTAGGTTGATTGGGCACTTGGTGAGTAATATCCTCGTGTTCCATTTGACCCTATACTATTTATCAAAGTTTACAAAGTAGGGAAAACTTTCTTCCTCTTTTCTCATTACCTTGATAAAATTGGCTTTACGCAAATAAACCCCAAAGCCTACTCTAGCCTTGCATGTAGAGTTAGTCTTGTTCCTTCCTTGGTGTAATTTGCCAATACATTCAAAGTATTGACCCAACTTGTTGGCTGCACGCCTTATGTGCAGAATCCGAAGATTGAAAGGTGCGTAGGGATCGCGGGTCTTCACGCAGCTAGCCTGAGGCGTTGATGGACTCAAGTTTTATTTAGTTTCCGCTGTTTTATTTGAGATAGCTATAAGCTATGCAAATTGTAATAATTATACTCTGGATTATTCGTGTAATAATGACTTGTGTTTTACATGATATTCATCGACTGTGAAGTGCTAGCTATTGATCCAGGGACTAGCATGTTAATCACAGGGACTTAGGATCTTTACCGATCCGAGGTCGCAACACCCCCGCCCGTCCTCTGGTCGTGGCCGCCGCGACTTCCCGGCCTCCCCCTCCTGCGTGTCACCGGCCGTCCTCCGCCCGTCCCCGGCGCCCGCTCCTCTCCCCCGCCGCCCCGACCTCGCCGCCTCGGTGTCCGCCTCCACGCCGCCAAGGGTGCTCCGCGGGCTCGACCTCCCCGGACCTGCGAGCGGACGCGTCGTCCTCCGGCCGCCCCGGCGGATCTCGTCGGACCCCGATCCCATGACGCCGTGGCCTCCTCCACCGATTCGTCCAACCCGGCCGCCCCTGCAGCCGCGCTGGCCCCGGGCCCCTCTTCACCGCCTCGCCGTCGCGCCGGTCCGCGCCGCTTCCTCCCTCGCCGAGCCGCGTCCCCGCCACTAGAGATCCTCCGCCATGAAGCCGCTCGTCGGCGACCCTCTGCGCCGCCGGCCAGTCCTTCTGCCGCAGGGGAGCCCTGCATCCTCCGTCCGTGCCAAGAGCGCCGCTGTCCTCGTCGCGGGTCTTTTCTGCGCCTCGAGCTCCTCCTCGCGCGCAGGCCTGTGCGTGCGTGTCGCACATTCCGCTACCCCTGCCACCTGCCGCCCTATCCTCGGCCACTGGTTTTTGCGTGACAGAGAAAGCCTTCTCAATAGCTGAAGGTAGTGTTCTAACCATGGTGCCTCATGTCTGTGTGATCTTCCCGTTGTGGTATCATTATGTGTGCTTGCAGGAGACCCCCCCTATGTTGTTGTACCCGTGACAACCAGAGGTGCAAGAAAACCTACCGGAAGTTCACCCCGGAGTCCGAAGGTCAAGACCGAAGACCCCCAACCCTCGGAGTGCCCAGATCTACTAGACGGATCAGATGGCCGAGACTGCGGAACACCGAGAACGCCTTCGCGGACCTAAAGACCACCAAGCTCTTCATCCCGGAGGCCAAGACCAATCCGACGCCGCGCCCGTGGGTTCTACATGGACCGCCATGACCATCTTCTCGGATGTGAAGACCGATCCTCCCGGTGTCGGAAGACCGAACCCTAGCGTGCCAAGTTCTTCTTCCCGGAGGCCACAGTTGCGACAAGACCTTCTTCCCAGATGCGATGCCCGAGAACCCGAATGCCAAGATCGCCGGCACGGATACGCCAAGTACTTCCTCGAGGACGCCAAGTACTTCATCCCAGATGCCAAGACCGACTCGATGGCGCAGGCCCGACAAGATCTTCGCAACGACAAGATCGACACCGACCAGGGTGAATCTGATGCGCCCCCGATGCCAAACCAAGTCCTTCTTCCCGGATGCGACAAGATCTACCTCCATTGTCCGAGAACGTTCCCTCCGAAGACCGATCCCGTCGAATCGAACCTCGCCCCCCCGTCGAACCCTGTCGAGCCCCGAACCACTCGGAGCCCAAGTTCGCCGAACCCTAATGTGATTCCCTATCCGAGACCCCATTATTTTATGAAATGACATTATCACTTGTTGCATATTAAATTGTTCATCTCGCATGCATATCATAATCATGCCGGCTCTTCTGCTGTAGTAATAAATAGTGCATCCGGTGTTTGTTTTAGTGTTTGCTTCTTCGCGGATTAGGCCGATGAGTGGATGCGAGTATCGACAAGTTCTCCAGATATGATCCTTCGGCAGTGTTTCCCAGGCGAGCATCTCTTCCCCTTCTACCTATTTTGCATTTATAGTCTTTATTTCCTCCTGTTGATCTATTGCTATCCGTGTCGCGATGCTTTAGTTTCCGTGCACCAGTTATATCCCGTGCAGCCTCTATATTGCCATGGACACCTCCTAATACCTGTTGTTTGGTCGATAGCTGGACTTGCGAGTCGTAGTTGCTTGCTCAGGTGCGATCTCGTGTTGTCGAGTACCACAGTTGTTGGAATGGTGGAAATGTTTATTGGTGGAGATGTTTATGGTGGACATGATCATGACTTTAAATACTACTATTAAAATGCTAGCTATAATTAATGTAGAGGCATCGGTGGGCAATAGATGTTATTTGGTTCTTCCACGCTCACTTGTGTCCCGTAGGACCCCAAGTACTTGATACCTGTTCCTTGATTTTTCGCACTATCCACATCCGGGAGGCCTTATGGACCCCCCTGAGCCAGAGCTTGATTCATTTCTATTTCTTGGGGCCACAAAGTAGTTTGGGGCTTTGTTACTATCCTGTACCTATGCCATGCTTTACTGCTTTATTTAAGATTGTGCGTGGAGCACCTATACTGTTTAGGATCGTGACACGTTTTCGCTGTATCGACAAGCCCAGTCACATTTTCGGGTTCCCAGTCGTTTACAGCCGTCCACACAAACCCTGGGTCCATTCCGGAGCCGGCCAACTTCGTTGCGGGTAGCTTAGTGGGGTGGCCCCCTGAAATATTTCTGAATCCTGTGATCGCTTTGTCGTGAATGCCTCGTTGGGTTTTGAGTTGGTTTTTCCGAGGTTGATCGAGTGTGTGTTGCTATTTGTGCACCCCTGCAGGGTAAAACTTTCTGAAAGCCGTGTCCGCGGTTATGGACGACTTGGAGCACAGTATCTCGATCATAGACAAGCATAACTAAAGTAGTGCTATAAATTTGACTTAATATGTGACTAGTAATCAGCTCAAGTATAACGGACTGGATATTAAAAATGCCAACAGCTGGTGAATCTGGGTTGTTTCGTGACATGCTATATGCCTAGTAAGTATTGCAACTCCAATGGAATGTGATAAAAGTGTCAACCACTGTTGGGTTTTGGGATTCCTCAGGACAATTATATCTGACTAGTAAATGTCCCAACTACAATGGATTGGTGATTAAAACTGCCCACTACTTATGCTTCAGGATGACTCATGCTAGCTATATCTGATTAGTAATTGCTGCAACTATAATGGAATGAGTAAAATTGCCAACTGTGTGAGTTCCTTGGTCCGACTTCCTCGATTTGGTCTCGAGGGGGAAAATACCAGGATGAGTTTGTTTGGTGTTAGCTTCAGGTGGGATCCGAATAGGTCTTTCTTATCCCTCTCTGATAACCGCCAGTTGTATTGAGTCTCTATAGGTTGTTTAGTGCCGCTGCGCTGCCGCTTCAGCCCACCATACCTATGTAGGCGAGAGCCGCCGAATTCTAGCCTCGCCGTGTACTGGCCTCAGTACTGACGCTTCTCTTTTTCCTTCGCCCTTTGTCGGCACCCCTTTTGTTTTAGCAGGTTTGAGATCGACGTCGTTAGCAGGGTTACCCTTCCGGCTTGGCCTGGGCAGGGTTATGGACGCCATTGGTTATTCTTCAGGGCTCTTAGCCCCATTTGCATCTTGTCCGTAGTCGGACGCTCTATCGTTTCAAGGTGATTTGGATCTTTGTATATTATACCTGTATTCTTGACTCATGGAGTCGCTGTTGTATAAATATCTGTTCTGTGGGTCCCATCGATGACTGTTGTGTAATGGTATTACTTCATTTTCCACCCGCATGAAAGTGCCTGGTGGGCGTCCTTGAATCGTTTCTATGCGGGTTTGGCGGAAATCGCTAAAACTTGCATAGGGCCGATTTGAGGGTGTTACATGGACGAGCAGCTTGAACAAGGGGATAAGGTCCCCTATTTATAGCCCTTCTGTCAGCGAACCGTTTTTCTGACCGTTGGAGAAGAAGCAGACCGGAGACTCCGGTCACCACACCGGAGACTCCGGTCTACACCGGAGACTCCGGTGTCTCCGGTCTACACCGGAGACTCCGGTCTACACCGGAGACTCCGGTCCACCTCTGGACCAGCCTCTGGACCCCTTGACAGAATGACCCAGCTCAGTTGGGAGCCAAGAGGACCAGAGACTCCGGTCCCTCCACACCGGAGACTCCGGTCTGAGATAGAGACCAGAGACTCCAGACCAACCTCCGGACCAAACTCCGGACCACCTTACTGGCGGACCTGGGCATAAAAATAGAGGCCACTCCGGAGACTCCTGGGGAAACTCCGGACCACACCGGAGCCTCCGGTTTGTGTAGACCGGATACTCCAGTCTGGAATCCCCAATTTACAAGATCAAATGCAGGGAATGATCCGCAGGCCAATGGTCCTTTTTCCTTTGAAGAATATCACCCTGTAAACAAAAGCAAACTTAAAAGGGTCTACTAGTTGTTAACGAACACCAAAAGTGATTATGACAGTAAATATCCTTTGAATCTCCCCATTTTTGGTGTTCGATGACAACTAGTGAATTTGCATGAACAAAAATTCGCAATTATGTATGACAGAGTATGGACATGCTCCCCCTGTCTATGTGCACAAAGATAAACAAGTAAAGCAGGCAAGGTGGGTAGAACATGGATAAACCATGGATAAACCACATAGTTATCACATGAGTTACAACACCCACATAGTCACACACACACATAAATAGCAAACAGTGTCCCACAATAACATAAGGCAAATAGAGACAAGAAGGCAAATACGAATCAAGTAGCCCAAACCCATGCAAATCCTGATGACAATGTCTTCTCCCCCTTTGGCATCGAAACACCGAAAAAGGGAAAAGACCTAAGCTAGCGTCCCAACAGGTCAGTAGTCCTCGTCATCATCCTCCTTCTCCTGCTCATCCAGATCCTCATCATCATCATAGTCCTCATCATCATCTGGAGCTGCAGGCCCTTTGCTGCGAGGGCGAGAAGAGGAAGTTCCTTGATACCCAAACCCAGATGTGACATCAGAGAAGGTCTTCCAATCCACCAAGCTGTCCTGATGGGCTGACTCGGTGGACGGCTGAGCCCCATGCTCATCAGTGTACTCATCCTCACCTTCCTCATCATACGCTTCACCCTGAGCCTTGATCTCCTTGAGTATTTTCTCGATGCGGCGGTTGCTCTTGTAGGAATCATGCTGTTGCTTGCGGATGTCCACATTCATGCAGCACAGGGTCCTCTCCCAGAATGAGGCCTTCTTGACCCTCTCATGGACATAGTCACGTGTCATGGGTGGAAGAGGTGCATTGGAAGCATTCTTCCTCCGAGCCCTAGGAGGTGAGGGGGCCCGGTCAATCTCTGAAATCTCCTCTTCCTCATGTGCATGGGAGCGAATAGGAGGAGCACTCATAGCCCCTTTCTGCTATAGAGATACGAGAGTGTGCTCGGTAAGGTTGGGAGGCATAGCAAGTGGCGAACCATGTGGCTGAGTGTTGATGAGTCTCATGACCATAGGTGCATATGGAGGGGCCTTCCTGTATAAGATGGCATGATATATCTCCTCAAATATGTAGTCCATCACATCAATAGGATCAGCATCAGCGTCGGGGCTAGCCATGTAGGTCTTGTGGGTGTGATATAGCAAGTTGACCAAACCACATCTGATGGCATCATCATTCCCAGCACTAGGGGAAATGGTCTGGCGGAAGATCCTCAACATCAGATTGTAGAGAGGCTTGAGTCCCTTGGGCCCTCCCACAACCCCTTCACTACCATATAAAGGGGCAATCTTGTACTTCTTCACCCCAAGAGCTGCTGAGTGCATGCGAACTCCAACATGAGTAGATACTGTTGGGGTTCGGCGTAGAAAACAAAAAATTTCCTACGAATGAAACCCGAAACTTGCCTAGGATCTATCTATGTAGTAATGCGGTAACAACTGATGCGTAGAGAATACATACCCTTGTAGACCGTACGTGGTTAACGTTCCACGAGGAACGTGGTTGATGTAGTCATACTTGAAGGCGACCTCAAGGTCGCGAAGCTCCTCGCAGGTAACCCCTTGCTCCTTCTTGATCTTCATCATCTTCATCGTGCAACAGCTCCGGCTCACGACATTTAAGTGCCCCAAGTATTGCGCCTCGTGTCTTCGTACACATCCGGTGCACGATGAGACCTCTGGCTCCCCGATCCTGCCGGGAGCGCGGAAGTGATATCCGGCTAGGAATCCCTGCAGCGCAACGGCGTACTGCAGGAGTGCCTCGATCGCACAGCCCAGACTTGGGGCCATGGTCACGAGGTATAGAGGGCGAGAGAAGGAGAAAGTCAACCAAAGGACTTCTCCAAATATTGGTGTGTTCAATCCCACCCATGGGCACCCCTTTATATAGGGGAGGGGGTGTGCCCTCCCCTTTGGGTTTCCCATGTGGGACTAAACAAGGGAGAGGGGGGAGGCGCATGGGTCTTCATGGGCCAGCCAGCCTAGGGTGGGCCCCACCCAGCGCACAGCCCTAGGCTGGCCGGGTGGGCCCCCTCAAGGCGCCTGGGCCTTGGCCCTTTAGCCCTTGGCCCTTCCCCCTTTCCAGTTTTCCCTCATGGGCCTTTATTCCCTAGGAAGTTTGGCCCATTAGTGGAATAACCCTTCAAATTAGATTTTAATATTATATTTAATATTAATTACATTAATTAATATGTAAATACATATTAAAAAATCTATCTTGGCCCGAAACACCTTTTGGTTCCCTTTCGATTTGCTCCGAACGACTTCGGATCTTTCCCGGACTGATTCCAGTCCTTTATTCTTTCTCCGAACAACTTTGGATCTCTATGCGGAACGATTCCGGCTTTCTCTCTTTCTCTAATGTGATTCCATCTTACCAATGATCGCTCTCATCGTACCCTTAAGTGTATCCTCTCACGGCTCAATGATCAACAGAGGGACTAGGGATATCCATGTGACCCCTATGCATTCATGATTACAATGTCGTTTGAACCGTCTAAATGTAGCATCCTCTTCCTTTTGTTTCTCGATACAACTTGTCCGAGATCCGATCACTGGTATCATATACCTTTGTTCAATCTCGTTCACAACAAGTTATGTTTTCTTGTTACCGTGATATTACATCCTCGTGACCTAGTCACATGTTGCAACATATATGGATGTAATCTCACCAAGCCGGCCGTATGTATCTTTACCCGTCATGTGGGTGAACAAATCCTGGTCTTGCAGTCACATGTCATGTACTATTCCTTCGGAATACCCAACATACACCTTTATAGCCACCGTATTACCAGATGACGTTTGATGCAGTCAAAGCAGCCTAGGGAAACAGTGAGTAATATGAGCTCACGGTCTAAGGAGAAGGAGTCTAGGTATAGTTGTTGCAACAATGAACTATATGACTTGATCGTGTTGCAATCCTTCGAGGAATGTCCAACCACATCATTTTCCAATGATATGATCTCGTTGTCAGTCGGCATAAATTCCCATGATCTTGAAACCCAGATCATCTTCGTGACCAACGAACTAGTATGAATAGAGGCTACTAGGGACTTTGTTGTTTCATACCACACCTGTACCAATGTTTCTACTTGGCACGGTTATAGCACAATATGAAACTATTATAAACTAATTGAGATATGATAATAAAAACCTATTTCTTATTTGCCTCTAGGGCATATCTCCTTTAGTCTCCCACTTGCACTAGAGTACAAATAAACTAGCTTGCATTTTACTCATATAAACGATATACCATATGCGTTTACATATCATGCATGCTCATGGGAAACGTCATGTCCATGTTCTGTTTTACCAGATCATCATGTCTTTTGCAAATCGTTAATGTCTTCCTAATTTTGACATTCACTCCATTATCTTATAATGGGTCGAAGCATTTGTTTTGCGACAAAGTGAGACTTTTGTTTCTAGTGTTTATGATGACGGTTGTTATTCACTGTTGTCATCTTAACTTCGAAACACACTTTGCTATCCTTTGTGTATATACTATAGTCATGGCAGCAGAACAAGGCCGGATTCCAGGAGCTTACAGTGACGTTAGATCAACCTCAAGGGCTTTCTCATGGGCACTAGGCCCTGGGACACATCATTCTACATTAAAAGGGAATTAGCCCCACCATAACATTATACATCACATCAGATGTAGCCTTTATACTTCTATATCTATGTAGGTCCTAGTGCATGGAATGCAACTATGGCACTTACATTGCTTCTTGCTACTTAAGTACAAACTCAATTCTGGTTTAGTGATCAACTCAGGAATCACTTAAGGACATTCTCTTACAGTTAAGACTTTGTCCTACCAACCAGAACTTCGGGTCATATTATGTCGAGTATACAACATGGTTATATGGAAGAACCTATGACTGAGGCATAGGAGATGCAATGCATCTCTTTCTTTCAACCATAGTTGCAATACTCAATGCTTCATACAGTAAGAACTTCTTTCTTACCTTGTTCTATTCTGAACTTATTCAGAATCTTGTCTTAGGACATTCTGAACATCTTTCAGAATCAAGTCCAGGAAGCATTCGACATTTAGTGTTTATTAAACTCACCAATCTATCTCGATAGATCTTATTGTTTAATAACTTCAACTTCATCCTCATTTATCTAACTTAAACGTTATTAACACCAATTACCTCATTCACATATATGTCGTCCACATATCACAGAATGATTTCATGCTCCCACTCAAATATGACGTTCATGTTTCAGATCTAGGGATTTTACTTAGCTCCCACTCAAAATATGTCAGCTACATATTATGAACTAGCCAAGCTGATTTGCTCCCACTCAATTCTAGGTCCTCTCAATAATCTTGGACATTCCAAAATACTTTGATCATCATCAATTTGAGAATTCCAATTACGAGACTTTAATATCCATATATTTCTGGTGTAAATCCAAAAGACTTAAACATCACTACTGTTGTAGTCAATTCCTTGAATTTGTCCAAACTTGTGAAAAAACGAGCTTTTTGTCATTCATTAAGTTTCATTTACTTCTTATGACTTTGCAGTCGTTCAGAAATATCAAGTAAACTTCTTTACTTTGATAAGATCAAGTAACGTGTTACTTTGCAATCTTAAATGTAACTTAATATAGGATTTTATGACTCATTGTCATTTCTCGCACTCAGGTTCATCACGCTTCTTTGTAATTTGCAGGTATGTCTTGTTCAAAACATGACAAGTGAATCAACAATATAATTCCACAAACTTGTAGAATATATATAGTTGAATCCTACTTACTTTAGTAAAAGTATTCACTGAAACTTTATGATCATTATCATCAGTTTCTCCTCTATTTGTAGAGTTTGGTTCACGAAACAAATTCCGCTGCGCCACTCAACAAATCGAAGGTAAGGTCAAATACCTTATTTTGATCTTTTACTTTCTTCCACCTATATCTTCATCAAGACACATCAACTTAGGACAACAGCAAGTTTGCCCCTTGTGGAAGATGCATTCATAGCTTCCTAAGAATGCTTCTACAAAGACTTGTTATTCGCCACGACTTCGACTTGTCGAAATCTCCAGAAACTCGAACTTGCCATAACACTTATGGTGTTGTTTTCACGAATCTTTAGATGTTCCTTTGTATTTCAAATGAGTGTTTGCTTATTTTGATCTCTAACTCTAAACGACAACTATAACCCCTATAAGTGATAATATTGTACCACATGTATCTAATACATGTTGATTATGATGTTTAGACATTTCAACAAAGTTTAAATTCGTCCAGTTATCATAATTTGTGAAACATCTTTCACAAGTTCCTTTTATGCTAAACTTAACTTGAATACTTTAGTCGTGTCGATCAATTCGAAGAGACTTGTTAATTCAGTTAATTCAATATCCCATTTAGTTATGAACTCATTTGAACAATTCAAATCATTTCAAACTTCATGTTTCATTAAGTAAATACACTTATTCACTTAAGTCCACAATAAATGATTTCCACTACTTGTTGAAAATATGATACATCATTATGTATAAGTTTCAATATTTCTTCGCATATCAGCATTTTACTAGAATGCGGAGTTTTAGTCATTCTGCCCAAAAGGCATGGTTTTGCAAAGTCTCTAGATTAAGCATCTAGGACCCCAATATTTCATAAAGAACCCGCAATAACCAAAATGACTTAAACGGTAGTTTCATTTCATTATTAAGCTTTGGATATCTTTTAGCATTCTAATCCTTTATAAATGTTTAAACTATTATCATTAACATAGTGATGAGAATAACTTATTTGTAATCGTAATGCGACCATAAGGTATTGTTCATAAGAATAGTACAAACTAGTTTGTAACTTGTTCATATGAATAATCGTCTCGCCAAAAGCAAGACACACATACAAGGATTACAAATTTATATTCAAGTCCACTAATCCAAATGATAAACTTTGAGGGAAGTGGTGATGTCGGCCATCAACTGTTTTGCTTGCCGTCATCAAGTCATGTTGCCTCAAAACCAGCAATTCTCAAGCAGATCATCCTGTTTTCACAAAACGGGACAAGTATCAAATACTTTGCAAGCTGCAACAAGTTTTGCAAAAACCACATTTATAATTTGTATATCTTACATATACCTTTTCCATGCATGATCTCCTTTTTACAATCAAGACCTTTCAAGAGTTCTCAACTCTAATGCAAGATCGCTAAGTGTTTTTCCAAACAATCTCCTTTCATCCATGATGGAGGAAAACCCATCCAACGGCTCATACTCTATGTGCCTTATAATTCAGAATACAAAATGTAGCCCAACTCTCCATCGAATGGGGAATGGCTTATTGGATGATTATGGAGAAAACACAATCATTGCGGAGTCATCAAATTATCTCCTAATAGTTATCGTATCAAGAAGAGAAGATCACCTTTTACGAGGATATCCCTCAGGCGTGGGTATTAATCTATGAAGTTGGACCCTTTTGCTAAGTTCCAAATTAAGCAATATATTCCCATGGTCGCAAAGGACCTCAATGGGATAGGCTAAGGTCTACTAGATATTTGCAAATAGACATCTAGACTAAGTTTATAATAAGAGATCAATTTATAATTGGTCTCCACTAAAAGGGTCATCCCCTAGACGATTTTAGTGATCGCATGATCCCTATCCTCTGCACCTCCCCCGATTGTCACGGCCATCAGTGCAGTATCAAAGGTAGACATTCAATAATGCCAATCACATCATCCATGTGACTCATGCTTGATCTTTCGATCTCTTGTGTTCCGAGGCCACGCTTCTCTAGCGTGCTAGGCTCGCCAAATCTAACTTGTGTGTATTCGCTATGCAACATGGCTTACACCCACTGTATGCAAACGTAGATATGTCTGACACCCAGGCATGTAACCCTCGATCGCCTCATACCGAAGAACTTTCTTGGTGGTGCACACAGAAGGGGAACATGGAACATTGGAATTAAATAGGGATTATCTTATTTGCTACCGTTGAGTATCTAAATACTAGCACACAATAAGATGAAAAACTAGTATCAACATCATATGTATAATGTGATATGATATGGTCTTCTTGCGCCTTGATCTCCATCGAGCGCTCCGACATGATCTCCATCTTGCCCTTGGTTTGACGCCAAGTCCACGACGCCGCCACCAGGTTGCTCATCGAAACAATGACTATTACTATATTACTTAGCAACAGAAAAGTAAACTATTTTACCTTCGTAATGACCAGTGCCATATCATAATCGCATCCCCCTGCAAAATAAAGTTAGACGCCTCTACTTTGTCTATTGCAAGTTTTACGTGGTTGTTAGGGCTTTCGTACTAGAACCATTTCTAAACTACGAACTTTCCAACCACAACATGGATCTGACAGTTGTCTCTATTACACCCCTTTCGGGGCCCTCCGTTGTAAATGCTATATCAACTATCGAATGAGATACAGACACCCGCTAGCCACTTATACGGTATAAGCCGTATGTTGAGCGTGGAACCAGTCTCGTGTACGAATACGCGTAAGGTCGGTCTGGACCGCTTCATCAAACAATACCGCGATATAAACAAGTGCACGTTAGAGGGTAAGAACTAAGGGATCAATGCCCGCACAATACTTGTGTGTACTGGCCGTACAACACTCCTACGCATAGATCGGCTCTGATACCAATTTTGTGGATCGGCGCAGAAAACAAAAAATTTCCTACGAATGAAACCCCAAAACTTGCCTAGGATCTATCTATGTAGTAATGCGGTAACGGCCGATGCGTAGAGAATACATACCCTTGTCGTACGCGGTTAACGTTCCGCGAGGAACGTGGTTGATGTAGTCATACTCGAAGCCGACCTCAAGGTCGCGAAGCTCCTCGCAGGTCACCCCTTGCTCCTTCTTGATCTTCATCATCTTCATCATGCAACAGCTCTGGCTCACGACATTTAAGCGCCCCAAGTGTTGCGCCTCGTGTCTTCGTACACATCCGGTGCACGATGAGACCTCCCGCTCCCTGATCCTGCCGGGAGTGCGGAAGTGATATCCGGTTAGGAATCCCTGCAGCGCAACGGCGTACTGCAGGAGTGCCTCGATCGCACAGCCCAGACTTGGGGCCATGGTCACGAGGTATAGAGGGAGAGAGAAGGAGAAAGTCAACCAAAGGACTTCTCTAAATATTGGTGTGTTCAATCCCACCCATGGGCACCCCTTTATATAGGGGGAGGGGGTGTGCCCTCCCCTTTGGGTTTCCCATGTGGGACTAAACAAGGGAGAGGGGGGAGGCGCATGGGCCTTAATGGGCCAGCCGGCCTGGGGTGGGCCCCACCCCGTGCACAGCCCTAGGCTGGCCGGGTGGGCCCCCTCAAGGCGCCTGGGCCTTGGCCCTTGGCCCTTCCCCCTTTCCGGTTTTCCCTCATGGGCCTTTATTCCCTAGGAAGTTTGGCCCATTAGTGGAATAACCCTTTAATATTAATTACATTAATTAATATGTAAATACATATTACAAAATCTATCTTGGCCCGAAACACCTTTTGGTTCCCTTTCGATTTGCTCCGAACGACTTCGGATCTTTCCCGGAATGATTCCAGTCCTTTATTCTTTCTCCGAACAACTTCGGATCACTCTGCGGAATGATTCCGGCTTTCTCTCTTCCTCTAATGTGATTCCATCTTACGAATGATTGCTCTCATCGTAGCCTTAAGTGTATCCTCTCACGGCTCGGGAATGCTCTAGACATGATCTGTATCAATGATCAACAGAGGGACCAGGGATATCCATGTGACGCCTATGCATTCCTGATTACAATGTCGTTTGAACCGTCTAAATGTAGCATCCTCTTCCTTTTGTTTCTCGATACAACTTGTCCGAGATCCGATCACTGGTATCATATACCTTTGTTCAATCTCGTTCACAACAAGTTATGTTTTCTTGTTACCGTGATATTACATCCCCGTGACCTAGTCACATGTTGCAACATATATGGATGTAATCTCACCAAGCCGGCCGTATGTATCTTTACCCGTCATGTGGGTGAACAAATCCTGGTCTTGCAGTCACATGTCATGTACTGTTCCTTCGGAATACCCAACATACACCTTTATAGCCACCGTATTACCAGATGACATTTGATGTAGTCAAAGCAGCCTAGGGAAACAGTGAGTAATATGAGCTCGCGGTCTAAGGAGAAGGAGTCTAGGTATAGTAGTTGCAACAATGAACTATATGACTTGATCGTGTTGCAATCCTTCGAGGAATGTCCAACCACATCATTTTCCAATGATATGATCTCGTTGTCAGTCGGCATAAATGCCCATGATCTTGAAACCCAGATCATCTTCGTGACCAACGAACTAGTATGAATAGAGGCTACTAGGGACTTTGTTGTTTCATACCACACCTGTACCAATGTTTCTACTTGGCACAGTTATAGCACAATATGAAACTATTATAAACTAATTGAGATATGATAATAAAAACCTATTTCTTATTTGCCTCTAGGGCATATCTCCTTCAGATACCCCCTGAAAAGTTTGGAAGATGGCCTCAACAAAGTCATAGAACGTGGCAGAGCAGCGGTGGTTGCCAGTCATCCAAGTCATAGTCCTGGCTTGGTCAGTCCCAAATACAAATGTGGCGTAGAACTGCTGCACGAGGGTGATGTTGTAGTATTCACGGATCTCCATCAAGTTGAACAACCCCAACTTCTCACAAATCCACAGAGCATCAGAGAAGTAGGGGCTCTTCCTCATCTGCTCAACACTCAAGTACTTCTGAGGGCATACAGGAGATCTCTTGAGCACACTGTAAATGTCTTTCATGAAGACAGCTTGCTCCTTCCTCCAATAACAGGGGTCATCACTAGTGCGAGGCAATTCATAGAAATTGGTCTTCCGCAGCTCACGATACTCCTGCTTAGACATGCGAGCCAACGACTAAATGTTGTCATATTTTGCCCTCTTGGCACGTTTCTTTTCCTCAGCCCTTTCCTGCTCCCGCTGCATATAGGCTGCATCACGGGCTTGCTGTCTGCGGTTGGATGGGGGCACAATGTACTGACCCTCAGACTCATCATAGCGAGGATCCCTCCTCTTCATCTTGGCCTTGGTGCGAGGAGGACGACGAGAGCCTGAGCCTATGAACAGCAGCGAGGGAGATAACATGAAGGTAAGTATATATGTCCTATGGAGGAAGCACAAAATCATTGAGACCATGAAAAAATGTGTTAGATTCGAACCACACCGGAGTCTCCGTGGTCCACACCAGAGTCTCCGGCTCAGACCGGAGTCTCCAGTCTAGAGACTCGGGGGAAGATCAGGGAGGCTCCAATGGGGTTGAATCCAGCAGATCGAGCATGGTAACAATGACAAAGTACTCAGGTCCACGCAAATAAGGAATTCCAGTGGTCAAAACTAGTACCAATCCTCAAAAACAAGGGAAGGGAAGAACCCTAGGTGAAGAAGAGGAGGAGAGGTACCAGATCTGTCCATGGAGGAGATTCCACCGGTGGAAATCACCCAATGGTGGAAAGGAGATGATTGGCTGGCGGCACGGCGGATCCCGAGGGCTTCTTGACCTCCGGGGAGATGATTTGGGAGAGGAGCCGACGGGGGCAGAGAGGGGAGGACGGGGGTGGATGAATGAAACTGTTGTTTCAGTTCACCCTGTCCTCCCTTGAAGTGGACATAAACTGCCCAGACCGGAGACTCTGGTGTGAACACACCAGAGACTCCGGTCCTCCTCGACCAAATACTTCTAGGGTGTGTGTATGGGGACATATATTAGATAGAGAGGGTTTTCAAGACTGAGAGAGGGCTTGGGTTAAGATGACATACTGTGAAAACTCAAGAAAACCACGGAAAACTCTCCAAATGTTCATCAAAGTACCAAATAAATCCGAGCTAAGAGCCAATTCTTCGAATGAAGAGAGGATGGTGGCCGAAGCCACCATGTAGGAGTTTGTGGCATGAAACCGCGAATAATTATCCTTGGGTTCATAGCCACTACTTATCAATGATGCTCACATATCACTAAATGATACTAAGAGAGTTGAATTTCTTAATGTTGGCATTATGGGGGGATGGATAGTCCAATGAATTAGAACCGCACTCCCCTATTTCCATGCCTACACCTACACAAAATATGGGTCAAGACATAGGTGAGTATGCAAGGTAATTAAGTCAACCTCCTAGAATCCACGATATTTAATTCATTCCTCAAATAACAAAACCTTGCTTCATCAAGTGGCTTCGTGAAGATATCAGCAAGTTGGTCTTTGGTTGACACATATGAAAGCTCAATATCACCTCGGGCAACATGATCTCTAATGAAGTGACGACGAATCTCAATATGCTTTGTTCTTGTATGGTCCACTGGGTTGTATGCAATCTTGATGGCACTTTCATTGTCACATAGCAGAGGCACTTTGTCACAAAGGACACCATATTCCTTTAAAGTTTGCCTCATCCATAGCAATTGTGTACAAGCACTAGCAGCTGCCACATACTCGGCTTCGGCGGTGGAAAGAGATATATAGTTTTGCTTCTTGGAAGACCAAAACACCAAGGACCTCCCAAGGAATTGGCAAGCCCCGGAGGTTGATTTTCTATCATCCTTGTCACCAGCCCAGTCCGAATCCGTGTACCCACAAAGAGCGAAAGTAGAGCCCCTAGGATACCAAATACCATAGTTTGGGGTATGAACCAAATATCGAAAGATTCTCTTGACTGCCATCAAATGGCTTTCTTTAGGAGCCGCTTGATATCTTGCACACACTCCTACACTCAACACAATATCGGTTCTAGATGCACAAAGGTAAAGCAAAGAGCCAATCATGGACCGGTATACCTTTTGGTCCACATCTTTACCATTTGGGTTTAGTTCAAGATGAGTCTTTGTTGCCATGGGAGTAGGGGCTCCTTTGAGATCTTTCATGTTAAATCTTTTGAGCATATCTTGAGTATACTTGGCTTGGTTGAAGAATGTACCACCTCTCACTTGCTTGATCTCAAAACCAAGAAATACTCTCAATTCTCCCATCATAGACATCCTGAACCTGTCAGTCATTAGCTTAGAGAATTCATCATTAAAAGTTTTGTTAGAAGAGCCAAAGGTAATGTCATCTACATAGATTTGGCATACAAAGAGTTCCCCATTGACCCTCTTGGTAAAGAGAGTGGGATCGATTTTCCCAACCTCAAACCCACGATCTAACAACAACTCTCTAAGGTGCTCATACCACGTGCGTGGGGCTTGCTTGAGACCATAGAGAGCCTCATCAAGTTTGTAGACATGGTTTGGGAAGTTGGGATCCTCAAATCCCGGGGGTTGTTTCACATATACCAACTCATGCAATGGACAATTGAGAAATGCACTTTCTACATCCATTTGTTGTAATTTAAAATTATGATGTGCCGCATAAGCAAGAAGGATACCGATGGACTCAAGGCGGGCCACGGGAGCATAAGTCTCTCCATAATCAATGCCTTCAATTTGAGAGAACCCTTGTGCAACCAATCTTGCCTTGTTCCTTATCACAATTCCATGCTCATCTTGCTTGTTCTTGAAAATCCACTTGGTGCCTATAACATTGCGGCAATCTTTTGGATTTTCCACTAACTTCCATACTTTGTTTCTCTCAAAGTTGCTGAGCTCTTTGTGCATTGCATCCAACCAATCCGAATCTTCAAGAGCTTCCCATACTCTCTTTGGTTCCACCATGGAAATGTGTGCTTGGTGCTCACCAAAATTCTTCAATGGAGCTCGAGTAGATATCCCTCTTCTTAGATCTCCAACCACATTCTCAAGAGTGTGGTCTCTTAATTCCAATATTCTATCCATTCTAGCTTGGCGACGAGTTTCGATCTCCTTGTTGTTTCTTGGTGGGATCACTTCATCATTTTGGTCCTCGTCTTGACCATTAACTTGACCTTGATCATCATTGGAAATATTCTATTCCATTGAAGGAGAGGATTAACCTTGGTCATGATCAGTCCCACAACTGGCCAGGTATTCAACTATACTTATGGCAGTTTGTGTAGATCTTGCTTGTGTAATGGCCTTAGCACCACTGGACATCTTGGCAAACGGATACTCAAACACCTCTTGGCTGGAGGCATCTTCTTGATCAGTAGGTTGAGGGTCCACGACTTGTCTTTGGCATGGGTCGTTGTCCACCTCCACAGTAGCTTGTTGAAGTTGTGAAGATGAGGGCTCCACGTGAGTAGAGCATAGTTCTTCTCGATCCACCATAAGGGGTTTCTCAACAGGGCAGATGAAACCCGCACCCATTCTTCCTATGATATCCTGAGGCATTTCATCATCTACATCACAAACATCAACACGCCCCGCTTGGGGACCATCATATTCTTCAAACACCACACTACAAGATTCTATGACAATTCCTGAGAGCTTGTCGTAGATTCTATAAGTGTGGGATTCAAGACCATAACCAACAAAAATACCCTCTAATGCTTTGGAATCAAACTTGGATAAACGAATGCCCTTAATGCGATAGAAGCACTTACAATCGAATACTCGGAAGTAAGAAACATTAGGCTTGTTACCGGTAAGGATCTCATATGGAGTCTTGATCAATTCTTTGCGGAGGTAGAGACGGTTTGATGCATGGCATGCGGTGGAGATAGCTTCAGCCCACAATTTCTATGAAGATTTGAATTCCGCCAACATAGTCCTAGCCATATCAATGAGAGTCTGGTTCTTCCTCTCAGCTACACCATTCTGTTGAGGGGTATATGCAGTGGAATATTGATGTTTTATTCCCTCATCAGTAAGAAATCTATTTAATGTGTAGTTCTTGAACTCGGTACCATTGTCACTTCTTATTGTTAATACTGGGACATTGTCGATGTTGAGCCATGTTGATGAAGTCGATGAAGTTCTCTTGGGTCTCACTTTTTAACTTGAAGAAATATACCCAAGTGTATCTTCAGTAATCATCAACA
This sequence comes from Avena eriantha, assembly GCA_910589775.1. Taxonomy (NCBI): domain Eukaryota; kingdom Viridiplantae; phylum Streptophyta; class Magnoliopsida; order Poales; family Poaceae; genus Avena; species Avena eriantha. Next base: position 257,597,946 of record OU342744.1, on the reverse strand, counting down.
ATCACCAAACAATAATTCTTCCCACCAAGACTTGCATGAGACAGGGGACCAAAGAGATCCACATGAAGAAGCTCCAAGATCCTCTTGGACTTGATGTAGTTCTTTGGCTTGTGGGGAGAATCATGCATCTTTCCTTCAACACATGCCCTGCAAACATGATATTTGGAAAAGCAAACATTTTCTTTTAGTCCAACAATATGACCATCCTTTTGAAGGCTTTGCAAAGTTCTCATGTTGACATGGGCTAGACGACGGTGCCATAGCCAACCCACGCCGGCCTTTCCGAATAGGCACATCGGACCTGTAGTGGTTTTCCCAGAGAAGTCCACCACATACAAGTCATCCTCGACGTACCCAACGAAAGGAACCTTTAGAGTCTTGCTCCACAAGAGGATCACAATATCAACATCAATGAAGATAGCAAAACCCATCTTTCCTAGAGCACGGACTGAAAGTAAATTATAGCCAAGGGTCTCAACAAGCATGACGTCCACGAGAGTGATATCGTGTGCCACCACAACTTTGCCGAAACCCATTACCTTATACTTTGATTTGTCAGCATATGTCACAGATATTTGATCAACATTTGGCCTCAATTCCTTGACACTAAAAGCGCTTTCGTTCATATGACTTGTGCATCCACTATCGAGCACCCATTTTGACCCTCTAGAAGCATAGGTCTACAAAAGATCAAACTAGTTTTTAGGTACCCATTTCTCAATGGGTCCTCTTTTGTTAGCAACAAGGGTCTTGGGAACCCAAATCGACCATGCAATATAACGATCAAAAGGGCCAACATATTGTGCATACACATCACCATAGTAATCACGCATTAAGACATAGTGAGGGTTAGCACTACCCGCAAAATCATCATGAGACATAGTTTTGCAACTTGTGGTCTTACTTCCCACAATGACCTTGTTCTTTTCTTGAGCGGGCTTGGCCTTCTTCTTCTTGTTATTCTTTTTCTTCTTGTCTTTACAGACAAATCCTAAGCCCCTTTTTTCACCATTGGACCTTTGCTTGTTTAAGAGGTCATCAGTAGACTTGTTTCCTTTGGGAAAGGAAGTCTGAGCTAGCTCCCCCTTCAACCTAGCATGTTCTTCAAGAATATTTGTACAACTAGAAGGAATGAATGTACTAGGTGAGGGAGTATTGATCAATTGAGTTTGAAGCTTTTCACGAGACTTTGTGAGGGACAGGAGTTCACTTTCCAAGGCCTTGTGAGCCTTGTCAAGTGTCCTAAGGTCCTCGGCACGTTTTTTATGAACAACATCAAACTCAATCTTATCCTTTTTAGCCTTTTTGTATTTAGCAATAGCATGATCACGTTCCTTGATGAGTTTATTAATAATGAGGTCATTAGCTTCATCAAGGCCCTCTAGTTTAGTTTCAAGAGATATTCTAGTTTCTTGTTCTTCTTCTAGAGCATTACTAAGAGCTTCTACCTCAATCATGTGCTCTCTTCCTAATTGGCATCTCTCATCTAGAAGTTCTTGTGTGTGTGTGAAAGTTGATTTAGGAGGTCCACAACATGTTTCTTGTGTTCCCCTTGCAAGTTATTCATAAACACATCAAAAGCAACTAGTTCCTTTTTGACCTCAAGAGATAACTCATCATCAAAATCATCATTGATTAAGGAAGTGGAGTGTGATGATGATAGTACCTCCGTTCCTCTTGCCATAAGGCAAGTGACGTTCTTGTTGGAGATATTCTCATTTGGAGAGGCGAAGAGTGAGAATGAAGGAGTAGAGGTACTGGCACGAGCCGCCACACCACTTGGTGTATCCTCTTCTTCTTCCTCATCATCATCATCATCGGAGGAGTACTCTTCATGTGTGATAAAGACAATTTCTCCTGGCTTATTGTTGGTTGGGTTTCTTTTGATGAAGGGTATCTTGTATGGAACTTTGGAGGTCTTCTTCAACACAAGTTTACCTCAATTATCTTCTCTTTTCTCATAGGGACAAGATGCAATGAAGTGATAACGGTCACCACAATTTAAACAAGTTCTCAACTTGGACCCATTGTATCTTCTCCCATTGGGGTTGCTTCTTCGTTGCATTTCCATCTTGGCCTTGGTGGGATCTTTCCAAAAGTTTGTTGCATAGAAGGCCATGTATTCACCATGAGCAGTCTTGATATCGTCAGGGTGGCTCATTGAAGGTCCCTCATCACTTCCTTCATCTTCATCATACTCCACAACCTTGGCCTTCAACGCAAGATTGACACCACTACTCATTCCAATGGCACGAGCACGGGCATCTTTGGCATTCTTGGCAGCAACCTTGAAGGCTGCCATCTCTTGCATCACTTCATTGGAGGTCATGAGATGGTAGTTGTGTCTTCCTTGGAGACTTTTCAAGTCAGTAGGTTCGAAGGGCATGAGAGCACTCACATACTTCCTTTTGATCCAAGCGTCATCAATGTGAGAGGCACCAACATTCCGGAAAGCGGTGGCTGTGGATTTGAGTCTTCGATACATGTCTTCATGATCCTCACCATCCTTCATGAAGAAACCTTCGGCCTCATTGCTTAAGGCATCATATATATTTCTCCTCATACTCTCATTGCCAACAAACAAGTCAATGAGAGCATCCCAAGCTTCCTTGGCGGTGTTGTAGTGCTCAATGTGGGGGAAATCCTTTGGCCCCACCCCAAGTTGGATCATGTGCAAGGCAGTCGCATTGAGTTGGCTATTGACCACTTCTCTTCTCGTCAAGTTGGTTGGATCCTCAATTTTGATTCCATCTTCAATAATATTCCACAAATCAATGCAAGAGCTACGCACATGAGATTTCATTAACACTTGCCATTGAGCAAAAGTATGTGCAGCTAACTTAGGTGGGTCTCCTCTATTGTTTATATGTGGATGAGGGATAGGAGGGTCGGGAGACTACCATCCGGGAACCGTATGGAATTCTTCCTTCCCATCACCCTTTTTGGTGGCGGAGTTAGTGAAATTATGTTCATCCCCTACAACCTCCTCCAAAGGCTTTGCCAGAGCATTAGCCTTTGGGTTTGGTGGTGTTTCCACCGGAGAGGGAGGAGGCGAGGTTTGCTTATCCTTAACAAGTTTCTCAACAAGTTGACACAATTGTAGGATTTCGTTGCCCAAGGTAGAGCTCAAGCTTGTTTCAAAATTCTTGAGATCTACCATGGTCACCGAATGGCTAGCCTCAATTTCTCCCTCCTCTGGGTTGCACATAATCTCTTAGGCGGTTAAGCCTGAATAAAGAGCTGAGGCTCTGATACCAATTGAAAGGATCGTATGGGCACCTATAGGGGGGGGGTGAATAGGTGCTACTTCAAATTTTACTCCTTTTCAAATTAGGGTTTGACAAGAAAGGTAAATTCTCTAGATTATGCAACTAAGATGAATTTACCTATATGACAAGCAAGCACTAACTAAACAATAACTAGATAAGTAAAGTGCAGTAAAGGGTAGAAGGAACCAAAGTGGAGCACACGGAGACACAAGGATTTGTTTCCCGTATTTCCTTCCTTTTGAAGGGAAGTACGTCTACGTTTGGAGAGGGGGTGGTTTCAAACCACCAACGCCACGAGAGGCCTCCCTTGTTCTCCAATGAACCTCACCCCAACTGGTTCGATTCACCCCTTCCACTATAGGGCAACCTTCTAGGAGGAAGCATGCACCTTTACAATGAATTAGGGGCACACATCCACAACTTAATTGGAGGCTCCCAAATACAAGCAAGCTGTCAAACAATCAAAGACAATCTTGTAAGAACCAAATCAAAACCTAGGGTTTCCAAAGAAACACTAGAGCATTGGGGCCCTCAAGTGAATGAGGAAATGAAAATCTCTCTTGGTGAAGCTGTAGATCAAGGCCTCCTCCTTCGATTCTCCAAAGATCAAAGACTTTGGATGGTTGGATGAAGAGATCTTGTTGATTTGGTGGCTCAAATGGACATGGTGTTCTTGAGGTGGACGAGCAGCTAGAACAAGGGGATAAGGTCCCCTATTTATAGCCCTTCTGTCAGTGAACCCTTTTTCTGACCGTTGGAGAAGAAGAAGACCGGAGACTCCGGTCACCACACCGGAGACTCCAGTCTACACCGGAGACTCCGGCCCACCTCCGGACCAGCTTCCGGACCCCTTGACAGAATGACCCAGCTCAGTTGGGAGCCAAGAGGACCGGAGACTCCGGTCCCTCCACACCAGAAACTCCGGTCTAAGATAGAGATCGGAGACTCCGGACCAGCCTCCGGACCAAACTCCGGACCACCTTACTGGCTGACCTGGGCATAAAAACAGAGGCCACTCCGGAGACTCCTAGGGAAACTCCAGACCACACCGGATACTCCTGTCTGTGTAGACCGGAGACTCCGGTCTGGAATCCCCAAGTTACAAGATCAAATTCAGGGAATGATCCGTAGGCCAATGGTCCTTTTTCCTTTGTAGAATATCACCCTGTAGACAATAGCAAACTGTAAAAGGGTCTACTAGTTGTTAACGAACACCAAAAGTGATTATGACAGTAAATGTCCTTTCAGACATCCCTCGTGCCTTTTTGGTGGTTACATGAACCAAATCCACTACACCAAGTCCGATCATCACGTGAGTCGGTGTAGCTTTAAAGGCGAGCATCAATGTGGGCATCACATCAACTATATGACTCATGCTTAACCTTTCGGTCCGTGTTCCGAGGCCATGTCTATACATGCTAGGCTCGCCAAGTAAGAACCTTAGTACTCGCATGTGTAAAACTGTCTTACACTCGTTGTATGAAAGCGTAGAGTCGAGTACACCCGATCATCACGTGATGTCTCAAAACACGATCCATAGAACGGTGCATACTTAAGTAAGAACACATTTTCTCTTGATATTTAAATGAGGTAGCATCTTATAATGCTACTAAAATGCCAAACTAGCAATATAAGATGCAAACATCATATGTGTAAAGTGGAATGATATGGTCCATGCATTTTATCACCATCATGTGCATCGTGGTATGATCTCTATCATTCCTTTCTGTGTAAGGCCAAGGTCTATGGAACTTACACGTTAGGTGTGTTGTAAGGGTATCTACCATCCATCAACTTACAACATTACCATATCATGACACTAGCCCAGCAACAATTTAAACTAGACGCCTCTATTTTATCCATTGCATGTTTTACGTGACTTAGGGCTTTCGAAGATAGAACTAGTCTTACCTACGAACATGGAACCACAACGATGATAACTAAGTTATTAGAAACTCGTTGTAAATCAGATATTGACTATAGTAGGAGAGACAGACACCCGCTAGCCACTTATGCAAAACTAGTTGCATGTCAGTCGTGGAACCGCATGTGCGAGGACATGTAAAGTTAGTCCGGGCCGCTTCATCCCACTATGCCACCAATATCCAAAATACATAGAAGATGCAATAACATGATCATCATCGCCCACATATAAACACATGTGTACTACCCGTGCAACGCACCTACGTATTGATCAGGCTCTGATACCACTGTTGGGTTCGCAACATAGAAAACAAAAAGTTTCGTACGATGGGAACTATACGCCAAGATATATCTACTAGATACAAGCAACGGGTGGATATACATCCATAGAGGATTTACCCTCAAAGACAACAAAGCTTTGTTAACGACATGGAACTCGTGGATGATGTAGTCGTACACTTGCTGATCTCAAGATCATGATGAAGTCCTTCAGGTCCAGTAGTTCCAGCGCCATCAGGTCCAACACCATCAAGTCTAGCACCGCAAAGTAGCAGTGCATCCGTGATCGCACACACATCCGGTCCACCGAACAACCTCTGCCTCCTCAATCCAGCAATGCAGCGGAAGCAGCAACTCCTTTCCAGATAAAGCTAACAGGAACATGTATCTCGCTAATCCGAGACCATGGGGAATAACTAGAGGGAGAAGAGAACCTTCATGAGGAGGTGGGGCAAGAGGAGAGGAGCCATGGGGCTCCTTTTATAGGGAAGGGGGTGCAACCCCAAGGCCATGGCTGGACGGACATGGTGGGTGCCCCCACCTCTCCCTCATTCACGTGGGTGGAGCTTCCACTAAGCCCACTCACATTAATTTCAACTCCACTCACTTTGCATTTAATGTCCAACCAATTTAATGAATTTTCTATTTAAATAAAACACTTGTATTTATTTTGTTCAGAATTTTGTTAATTACTTTAATTAACAAACATTCACATAAAACTCCCTGCAACATTTCAATATCACATGCAGAACCAGTTTCAGCAATTTCACCCAAAACAATTCCGGTTTCCATCGAAATGATTCTAGCGCTTTCTTAATCTTTATGTAAAACATATTTTCTCCTAAATGGTGTCGGTATCCCTTAAGTGTGTCACCCTACGGTTCGCGAATAATGCAGACATGATCGAGACCCCTCCCCGATCAATAATCAGCAGCGGGACCTGGAGATCCATACTGACTCCCACATATTCAACGATGACTCTTGTGATCGTGTGAACCTTTAACGTCGTAACTAAATTCCTTTGTCTCGCGATATATTACATGTCCGAGATTCGATCATCGGCATCCAAATACCTAGTTTGATCTCATTATCGACATGCACTCTTTTCTCGTTCCCATGATATAACATTCTAGTGATCACATCACTTGCTTGCAAGCTGTCTTAATGTGATATCACCAAGAGGGCCTAGAGTATATCTATCCGTCATCAGGATTGACAAATTATACTCTTGATCCATGAGCCTCTATATAACACCTTCAGAATATCTGAACCCACCTTTATAGTCACCCTTTTACGTGTGACGTTTGATGTTATCAAGTTACTCTTCCGATGTGAGCAATTAACATGATCTCATGGTATAAGGACTAAGATTACTTCATATGATGTTATAGCAATATAAACATACTGACTTTGATCATAATGCTATACTTTGGATGAATGTTCATCACATCATTCCACCAATGTTGTGACCTCGTTATTAACAACATCCAATGTCCATGATCAGGAAACTTTGATCATCTTGATAATCAACGAGCTAGTTTATATGAGAGGCATTACTGGGAACTTTGTATTTTGTTTAGTAAACACACATGTATTAACGTTTCCAATTAATACAATTATACCATGCAATATAAACATTTATCATAAACATGGAATAAGATAATAACCACTTTATTATTGCCTCTCGGGCATATTCCCTTCAGATGTCCTGCGTAAAAGAGTGGCTTTCATATTTAAGTTTTGGAGGTAATCAACATGCAATATATGTTAAACTTTATAATATTTAAGAAAGTACGTGCTACATTTTCCTCTTTAAATTTCTCAAGTCAGAGGTGTCTTTATCACTAATATCATGTACATACACAGTTTCTAATATGTTATTATTGTTTGATATTGTGTAATTTCAGGTATAACTTTTGGAGGAAATCAACGGGCAATGTCTATTGAACTTTCTGATATTGAAGAAACTATGAGATACATTTGTCTCCTTCAATTTCTCAAGTCAGAGGTTTCTTCATCACTAATATCCCATGTGAGATGATCAGGACTCTCAATTCTTGCAAATACTAGCAAAGCTACAAATTCAAGTGAAATGGTTGATGGTAATAATGGCCTATGCTATTGAATGGTGGGTTCATTTATGTGCTGTCACTTATGATGGTGGAATCCCAAGCCGAGGCATTTAGGGAATTAGGACATGACGATGTGAAGGAAAAATAAAATTTGACATTGTGTAGTGCATACTAATTCTGAAAGTTATGGAATAATAAATTAAAGTTACCACCATTTTATCATATTGAGAGTTAGTCTTTTGTTCTTTACCGTTGATTTATCTCGCAATTAGCTGTTGGTTAATTTATATTTTCATTTACAACGGTGTTAGCTTTTTGCTAGTGTAGGTAGTTACTCGGTCTCCAATTTCTGTTGACTTTGTCGTGTCCTTTGAAGACCATGTTGCCACTATACTTATAGGCTTATGCAGATGTTTTTATTGTTGCTTCCCATGCTCCAGTACTTTGCACTGGAAAAATAATCAGTAAGATATGTGTTATTTGTTTAATGCTTCTTCTTAATGATAAATTTTCATGCTTGCATGATGTAGCTGTTGGAAATATGCCCTAGAGACAAATATTAATAATGTATATTATCATATTTCATAAAGTTTATGATTAAGTTTTATATCATGCTATAATTGTATTGAGAGGAAACATCAATACACGTGTGATATATAAACAACCAGGGGTTCCCAGTGAAACTCTAGTCACTAGTTCATTGGTCAACAGATGATCAAGGTTTCCTGATCATGTGGCATTTATGCCAGTTGGAAATGGAGTCAACTCATTCTGATAATGAGATGATGAACCAATACCTAACCTAAACATCGTGACCCGATCATGTCACGAAGTTCAAGTTATGATGATTAGAAATGGATCCTCATAGACTTTTACTTAGACCGTGAGGCTATATCAATCACTGTCTCCCAAGAATGCTTAGATGGCATCAAACGTCACTTGGTAATACAGTGACAATAGAGGTGTGTTCAGGTATTCGGAGGAACCGTAGAGGCAATATATGGCAAGAGCGGGATTTGTCCGTCCACTTGACGGAAAGATACTCAAGGGCACACTCGGAGAAGTTATATCCAATAGTTGTGAAGCGTGTGATTTGATCACAGGGATATCACTTGTCGAACGAGTCTAGTAGCATTGTTCGGTATTGAGATTGAACACAACATGGTGATGTCATTGATCAGATATTGGGCAATGCGAGTATCGAGAGACAAAGGGAATAAGACACAACTGTCCTGGTTCAAACGACAAAAGATATTCGTGGAATGCACGGGGGTCACATGGCCATCCAGGTACCTCTATCGATCATTGGTCCGAGAGTGTCCCGACCATGTCTGGAGTGTTCCCGAACCGTGGGGTATAACGCTTAAGGGTCTGATGATGCTTAGAGAGTGTTTATAGGATTGGTAGAATCGCCGAAGAATAGTAGAGAGAAAACCGAAAGGGTTTAGGTAAGTCCTGAGAATGTCCGGAGTTGAGATGGAAGGTGCATAACCACGGATATTGAATAATATGTGAATGAATGTTAAATATTGATTTTATCATTTATTCATAATTATTTAATAAAAGAGAAAATCAATTTAAAGGTCAAAAGGCTTAAATGGCCAATTCCTGAGGGAAGAGGGCCCATTAGGGAAAGGCAATAGGGGAGAAGGGAATAGGGGGTGGCCGGCTGGGCCAAGCCCCCCGTGCGGGGCCCACTAGGGACGGCCGGCGGCTGCCCCTCCTCTCCCTCTCCTTTAGTCCCACCCCGGGACTTTGAGGAAGGTAGTACCTCCCCTCCCCCTATATATAGTGGTGGTATTTGGCCAGATAAATACACACAATATTCAATAAAGGTTTCCTCACTTTTGGGGTTACCTACAATTGATATTCTCTCTCTTGTAACTGTGGTCCCAAGTTTGGACTGCGTGAACGAGAGACATCTTCACCGCGGAGCACCGTCGCGCTGTAGGATTCAGATCCAGGAGCTCTACTTCCGCAACTCCTGTTGGATCGGGGAAGCGGGAGTCATCGTCAGTCACCGGGATGCATGTAACTCCCTGCGTGGTCTCACACTTGAATCACTCAAGTCGTTGGAGCCGCATGAGCGCAAGGACTTCATCACGACCTTGAGGTCAGCTTCGGCTTGTCTACATCAACCATGCTCTCCTGAGTATTGACAATGCTTTTCGATCTTTAAGGGTAAGTTCACGAAAAGCCCCTCCCGTTACTGCATTACTAATAGATAGGTCCTGGCAACATCAAGGGTTCAGGAGCGTAGGGTAGAAATACATTTTTTTCATACGCGGAACCCCTAAAGTTGTATTAGAGCTAGATCTATGCGTAGTAATGCTAGTATGGGTAGAACACACGAGATGTAGCATGTGGGCGTTGATGTTTTAGTTGTTACCCTGCCACATGTACTTGTGTATACCGCAGCAATGCTTGATGAAGCGGCCCCCAACCGACTTTACGCTTTCATTCGCGAGACTGGTCCACGCTTGACATACGGCTTGTACCGTATAAAGTGGCTTTGGGGGGTGTCTGTCTCTCTCGCATTAGTTGGTATGCCATTTGCAATGGAGGGCCCCAGAATGGGTGTAGTATAGACAACTACTTGATCAGCATTGTGGTGAAATTTCGTAGGTAAGAACGGTTCTTGTGCGAAAGCCCATTCAGCCACGTAAAACATGCAAAGATAAAGTAGATGCGTCTAACTTTGTTTGCAGGGGGCGTTGCTTTGTGATATGGTTGTGGCAAAGGTAAAGTGATTACCTTATGTTATGTAGTAGTAGATAGTCACAGAGGTGACGAACTACCATGCCGGAAAGACACCGGTACCCTGGTGTCTACGGCGCCGGAACTCTGGTGCCGGAACCCGGTGACGACGGATGGAGACCACGACGTGAAGGACCATATCACATCGCATTTACGTTCAATGTTATTGTTTGTATATCTTATTGTGTGCTAGTACTAGATACTCAACGGTAGCCTAATAAGATGATCCCTGTTAAAAATTACCAATGATTATGTTCCCCTTAGTGTGCACCACCAAGAAAGTTCTTCGGTATGAGGCAGGCTGTGATGAGCGGGTGTCAGACATATCCACATTCGCATACAGTGGGTGTAAGCCATGTTGCACAGCGCATACAGTAAGGTTGAGTTGGCAAGCCTAGCATGTTACAGAGACATGGCCTCGGAACGCGGATGGTCGAAAGATCGAGCACAATTCACATGAATGATGTGACCGACGTTTAGCGTCCAACCTAGAACCCATATTGATGGCCATGATGACCGGGGGAGATGTGGGGAAAAGGGGTCGTGTTATCACTAGAACCCTTTAGGGGATAGGTGTTTCTGAGTGGAGTTATTATTAACTCATTTAATTATAAACTTAGTCTAAATTCCTTTTGAAATTATAAATGTAGAAAAGGTTCTCCCTGATGCAACCTTTCCTGTTGTGATCGATTCGTTAGAAGGAGAAAAGCTCAGGCTAGACGGATCAAACTTCTCTATATGGGTTGCGTGTCTCCACATTCTCCTTAGGGAGAATAGCGTGGTCGACTACATACTCGACGAGATGGATTTGGAGAAGCCCTGTTTCTATGAGACCCCAGTGCAGCAGGAAGACCGCTATTACCGTCGGGAGATGGCCTCCTTCATTTCAGTTACAATGCGTTTCGGAATGGTGGACTAGCTATGGCCTGTCGTGGGTAATGTCGACCCTCGTACGGTAATGCTACAGCTTAGGACACATTTCGTGGAACAAGCACGCATATGGGAGCATGAGCTGATGGGAGACTTCCTCTCCATTAAGATGGAGGAGAACTCATCACTTAACGACCACTTGGAGCGCATGCATGATGCGTACATGAGGCCTACATACTTCCTAGATAGCTGGATGATGGGCTCTTTTGCAAATGGTGTTCTGCTATGGTTGCTGCCACCAAGCTACCAAGCACAAGTCAGGACTTGCAATATGAGAGGCGACGCGAAAACACAGGATTTCCACGAGTTCATATCACATTTCAGAGATGCGATGGTTGAACCCATTATCGCTAAGGTCATCAATGACAAAGGTATATATTTGATATACCATTTTATAAATGTTATAATCTTGCAAACACATTTACAGTGTTAAGTATATTTGATACTTGTGCTATTTTACTGAAAACATGTCCTTTTGCATAGAGGTGCTTGCTGGAGAGGAGGTGACGTTGCGTGTTGATGGCGAGCATGATGATGATGGCTAATGACACTCTCCCTCAACATTTATCATTTAGTTTATGTTTAGGATGATTATTGTAATCAAAAGATGGTGAACCTCTTTAGTGCGTCTCACACTTTGTGAGACGGTTATTCATATGAGCTTGTAACAAACAGTTGTTCCACTTTTATGAATGATTTCTATTTGTGTTCATATCTTGTTTGATTATATGTGAATTATCCTTGTTCTTTGAAACTAATTGATAATACATGAACATTTGCAAAATATTGAAATGCCTTTGAAAATACCAAACTTAATGATATGTTCATTAATGAATGAAACCATTGTTTGAATTCAAAGTTATGTGATAATATGTGAAAGTCATTTGATTACTTGTCACATATAAATCATGCCTAAGTTCGGCAAAATAACTTGAACACCGTGTATTACTTGAATACAAAGTGTTTTGATGAATTGTTAAAAGTAAAGACATATTCGATGTATTATGTTTTGACAGAATTGTAATTATCATTATATGATTATTTAAATGTGTAAAGAAGTTTACCAAAGGAAACATGGGTATGAAACTATTTGATATGATCAAAGTGTTTCATTAACAAAGGGTATGAATATAAAAGAGAATCTAATTACTACGATTTGATCAATAGTAATGAAATTCGAATTTATAAGAATGGCATAAAACAAATTGTGGAATGCAATGCGTTTGAAACGTCAAAGTGCAAAGCATCAACAATGTGATATTAGATATCAAAAAGGGTGAATAGATGGCGCCACATAAATCATTGTTGTGTAGATGTAGAGATCATTAGTTAGAAATAGTTAGCACTCAATTAGAATACATAGTGAACCATCTGGATTCGGGAGATCGGCGCCATATCTAGTATGGATCGTCGTAAAAGGTTTTGGGTTATTCGATATAACCAAAACAATAGCGAATAAGTCCTTGTAGAGTATTCATTGGAAACTTTGAATACGAAATCCATAGCTGAAACCAAAAGAGAAGCAAAACTTGTATTGCTTGGATTTTGGTGCATTCTTGAGAAAGCTCGCATTCAGTGATATTTCTTGATTATTGAGCAAATGGAAGATAGTGAAAAACATGATGAGGATTCAAAACCCTGCATCAGAGTGTTGAGAAGCGCAACGGAAAACGTTCCTAAACGATTCTCTTCATAAAGGAAAAAATCAATGATAATGATCATTGTGTTTTCCCCACAGGTGTTTTCACTACATGAAGTAGGATTCAAAATGTAACCCATATCTTGTATGGAGACATCTATGAATAATTTTTCATGATTCTTGGAATATGACATACCTACGAACTACTAAGGAAATAATGGTAAACTAAAATTATGAGAAATCCCAAAGCAAAATTCCCTTGCGATTAGAAAGCAATTTGTTACTGGATCTTACAAGTAAAGGGGTTACTTGAATTTTACCAAATGACGGCAAAGCCATAGTGGAAAAGGGAGTGAATTAAAAAAGCACAGTTTGTCAAGTGTTGGACAAATTCAAATGAATTTGATTCAAGTGTGCTAAATGTCTAGTGGATTTAAAACTAGTAAAAGTACTAGTATCTCATAGTAAATCTCCAAGTTTGATATTTGATCAAAGGATTTTGAAATCATTCAAAATAGTGAGTGGATATGCAATTTGCATGAAATTGAGTGGGAGATATAAAAGTCTTCCTAAAAACAATATGTGAATGACATATTTTTTGAGTGGGAGCAATATAAGTCTCAAATTCAAATATGTAGGAACATAGTTTGAGTAAGAGAAGTGACTCATACCCAAATATGTTAGGACCATATTTTGGGTGGGAGCTTATAGGAGTGATTCTTAAGTGTGTTAAGAATAAAAGCACAAGTACCGCTAAATAATGATTTATAGGAAGTAGAAGTTGATAATAAGAATATTACGATATTATGTAGTATTCCTTAAGGGATTCTGAAAAGGGTTTCAGAATAGTAGTCACCCTTTTACGGTGTGACGTTTGATGTTATCATGTTACTCTTCCGATGTTAGCAATTAACATGATCTCATGGTATAAGGACTAAGATTACTTCGTATGATGTTATAGCAATATAAACATAATGACTTTGATCGTAATGCTATACTTCGGATGAATGTTCATCACATCATTCCACCAATGTTGTGACCTCGTTATTTACAACATCCAATGTCCATGATCAGGAAACCTTGATCATATTGTTAATCAACGAGCTAGTTTATATGAGAGGCATTACTAGGAACTTTGTATTTTGTTTATTAAACACACATGTAGTAACGTTTCCAATTAATACAATTATATCATGCAAAATAAACATTTATCATAAACATGGAATAAGATAATAACCACTTTATTATTGCCTCTCGGGCATATTCCCTTCAGATGTCCTGCGTAAAAGAGTGGCTTTCATATTTAACTTTTGGAGGTAATCAACATGTAATGTCTGTTAAACTTTATAATATTTAAGAAAGTATGAGCTACATTTTCCTCCTTAAATTTCTCAAGTCAGAGGTGTCTTCATCACTAATATCATGTACATACACAATTTCTAATATGTTATTATTGTTTGATATTTTCTAATTTCAGGTACAACTTTTGGAGGAAATCAATGGGTGATGGCCCAAAATATATCGAGCTCGTTGAGGAACCCCAAGAGGAAGGTATGATGAGCACAACAACAAGTTTTCCCTCAGTTATGAAACCAAGGTTATCAATCCAGTAGGAGTGATGACCCACAAGTATTGGGGGTGTATCGCAGAATTTTCGAGGGAAGTGAAACCGAATTTATTTATTCGACACAAGGGGAGCCAAAGAATATTTATAAGTCTTAACAACTGAGTTGTCAATTCAGCTGCACCTGGAAACAATCTTGCTCATAGCAGTTTATCAGTAGCAATAGTTTTGTAGTAGGAATAGCAAAGTAGCAACAACAGTAAAGTAAAGACAATAGTAACAATAGTAGTAAACAATAGGATTCGAGCGCAGTAGGCATAGGGATGGATGGACGGGCGTTGCATGGACAAGACAATTCACATAGCAATCAGAACATAGGGCAATTGTGGATAAATAAGATAAAGCATCCAAGTACTAGATAATCCTAGGCATGTGTTCCATATATAGTCATACGTGCTCGCAATGAGGACTTGCACAACATCTTTTGTCCTGCTAGCCCATTTGCAGCGGGGCCTCAAGGAAACTACTGACAATTAAGGTGCTCCTTTTAATAGAGCACCGGAGCAAAGAATTAACACTTCATGAACATATGTGATCCTCACATCAAAGCCATTCCCTCCGGTTATCCCGATTTCTGTCACTTCGGGGCCATTGATTCCGGACAACAACGTGTGTATACAACTTGTAGATAAGACCAAAAGCAATACTATCATATTGAATCAATAACATGTTCAGATCTGAAATCATAGCACTCGGGCCCTAGTGACAAGCATTAAGCACAACAAGTCGCAACAAAGTCATAAAGCACTAATAAAAGATACTAGGTGATACATTGCAAATGTATCTACAATTTTTGATGCTCCATGCTTGTTTTTATCCACTTTCTTGTGTTTTGTCCACACTTTGGAGTACTTTTCATATGATTTCTTGGACTAACCTATTAACAAGAGCCATAGTGCCAGCTCCCTATTTTCTGCTGTTTTTGGTTCCAGGAAAGTCAGAAAATGAATATTCTCAGAATTGGACGGGACAAAAGCCAAAGTGCCTATTTTTCCAAAAGACTCACGGAGCCAGAATACGAGACAGAGGAGGGCCAGGGGCTGGCCACACACCCCCAGGCGCGGGCTAGGCCTGGCCGCGCCAAGGCCTGGTGTGGTGGCCCCAGGCACCCCCTCGACCTCTCTCTTTGCCTATAAGAAGCCTTCTGACCTAAAAACTTTGGGGGGTTCGACGTTTTTCCACGAAAAGTTCCGCTGCGCCGCCGCCACCGAAGGGGAGATTCGGAGGACAGAAAGTCTCTATTCTGGGACCCTGCCGGGATGGGGAAGTGCCCCCGGAGCCATCTCCATCGACCTCCACCATCATCTTCATCGACCATCCATGTTTCCCCCCATCTATGAGTGAGTAATCCCCCGCTGTAGGCTATGGGGATGGTAGGGATTGGATGAGATCGTTCATGTAATGGCATCAGATTGTTAGGGCATAGTGCCTAGTATCTCTTATTAGTGCTTTATGACTTTGTTGCAACTTTGTTGTGCTTAATGCTTGTCACTAGGGCCCGAGTGCCATGATTTCAGATCTGAACTTATTATTGATTCATCATGATAGTATTGTTTTGGGTCTTATCTACCAATTGTATACACACGTCGTTGTCCGGAGCCTATGGTCCCGAAGTGACAAAAATAGGGGTAGCCGGAAGGGAAAGGCTTTGATGTGAGGATCACATGTGTTCACGGACTGTTAATGCTTTGCTCCGGTGCTCTATTAAAAGGAGCACCTTAATTGCCAGTAGTTCCCTAGAGGCCCCACTGCAAACGGACTGGCAAGACAAAAAGATGTTGTGCAAGTTCTCATTGCGAGCACGTATGACTATATATGGAACACATGCCTAGGATTGTCTAGTACTTGGGTGCTTTATCTTATTTATCTGCAATTGCCCTATGTTCTGATTGCTATGTGAATTGTCTTGTGCATGCAACGCCCGTCCATCCATCCCTATGCCTACCACACTCGAATCCCACTATTCACTGCTTTGGTTACTACTGTCTTTGCTTTGCTACTACTGTTATTTTACTATTCCTACTACAAAACTGTTGCTACTGATAAACTGCTGTGAGCAAGATTGTTTCCAGGTGCAGCTGAATTGACAACTCAGTTTTTAAGGCTGATAAGTATTCTTTGGCTCCCCTTGTGTCGAATCAATAAATTGGGTTTCACTTCCCTAAAAAATACTGCGATACAGCCCCTATACTTGTGGGTCATCAAGACTATTTTCTAGCGCCGTTGCCGGGGAGCATAACTTTATTTATCAAGTTCACTTGGATTCACTATTGTTCAAGCTAAGTTTATTTCTGCCTTCTTTGCTTCTTCCTTTATTGAAAATACAAAAAAAAATTAGTTCCTACTCTAGTTGTTATTTTTGTTGGTCTGTTATTGTCTTGCTTTATCATGTTTGATGTCAATGGTTGGTTTCTTTGAAACTGAATCTTATTGGCAAGGTGGGTTCACGGAAGATCAAAAAGATTATTATAAGGAACACCGTTTGTCACAAAAAGGGAAACAATTATGGGAACAAATTGATATATTGTATACCATTGCTAGGAACGTGTGCTCTACTTATAATGTTACTTATTGCTGTGATGAGTCTTGTTGCAGAAAGAGGTATAAACACCTCCCTTTTTAATGTGAGTATAGTGATAATGATACCATATCTTCCTATGCTAAAGGAATTTATGACTTTTATGATGCGGAACAAATTGAAGAATTTATTGCTTGGAAGGGTGCTTTTGAACTTGCTAGTTTGCTTGAAAATATTGATGATTCACCTTACAAATATGAGGTGTATGGTATGCTTAAATTTTCCTTTGATAATTACAAGGATGAAAATAACTATATTCTTGAATATTTTAATAGATGCTTTCCACAAATGGAAGAGACTAATGCCTTGGAGGATCCTATGGAAGAAGAAATTGATGAACCCGAAATCTCATTAGATGAAAAAGAGGAGGAGAGTGATGAACAAAAGGAGGAAGAATGGATTAGCTACCCATGCCTACCTTCTAATGAGAGTAACTCTTTATCCCTTACATTATTTGATTGTCCCCCTTGCTTACTAAAGGAGAATGAATGTTATGTTCCTGAGGTTTCTCTTGATAGTGTTTATAATAAAGCTCTAGTGCTTGTAGATCATGAAGAGCATGCTTTATGTGATAGTTATATTGTTGAGTTTATTCATGAGGATATTGAAAATTATTATGAGAGAGGAAAATATGGTTGTAGAAGTTTTCATGGTATAGAAACACCTCTCTATGTGCTGAAAGTTTTGAAGTCACTCTTGTTTTATCTTCCTATGCCTGCCACTTTGTTCTTGGTGAATTTATTTGCATACATTATTCCTATGCATAGGAAGTGGGTTAGACTTAAATGTGTTTTGAATTTGCTTCTTGATGCTATCTTTTACTTCAACTCATATTTCTTATGAGAGCATCCTCTCAAACTTTTATGCCTGAAGATGATAATATGTCTATTATTCTTGGGAGACCTTTTCTTAAATACTGCAGGAGCTATTATTAATTGTAATCAAGGGAAGGTGACCTTCAATGAACACATTGTCTATTTCCTCAAGAAGATTGAAAGGACTTATGGTTTGAATTCAATTGAACATGTTGAGGGCATTCAAGTTGGAGAAATATACTGTCCCATACGAAGAGAAAAATTTGAAACTATTATGATTGGGACCATTGCTATCAAGGTTGAGGTAAAATAATGATTAGTGGGATACAAAGTTTTGACTCATATGGAATTGTTTTGGTAACAAGACCTGATCAACCTTGTTAACAAAAGGATTTCATTGAACAAAACAATGTTTTCACCATGATTATCTCCGCTTACTTCTATTCTATCCATTTTAGTTTTTGCTTCTTATGCCTAACTTAAAGGCGTTAAAGAAAAGTACTTGTTGGGAGATAACCCAAGAGTTTTAGTTGAGTCTTGGAAGTTATTACCTCTGTAATAACCTCTCCTTATCCTTTTTATTTGCTTTTTGTGCCAAGAGTAACCTCTAATGAGAGAGAAGTAATGATTGGGAAAGTTGCTGTCCCGAAACAGATTTCTGTGCTTCACCGTAAAAATTCCTGAGAGAGCTCTGTATGTTGTATTGAGCTGTAATTGTCTGTGGTTCTGCTCCAGGTTGTTATCTAACTTTCGTTAGTTCAACACGTTTTGATTTGAGCAACAGAAGGTCTTCGAAAAAATTCGTCTTTACCAGCTGGTCTGTTTTGACAGATTTCTGCCATTTTCTGCATTTGCTTCTTGTTGGTTCCTTCTGGAGTTCTTTTGGGGAATTGAGATTTTTGAGGGAAGTGCTACAGTAGCTAGTGTTCTAATGGAAGTTTATTTGGTGTTAGAACTGAACCTTGAGACTTATTTATCTTAAGTGCACTAATGTTGCTAATGAGATTGTGTGAAGTTTTGTATGAAGGAAAAATTTCAGGTGTATGGAAGGAATGAGTAATGAGATGAAGAATGGAGTAAAGCTCAATCTTGGGGATGCCACGCGTGTCACCCCAAGAAATATCCAAGAAGTACAAGCGTCAAAGCTTGGGGATGCCCAAGGCATCCCCCTCTTCATCAATAAAAATCTCAGGTTTCTTCCAAACACTTCATTTTTATTGTTCCATGCACAGTTGTGTTGTTCTTGGAGCGTTTTCTTTTTCATTTTTGTTTTTGTTTTTAGTTTTCTTGGTTTGTTTAGTTTTCTGAATAAGTTGGTTGGACCCCCTCTTTCATACTTTGGTTTGCAAGTAGTTTGGTTTGGTTTGGAAAAGAGTAGGAAAGTTCATGCTTATGAATTAAAAAGAGCTCATTTTTGACTGTGGCCTTTGCTTTGTCATGCCATGCTTGATATTGTTTTGGCTTTATGCTTAGTATTCTTTGCTGTAGCATGACTTTTTATAAACAATTGAGACTGCTTAATGTGCCTTGGATGAATCATGCGTTGTTTTAGGATATTAAAGCCTAGTATAGTGGTATTCTCCTTTGATGTTTTATTTGGGTTGACTTGGCACATGCTCACACCATGATATGACTATCTCAAGTCAACATAAGCCTTTATGATCCTTTAGTTTTCAACTTGTAGTATCACTTTATGCTTTGATCAATGATGTTTTGTCCCTCTACATGATTATGGCCATTATTGCTCTCTTAGTTTGTCGCTCCCAGTCTTTTGCTAGCCTCCACAACAAAGTATGAGTTCCACTCATGCATCCAACTCCCTAAACCAAGTTTTTCCAAAGAGTCCACCATACCTACCTACTAGCTTATGCTATTCCAAGTATATTCATGTTTTTTTACCTTCCACTTGTTATGAGAAAACTAGTGATTAAAGCTCTCACGAACTTGATGGCACACTTTACTTTTTGCCCCCTAATAAACTTGAACCATTGGGTCCTTCTTTGTTGCGTATATGCTTGCGCTTTATAAGTTGAAATTAGTAGAACCATGTTTCATGGGGAACGCTTTCAACGTTGCACTTGTACTTTGTACCCCGTTGATATCATGTTCTTTTGCATACGGATCCCGACGGTGTGTCTAACACCCTCAAATCGGCCCTATGCAAGTTTTAGCGATTCCCGCCAAACCCGCATAGAAACGATTCAAGGACGCCCACCAGGCACTTTCGTGCGGGTGGAAAACAAAGTAATATCATTACACATCAGTCCTCGATGGGACCCACAGAACATATATATACATCAGCGACTCCATGAGTCAATAATACAGATATAATATACAAAGATCCAAATCACCTTGAAAACGATAGAGCGTCCGACTACGGACAAGATGCAAATGGGGCTAAGAGCCCTGAAGAATAACCAATGGCGTGCATAACCCTGCCCAGGCCAAGCCGGAAGGGTAACCCTGCTAACGAAGGCGATCTCAAACCTGCTAAAACAAAAGGGGTGCCGACAAAGGGCAAAGGAAAAAGAGGAGCGTCAGTACTGAGGCTAGTACACGGCGAGGCTAGAATTCGGCGGCTCTCGCCTACATAGGTATGGTGGGCTGAAGCGGCAGCGCAGCGGCACTAAACAACCTATAGAGACTCAATACAACTGGCAGTTATCAGAGAGGGATAAGAAAGACCTATTCGGATCCAACCTGGAGCTAACACCAAACAAACCCATCCTGGTATTTCCCCCTCGAGACCAAATGAGGAAGTCGGACCAAGGAACTCACACAGTTGGCAAATTTTTACTCATTCCATTATAGTTGCAGCAATTACTAATCAGATATAGATATCATGAGTCATCCTGATAGCATAAGTAGTGGGCAGTTTTAGTTAACATCCCATTGTAGTTGGAACATTTACTAGTCAGATATAATTGTCTCGAGGAATCCCAAACCCAACAGTTGTTGACACTTTTATCACATTCCATTGGAGTTGCAAAACTTACTAGGCATATAGCATGTCACAAAACAATCCAGATCCACCAGCTGTTGGCATTTTTAATATCCATTCCGTTATACTTGAGCTGATTACTAGTCACATATTAAGTCAAATTTAGAGCACTACTTTAGTTATGCTTGTCTATGATCGAGATACTGTGCTCCAAGTCGTCCATAACCGCGGACACGGCTTTCAGAAAGTTTTACCCTGCAGGGGTGCACAAATAGCAACACACACTCGATCAACCTCGGAAAAACCAACTCAAAACCCAACGAGGCATTCACGACAAAGCGATCACAGGATTCAGAAATATTTTAGGGGGCCACCCCACTAAGCTACCCGCATCGAAGTTGGCCGGCTCCGGAACGGACCCAGGGTTTGCGACGACGGCTGTAAACGACCGGGAACCCGAAAATATGACTGGGCTTGTCGATACCGCGAAAACGTGGCGCGATCCAAAACAGTACAGGTGCTCCACGCACAATCTTAAATAAAGCAGTAACATGGCATAAGTACAGGATAGTAATAAAGCCCCAAACTACTTGTGGCCCCAAGAAATAGAAATGAATCAAGCTCTGGCTCGGGGGGGTCCATAAGGCCTCCCGGATGTGGATAGTGCGAAAAATCAAGGAACATGTATCAAGTACTCGGGGTCCTACGGGACACAAGTGAGCGTGGAAGAATCAAATAACATCTATTGCCCACCGATGCCTCTGCATTAGTTATATCTAGCATTTTAATTGTTGTAATTAAAGTCATGATCATCTCCACCAATAAGCATCTCCACCAATAAACATCTGCCAGCATTCCAACAACTATGGTACTCAACAACACAAGATCGCACCTGAGCAAGCAACTACGACTCGCAAGGCCAGATATTTACCAAACAATAGGTATTAGGAGGTGTCCAAGGCTATATAGACGCTGCACGGGGTATAACTGGTGTACGGAAACTAAAGCATCACGACACGGATAGCAATAGATCAACAGGAGGAAATAAAGACTATAAATGCAAAATAGGTAGAAGGGGGAGAGATGCTCGCCTGGGAAAACACTGCCGACGGATCATATCCGGAGAACTTGTCGATACTCGCACCAACTCATCGGCCTAATCCGCGAAGAAGCAAACACTAGAAGAAACACCGGATACAATATTTAATACTATGGCAGAAGATCCGGCATGCTTATGATATGATGCATGGCATGGCACAGATGCGGTGCAATTAGGCAATATTAAGCGGAACCGGGGTCCCGACAATTTAATTAAACGGTTCAAGTTGTTTAGAAAACCCCGCAATTTAAATGTTGTATTAACAAGGCGAAATAGGTCATCGGTTCGCTACGCAATTTAAATAGAGTCCAGAATAAGACAAAGATATCCCGCATAAACACTCCATATTTAATTTAGGTGAACCAATATAATGCCCCCAAACCAAACCACACAATATGTATGCGACATGAACAATTTAATATGCAGCAGGTATATCTCATTTATTATAAAAATAGGGATCTCAGAAAAGGGAATCACATGTGGTTCTGAGGATCTAGGGTTTCGGGGTTCGATGGGGTCTTCGGATTCGTGAAGGAGATCCTGGCGTTCTAGAATGGAGAACTTGTCGTGGCGCCGGGTTCGGTCTTCGGGTCCAGGAAGGGGAATCTCGTTGCCTCCGTGGAGAGCTTGGTCCGGCATCGATCTTGATGGTAGACGATCTTGACGACAACATGGTTTTCCGAGTGACGTTACGCTATCCGAGGCGGCGAAGATCTTGTCGGCAGGGACACTACAGAAGCACTATTGGCAGAAGTGATCGATTATTCTGATAGGTGTACGAACGGAACACATGCGCTGCTAGCGGTTCCCAGAACCAGATACTTGGCTCCCAATGAGAGGGCACCTGACCGGTTGACGTTGCCATAGGAGGAGGTGACGCGAGCGTAGCAGCACTAGTGCTTGGGCTCATGCGGCGGCAGAAGACGGCGGCTTGGTCGACGACGCAGGCGGGCGAGGCGGACGAGGAGGAGGCGGGCCCACCACGAGGAAGGTGCGCGCGGTCAGAGGAGTCCTTGGCGGCGGTTATGGGCAGCGCCGGCGGGGGTCGCTGCCGGGGACACGCGGCGCCCTTGGAGGCGGGTCGGAGGCGCGGAAGGCCAGAGACGGTGATCCGGAGTCAGCTCCGTCGGAGACCGCCGGAGGTGTCCCTGGCGGCGCTGGAGGTCGTGGAGGACAGAGCCCACGGCGAGGGAAGCGACCGGGCGACGCAGGCGATGGAGAGATGCGGTGGCAGGAGGCTCGGGCCCGCGGTGGCGGCGGCGAGCTTGGTGGGGCGAGGGCCGGAAGGCGACAGGGAAGGTCGCGGAGGTCGAGCGGCGGCCATCAAGGAGCGCGGTGGTGGAGAGGCCGAGGCGGGGGAAGGAGACGGCGCCGGTGCAAGGACGGGCGGACGGGGCGCCGCAGGGATTAGCTGGCGGCGGTGGGATCTAGCGCCCAGGAGGAAGACACGGGGGAGAGGACGAAGGCGGTGGCGACGAGGCGCCGGGCGGGCGCGTTGCTGGCGGCAGGGACGATGGCGGGGTAGCGGGAGGAGGTGGGGTGGGGACGTGGGAGGAGAGACGGGGGGACGCGAGGCGCGTCTCGCGCTGGTGGGGGCCGGGCGCGGGGAACGGGGTGGCCTGTCGGTCGTGGGGTAGGGCTCCGTTGCGAGGTGAGTACGGCAGGTGGCGGTGGGGATTGGGCCAGGTGGGCGCGGAGCACGGGAGTGGCGAGGGGATCGAGGCCGGGTCCTGGGGATCGGTCCAGGGAGAAATGGTCGGGCGGGAGTGGCGTGTATGGGCGGGAAAAGGCTGGAGGTGGGCCAGGGGAGTGGGGCGACGGGCGGTGCTGGCGTGGTGGGTGTGTCTGCTGGCGGGGTGGGGCCCAGGGGTGACGTGGCGCGCCGTGAGTGGCTGTGGTGAGGTGGAGGGGGCTGGGTAGGAAATAGGTAGGGTTTTTGGTAGAAAAGGTTGGGTGTTTTTCTGGGGTAGATAGGATTTTATCTAGAGGTGGCCGGCTAGGCTTTCGGGCCTGGCTGGCTGCCTCCCAAAATAATTTAAATATTTTATTTATTTAAACGGGGCTTTTGAAATCCATTGGTAGACAAAACAAAATATTCCGGAGACCCGGGTTTTACTTTGAATGAAGGATGGGGCGTTTAGAAAACAAAACCAGGCTTTTTGAAATAGTTTTATGCAAACAAAGGCAAGATGACATGACGATGCTCAAATGCAAGGTGGCATGATGACATGAGCATGCGGTCATGATGATGCAATGCACAAAAACACTGCGATTTTCTAGTAGTGGTTTTTGCGGGGCGCCACAATTCGACACCACTAACAATGGATCTCGCCCTCGAGATCCGCCTCATGGTACCGGAAAGAAGGTCGGTGATCTGAATCTTCTCGCTACGTGTAGATCCTCGCGACACCACTAACAAGAAGTCGTTGTCCGAGATCGTCGAGAGAACACTCCGGGAACAAAAAGGCGAAGATAGAGGTATCAACAAATAAAGCCACCTCTAACTTCCGTGGTCGGAGTAAAATTGCTGGATCCACCGATTCAATATACAAAAGCGAATGATAAGAGTAGTCGGATGGTGATCAGTCCATCGCGCACTCAAACCATTACTTTGCACACGAATAAGCAAATTATGCAACCAACTCTCGGAATCAGACTGAAGATCTCGACAAACGAGGTTCAGAACAAGGAGTGATGCAGAATCTGCATCGGATCTGACGTAGCAGATGTTGTCGCGTCGGAAAACACCGGAAGGCACAAACAAGGAACAGAGGGAAGTCCAACAGATGAAGGAGTCCTCAGATAGCACGAAGACCGGATGTAGAAGCACCGTTACCAAGAGAGGGACCGAGACCTTGAAGGTACGACGGAAACCCAATCACGAGAATTCCTAGACTCGAAGAAAAGATGAGAGAGTAGAATGAAAACACGCGGAGGTAAGAGGAGAATAGCAGAGGGTAAGGAGTAAAACAGACCTAATCAGACCTATCCAACCGATTTTGCAAAATAGTTTGGACACTCTACTTTGGTCATTAGCTAGGTCATCCTACAGGCTGGACTTGTGGGGTATCGCAACTGCTGGGCTCTGATACCACTCTGTAACACCCTCAAATCGGCCCTATGCAAGTTTTAGCGATTCCCGCCAAACCCGCATAGAAACGATTCAAGGACGCCCACCAGGCACTTTCGTGCGGGTGGAAAACGAAGTAATATCATTACACATCAGTCCTCGATGGGACCCACAGAACATATATATACATCAGCGACTCCATGAGTCAATAATACAGATATAATATACAAAGATCCAAATCACCTTGAAATCGATAGAGCGTCCGACTACGGACAAGATGCAAATGGGGATAAGAGCCCTTAAGAATAACCAATGGCGTCCATAACCCTGCCCAGGCCAAGCCAGAAGGGTAACCCTGCTAACGACGGCGATCTCAAACCTGCTAAAATAAAAGGGGTGCCGACAAAGGGCGAAGGAAAAAGAGGAGCGTCAGTACTGAGGCCAGTACACGGCGAGGCTAGAATTCGGCGGCTCTCGCCTACATAGGTATGGTGGGCTGAAGCGGCAGAACAGTGGCACTAAACAACCTATAGAGACTCAATACAACTGGAGCTAACACCAAACAAACCCATCCTGGTATTTCCCCCTCGAGACCAAACGAGGAAGTCGGACCAAGGAACTCACACAGTTGGCAAATTTTTACTCATTCCATTATAGTTGCAGCAATTACTAATCAGATATAGATATCATGAGTCATCCTGATAGCATAAGTAGTGCGCAGTTTTAGTTAACATCCCATTGTAGTTGGAACATTTACTAGTCAGATATAATTGTCCCGAGGAATCCCAAACCCAATAGTTGTTGACACTTTTATCACATTCCATTGGAGTTGCAAAACTTACTAGGCATATAACATGTCACAAAACAATCCATATCCACCAGCTATTGGCATTTTTAATATCCATTCCGTTATACTTGAGCAGATTATTAGTCACATATTAAGTCAAATTTAGAGCACTACTTTAGTTATGCTTGTCTATGATCGAGATACTGTGCTCCAAGTCGTCCATAACCGCGGACACGGCTTTCAGAAAGTTTTACCCTGCAGGGGTGCACAAATAGCAACACATACTCGATCAACCTCGAAAAAACCAACTCAAAACCCAACGAGGCATTCACGACAAAGCGATCACAGGATTCAGAAATATTTTAGGGGGCCACCCCACTAAGCTACCCGCATCGAAGTTGGCCGGCTCCGGAACGGACCCAGGGTTTGCGACGATGGCTGTAAACGACCGGGAACCTGAAAATATGACTGGGCTTGTCGATACCGCGAAAACGTGGCGCGATCCAAAACAGTACAGGTGCTCCACAGACAATCTTAAATAAAGCAGTAACATGGCATAAGTACAGGATAGTAATAAAGCCCCAAACTACTTGTGGCCCCAAGAAATAGAAACGAATCAAGCTCTGGCTCAGGGGGGTCCATAAGGCCTCCCGGATGTGGATAGTGCGAAAAATCAAGGAACATGTATCAAGTACTCGGGGTCCTACCGGACACAAGTGAGCGTGGAAGAACCAAATAACATCTATTTCCCACCGATGCCTCTGCATTAGTTATATCTAGCATTTTAATGGTTGTAATTAAAGTCATGATCATCTCCACCAATAAGCATCTCCACCAATAAACATCTGCCAGCATTCCAACAACTGTGGTACTCAACAACACAAGATCGCACCTGAGCAAGCAACTACGACTCGCAAGGCCAGATATTTACCAAACAACAGGTATTAGGAGGTGTCCAAGGCTATATAGAGCCTGCACGGGGTATAACTGGTGTACGGAAACTAAAGCATCGCGACACGGATAGCAATAGATCAACATGAGGAAATAAAGACTATAAATGCAAAATAGGTAGATGGGGGAGAGATGCTCGCCTGGGAAAACACTGCCGATGGATCATATCCGGAGAACTTGTCGATACTCGGACCAACTCATCGGCCTAATCCGCGAAGAAGCAAACACTAGAAAGAAACACCGGATGCAATATTTAATAGTATGGCAGAAGATCCGGCATGCTTATGATATGATGCATGGCATGGCACAGATGCGGTGCAATTAGGCAATATTAAGCGGAACCGGGGTCCCGACAATTCAATTAAACGGTTCAAGTTGTTTAGAAAACCCCGCAATTTAAATGTTGTATTAACAAGGCGAAATAGGTCATCGGTTCGCTACGCAATTTAAATAGAGTCCGGAATAAGACAAAGATATCCCGCATAAACACTCCATATTTAATTTAGGTGAACCAATATAATGCCCCCAAACCAAACCACACAATATGTATGCGACATGAACAATTTAATATGCAGCAGGTATATCTCATTTATTATAAAAATAGGGATCTCAGAAAAGGGAATCACATGTGGTTCCGAAGATCTAGGGTTTCGGGGTTCGATGGGGTCTTCGGATTCGTGAAGGAGATCCTGGCGTTCTAGAATGGAGAACTTGTCGTGGCGCCGGGTTCGGTCTTCGGGTCCAGGAAGGGGAATCTCGTTGCCTCCGTGGAGAGCTTGGTCTGGCATCGATCTTGATGGTAGACGATCTTGACGACAACATGATTTTCCGAGTGACGTTACGCTATCCGAGGCGGCGAAGATCTTGTCGGCAGGGACACTGCAGAAGCACTGTTGGCAGAAGTGATCGATTATTCTGATAGGTGTACAAACGGAGCACACGCGCTGCTAGCGGTTCCTGGAACCAGATACTTGGCTCCCAATGAGAGGGCACCTGACCGGTTGACGTTTCCATAGGAGGAGGTGACGTGAGCGCAGCAGCACTAGTGCTTGGGCTCACGCGGCGGCAGAAGACGGCGGCTTGGTCGACGACGCAGGCGGGCGAGGCGGACGAGGAGGAGGCGGGCCCACCACGAGGAAGGTGCGCGCGGTCAGAGGAGTCCTTGGCGGCGGTCATGGGCAGGGCCGGCGGGGTCGCTGCCGGGGACACGCGGCGCCCTTCGAGGCGGGTCGGAGGCGCGGAAGGCCGGAGACGGTGATCTGGAGTCAGCTCCGTCGGAGACCGCCGGAGGTGTCCCTGGCGGCGCTGGAGGTCGTGGAGGACAGAGCCCACGGCGAGGGAAGCGACCGGGCGACGCAGACGACGGAGAGATGCGGTGGCAGGAGGCTCGGGCCCGCGGTGGCGGTGGCGAGCTTGGTGGGGCGAGGGCCGGAAGGCGACGGGGAAGGTCGCGGAGGTCGAGCGGCGGCCGTCAAGGAGCGCGGTGGTGGAGAGGCCGAGGCGAGGGTAGGAGACGGCGCCGGCGCAAGGACGGGCGGACGGGGCGCCGCAGGGAGGAGCTGGCGGCGGCGATATCTAGCGGCAGGGAGGAAGACGCGGGGGAGAGGACGGAGGCGGCAGCGACGAGGCGCAGGGCGGGCGCGGCCGTTGCTGGCGGCGGGGACGACCGCGGGGTAGTGGGAGGAGGTGGGGTGGGGACGCGGGAGGAGAGACGGGGGAATGCGAGGCGCGTCTCGCGCTTGTGGGGTCGGGCGCGGGGAACGGGGTGGCTTGTCGGTCGTGGAGTGGGGCTCCGTTGCGAGGTGAGTGCGGCAGGTGGCGGTGGGGATTGGGCCAGGTGGGCGCGGAGCACGGGAGTGGCGAGGGGATCGAGGCCGGGGCCTGGGGATCGGTCCAGGGAGAAATGGTCGGGCGGGAGTGGCGTGTATGGGCGGGAAAAGGCTGGAGGTGGGCCAGGGGAGTGGGGCGATGGGCGGTGCTGGCGTGGTGGGTGTGTCCGCTGGCGGGGTGGGGCCCAGGGGTGACGTGGCACGCCGTGAGTGGCTGTGGTGAGGTGGAGGGGGCTGGGTAGGAAATAGGGTAGGGTTTTTGGTAGAAAAGGTTGGGTGTTTTTCTGGGGTAGATAGGATTTTATCTGGAGGTGGCTGGCTAGGCTTTCGAGCCTGGCTGGCTGCCTCCCAAAATAATTTAAATATTTTATTTATTTAAACGGGGCTTTTGAAATCATTGGTAGACAAAACAAAATATTCCGGAGACCCGGGTTTTACTTTGAATGAAGGATGGGGCGTTTAGAAAACAAAACCAGGCTTTTTGAAATAGTTTTATGCAAACAAAGGCAAGATGACATGACGATGCTCAAATGCAAGGTGGCATGATGACATGAGCATGCGGTCATGATGATGCAATGCACAAAAACACTGCGATTTTCTAGTAGTGGTTTTTGCGGGGCGCCACAATTCGACACCACTAACAATGGATCTCGCCCTCGAGATCCGCCTCATGGTACCGGAAACTTGTATACAACTTGTAGATAAGACAAAAAACAATACTATCATATTGAATCAATAACATGTTCAGATCTGAAATCATGGCACTCGGGCCCTAGTCACAAGCATTAAGCACAACAAGTCGCAACAAAGTCATAAAGCACTAATAAAAGATACTAGGCACCATTCCCTAACAATCTGGTGCCATTACATGAACGATCTCATCCAATCCCTACCATCCCCATAGCCAACAGCGGGGGATTACTCACTCATAGATGGGGGAAACATGGATGGTCGATGGAGAAGCGACGGTGATGATGATGGCGATGATCTCCTCCGATTCCCTGTCCCGACAGGGTGCCAGAATGGAGTTTCTGGTGCTGTTTCGTGGAATCTGGTGGTGGCGGCGGAGCAGAACTCCTTCTGGAAAAACGTCGAACCCCCCTGAGTTTTTAGGTCAGAAGGCAACTTATAGGCGAAGAGGGAGACCGAGGGGGTGCCTGGGCTGGCCACACCACCCCCTGGCGCGGCCAGGCCTGGCCCACGCGGCCAGGTTGTGTGGTGGCCCCTGGCTCCTCTCCGTCTCGTATTCTGGCTCTAGATGACTTCCGGTAAAATAGGCACTTTGGCTTTTGTCTCATCCAATTCCGAGAATATTCATTTTCTGACTTTCTTGGAACCAAAAACAGCAGAAAACAGGCAGCTGGCACTGTGGCTCTTGTTAATAGGTTAGTCCAAGAAATCATATGAAAAGTACTCCAAAGTTGGAACAAAACACAAGAAAGTGGATAAAACCAAGCATGGAACATCAAAAATTATAGATACATTTGCAATGTATCAAGGAGCAAGGAAACACCCCAAAGGTGTAGCTAGCTGAACTTTGGCAGGGCGTACTATCGGTGCCAGCAGCAACATGGAGACCCACACAACACAACCACAGAACTCTGCCCCCAACTTACGATTAGATTTTCAATCTCATCGGTTTTGCTGAAAACAAAGGATTAAACGTATCGAGTGGAAGAAAGTAATAGTTTGCAAAAAGTAAACACAAAGCAGTAACCATTTGATTGTAGATTGATAGTAAAAGAAAGTACGGGGTCCAGAGTTTACTAGTGGTGGCTCTCCTTAATATAGATAACATGTTGGATGAACAAATTACAGCGGGGCAATTGGCAAACATCAAGAAAGCAATATGCATATACTACTCATCTTGACTCCTTTGAGATTCGATTGGGAATTACAACATTATACATAGACCGCCATCCAACTGCATCTATGACTAATAATCCACCTTCAGGTTATCATTCGAACCCCCTCCAGTATTAAGTTGCAAGCAACAGATAATTGCATTACAAATTGCATGTAAAGTAAACAATCGATTGTTCTATGAACAAAGGATTGTTGTTTTCTCCCTAGTAGCAACAACACATCTAGTACCTTAGAGATTTCTGTCACTTCCCCAGATTACTAGAGGCATGAACCCACTATCGAGCATAAATACTAGCTCTTGGAGTTGCTAGCATCTACTTGGCCAAGATAGCTACTAACAACGGAGAGCATGCAAGATCACAAATAACAAAGACATGATAGAATCAATAATCAATCTGAAATAGCATCTCAATATCCATCGGATCCCCACAAACACAACATGCAGAATTACAAATAGATGATCTTGATCATGAACGGAGCTCACAAGATCTAAACATGGTAGCACAAAGGAGGAGAACCAGCCATCTAGCTACTACATGGACCCGTAGTCCAGAGATGAACTACTCACGCATCACACCGGAGGCTTGCATGATGATGAAGAAGGCCTCCAGGGTGAATTCCCCTCTCTGTCAGGGTGCCGGGAAGAGCTTCAGATCCCTCCCGATCTAGGGATGGAGACGACGACGGCTACAGACTCTTTCGTGGAATTTTTTGATCGGGTACTAAGGGTTTCTGTATCGGAGGCAACTTATAGGCGGAAGGAGAGGTCGAGGGGGTGCCTGGGGCGGCCAGACCACCCCCTGGCGTGGGCTAGGCCTGGCCGCGCGGCTAGGTGGTGTGGCCGGGCCCCAGCCCCTCTCCGTCTCGTATTCTGGCTCCAGGTGTCACTCGGTGAAAAACTGACTTTGGCTTTTGTCCCGTCCAGTCCTGGGTATATTCATTTTCTAACTTTCCTGGAACCAAAAACAGCAGAAAACAGACAGCTGACACTGTGGCTCTTGTTAATAGGTTAGTCAAAGAAATCATATGAAAAAGTACTCCAAAGTGTGGACAAAACATAAGAAAGTAGATAAAACCAAGCATGGAACATCAAAAATTATGGATACGTTAGCAACGTATCAACATCCCCAAGCTTAACTCCTGCTCGTCCTCGAGTAGGTAAGTGATAAAAAGAAAGAATAATTTTTGAGGTGACATGCACCATCATAAACTTGATCAAAGTATTTGTAAACATTTAACGCTGGGATCATAGTACTTCAATCATAACATGCAAGACAAAGTTCTAGCAATAAGGCAAAGAAACTATGTTGCAACATGAAAAGGCACAAACAAAAGATTAATGAATAACAATGCTTTGCAAGACGTTTGTTTGTTTCACATAAAGAAAACATAGCATAGTAGCATTCAGCTTGTCCCTCATAGAGTAGCAAACTTAAATGCATATGACACCTTCAAAGTTCATAAGAGTGACTAGATACAAATAGTTTAAAACAAGCAATATCAAAGTTATGCATCAATCAACAAGTCTTGGGACAATGCACATAGAACTAAGAATGGCCACTATGCTCTCAAAGTAAGTGCATAAAGGTAGAAGGTGGAGACTCAACATAAAAAGTAAAAGAAAGGCCTTCATAGAAAGGAAGTAGGGATTCAAGTTTCATAAAGAGCTTCCAAAAATTATGGTACTTATTAGCTTTCAGCTCTCATTGACCCTATCATAAGGATCTTTAAGGTGATTAAGGTTAAAGTGACACAACTAGGAGGATATGCTTGACAAGTTATAAGCTGAAATCTCATGCCCCTTACTTATGAAGACCGAACCTCATGCTACTCAACTTTTGTCACAAGTAAGCTCTTGTCATTGTAAGTATATGTGTATCATTAAGAACCGCCAACGAGGTACCCCTTGCACATGATACAAGAGCTATCCCATAATCAAAATGACAAGGCAAGTAGAAATGAGCATCTCAACGATCTTTTTATTTGCTATTTGCATAGGTTTTTATTGAGGATGCTTCATAGAGTGCTCATTATGGTGATGCTGCAAATTTCCACCATGATTATGCATGGCTTAGGCTAGCGGCCCAGGCATTTCTCTAACACACATACAAACTCCATGATCTTACAAGTTCCACTTTTATTTCACACCGCCAGGATGCATAAGCAAAAGAACATGATATCAACGGGGTACAAAGTACAAGTGTAATGTTGAAAGCGTTCCCCATGATACATGGTTCTGTTAATTTCAACTTATATAGCGCAAGCATATACGCAACAAAGATGGACCCAATGTTTCAAGTTTATTAAATGCAAGAAAGTAAAGTGTGCCATCAAGTTCATGAGAGCTTTCATCACTAGTTTTCTCATAACAAGTAATAGCATATGCTATTAGGTAGGTATGGTGGACTCTTTGGAATAACTTGGTTTTAGGAGGTGGATGCATGAGTGGAACTCATACTTGGTTGTGGAGGCTAGCAAAAAACTGGGAGCGACCAACTAAGAGAGCAATAATGGCCATAATCATGCAGAGCGACAAAACATCATTGATCAAAGCAAAAAGTGAGACTACAAGTTGAAAACTAAAGGATCATAAAGGATATGGTGACTTGGGATAGTCATACATGGTGTGAGCATGCGCCAAGTCAACCAAATAAAGCATCAAAGGAGAATGCCACAATACTATGCTTTAATATGCTAAAACAACACATGATCCTTCCAAGGCACATTAAGAAATCTCAATTGTTTATAACAAGTCATTATACAGCAAAGAATACTAAGCATAAAGCCAAAACAGTATCAAGCATGGCATGACAAAGCATAGGCCACAGTCAAAAACATGCTCTCTTTACCACTTAAGCATGAACTCTTTCTACTCTTTTCCAATCCAAACCAAACTATTTGAAAACCAAAGCATGAAAGAGGGGGTCCAACCAATTTATTCAGCAAACTAAGAAAACTAAGCAAACGAAAAACCAAAACAAAAACAAAAAAGTAGACGCTCCAAGAACAACACAACTGTGTATGAAACAATAAAAATTAAGTGTTTGGAAGAAACCTGGGATTTTTATTGATGAAGAAGGGAATACCTTGGGCATCCCCAAGCTTTGACGCTTGTACTTTTTGGATATTTCTTGGGGTGACACGCGTGGCATCCCCAAGCTTGAGCTTTAGTCCATCCTTCATCTCATTACTCATTCCTTCCATACACCTGAAAATTTTCCTTCATACAAAACTTCACACAATCTTTATTAGCAATATTGGTGCACTCAAGATAATAAGGCTTTAGGTTCAGTTCTAACACCAATAAAACTTCCATTAAAACACAAGCTACTGTAGCACTTCCCTCAAAAAGCTCAATTCCCCAAAAGAACTCAAAAAGGAACCAACACGAAGCAAATGCAGAAAATGGCAGAAATCTGTCAAAACAAACCAGCAGGTAAAGACGAATTTTTTCGAAGATCTTGTCTTGCTTAAATCGAAAAGTTTTGAACTAACGAAACTTAGATAACAACCTGGGGAAGAAGCAAAAAATTTCACGCCTCAAAAGTACGTATAGAGATTTACAAGAATTTTTACAGTGAAGCACATAAATCTGTTTTGGGACAGCAACTTTCCCAGTCATTACTTCTCTCTAATTAGAAGTTACTCTTGGCACAAAAAGCAAATAAAAAGGATAACGAGTGGTTATTACTGAAGTAATAACTTCCAAGACTAATATAAAACTTTTGGGTTATCTCTCAATAAGTACTTTTCTTTAACGCCTTTAAGTTAGGCATAAGAAGCAAAAAAAAAGAATCAAGTGTTTGAAGAAGCATTAAAACCAAATTTCCTTCCCTTACCTCTATTACTTTTATTCTTAACCTTGGGGAACTTGTGAATGCTTGGTGGAGAAACAAAGTGCATGGTGCCCTTTTCCACATCTATTATTGCGCCAAGGAGTTTCAATAGGGATCTTCCAAGTGTGATTTGTCCTTTTCCTACACATTCAATAACAAGATAATCAGTAGAAACCATTTTCCCTAGGATCTTTGTAAACACTCCTTCAACTATTCCAATGGGTAATATTGTGGAATTATTAGCAAGAAAATTTTCTTCTCCTCCTTCAAAAAGCCCCCAAAGATTCAAAGATTCATAAATATCTTTGGGAATAAGACAAAATTCAGATATGATATCACAGCGAGCATGAAAAGTTTCATTTATAGCAATCTTTACTGTGGGAAGCCATTCTGAGGGTTCATAATTTATTGGAACATAGTTATGATGCTCTCTAAGCGTATTATAGCAATCTTTCAAACTAGCAGTGCTGGTCTCAAGAGTATTCAATCTAGAAAATATGTTTATGAAAGAAGATTCAGATTTGCTAGGCAAGTTGTAAGTAAAGACCAATTTCTTTATGGCATTAACAACATCATCCTCATTGTATTGGAGGAAATCTCCTCCCACAACAGCATCTAAAGCATATCTATATGAAAGAGCAATTCCAAGGTAAAAACTGCTAAGGAACAAACTTTGAGTCATTTTAGGTTCGGTTTTTTCATGTAGATCAGAGATTCTAGACCAAGCTTCTTTGAAACTCTCTTCAATTCCTTCTTTAAAAGTGAAAATCATCTCCTCAGGTGACAGAGTGATTGGAGCAATGCTAGACATAATGGCAACTTAAGGTAAGAACTAATTTTTTTTGTTTTTTCAATAAAGAAAGCAAACTTGTAAAACTAATTTTTTGTGTGTTTTTGATAAAGAAACAAGCAAACAAAGAAAAAGTAAACTAAGCAAAACAAAAATAACAAAGTAAAGAGATTGGTTATGAGGGACTCCCCTTTGAAGATGTCCTTGACTCCCCGACAACGGCGCCAGAAAAATAGCTTGATGGCCCAAAATATATCGAGCTCGTTGGGGAACCCCAAGAGGAAGGTATGATGAGAACAACAAAAAGTTTTCCCTCATTTATGAAACCAAGGTTATCAATCCAGTAGGAGCAAGGAAACACCCCAAAGGTGTAGCTAGCTGAACTTTGGCAGGGCGCACTACCAGTGCTAGCAGCAACGTGGAGACCTGCACAACACAACCACAGAACTTTGCCCCGGACTTACGATGAGGTTGTCAATCTCACCAGTTTTGCTGAAAACAAAGGATTAAACGTATTAAGTGGAAGAAAGTAATAGTTTGCAGAAAGTAAACACAAATCAGTAAACAGTTGATTGTAAATTGATAGTAAAAGAAAGGATCAGGGTCCATAGTTCACTAGTGGTGGCTCTCCTTAAGATAGATAACATGTTGGGTGAACAAATTACAGCGGGGCAATTGACAAACATCGAGAAAGCAATATGCATATACTACTCATCTTGACTCCTTTGAGATTTGATTGGGCATTACAACATTATACATAGACCGCCATCCAACTGCATCTATGACTAATAATCCACCTTCAGGTTATCATCCGAACCCCCTCTAGTATTAAGTTGCAAGCAACGGATAATTGCATTACGAATTGCGTGTAAAGTAAACAATACGATTGTTCTATGAACAAAGGATTGTTGTTTTCTCCCTAGTAGCAACATCACATCTAGTACCTTAGAGATTTATGTCACTTCCCCAGCTTACTAGAGGCATGAACCCACTATCGAGCATAAATACTAACTATTGGAGTTGCTAGCATCTACTTGGCCAAGATAGCTACTAACAACAGAAAGCATGCAAGATCACAAATAACAAAGACACGCTAGAATCAATAATCAATCTGAAATAACATCTCAATATCCATTGGATCCCCGCAAACACAACATGCAGAATTACAAATAGATGATCTTGATCATGAACGGATCTCACAAGATGGAAACATGATAGCACAAAGGAGGAGAACCAGCCATCTAGCTACTACATGGACCCGTAGTCCAGAGATGAACTACTCACGCATCACACAAGAGGCTTGCATGATGATGAAGAAGGCCTCCAGGGTGAAATCCCCTCTCCGGCAGGGTGCGGGGAAGAGCTTCAGATCCCTCCTGATCTAGGGATGGAGACGACGGCGGCTACAGACTCTTTTGTGGAATTTTTTGATCGGGTACTTAGGGTTTCTGTATCGGAGGCAACTTATAGGCGAAAGGAGAGGCCGAGGGGGTTCCTAGGGCGGTGCCTATTGAACTTTCTAATATTGAAGAAACTATGAGATACATTTGTCTCCTTCAATTTGTCAAGTCAGAGGTTTCTTCATCACTAATATCCCATGTGAGATGATCAGGACACTCAATTCTTGCAAATACTAGCAAAGCTACAGATTCAAGTGAAATGGTTGATGGTAATGATGGCCTATGCTATTGAATGGTGGGTTCATTTATGTGCTGTCAGTTATGATGATGGAATCCCAAGCCAAGGCATTTAGGGAGTTAGGACATGACGATGTGAAGGAAAAATAAAATTTGACATTGTGTAGTGCATACTAATTTTGAATGTTATGGAATAATAAATTGAAGTGACCACCATTTTATCATATTGAGAGTTAGTGTTTTGGTCTTTACCGTTGATTTATCTCGCAATTAGCTGTTGGTTAATTTATATTTTCATTTACAACGGTGTTGGCTTTTGCTAGTGCAGGTAGTTATTCGGTCTCCATTTTTTGTTGACTTTGTCGTGTTCTCTGAAGACCATGTTGCCACTATACTTATAGGCTTATGAAGATGTTTTTGTTGTTGCTTCCCATGCTCCAGTACTTTGCACTGGAAAAATAAACAGTAAGATATGTGTTATTTGTTTAATGCTTCTTCTTAATGATAAATTTTCAGGCTTGCATGATGTAGCTGTTGGAAATATGCCCTAGAGACAAATAATAATAAGGTATATTATCATATTTCATATAGTTTATAATTAAGCTTTATATCATGCTATAATTGTATTGAGAGGAAACATCAATACATGTGTGATATATAAACAACCAGGGGTTCCCAGTGAAACTCTAGTCACTGGTTCATTGGTTTCCTGATCATGTGGCATTTATGCCAGTTGGAAATGGAGTCAACTCATTTTGAGAATGAGATGATGAATCAATACCTAACCTAAACATCATGACCCGATCATGTAACAAAGTTCAAGTTACGATGATTAGAAATGGATCCTCATAGACTATTCCTTAGACCGTGAGGCTATATCAATCATTGTCTCCCGAGAATGCTTAGATAGCATCAAACTTCACTTGGTAATACAGTGACAATAGAGGTGTGTTCAGGTATTCGGAGGAACCGTAGAGGAAATATATGGCAAGAGCGGGATTTGTCCATCCACTTGACGGAAAGATACTCAAGGGCCCACTCGAAGAAGTTATATCCAATAGTTGTGCAACGTGTGATTTGATCACATGGATATCACTTGTCGAACGAGTCAAGTAGCATTGTTTGCTAACGAGATTGAACAAAACATGGTTATGTCTTCGATCAGATATCGGGCAATGCGAGTGTCGAGAGACAAAGGAAATAAGACACGACTGTCCCAGTTCAAACGACGAAAGATCTTCGTGGAATGCACAGGGGTCACATGGCCATCCAGGTACTTCTATCGATCATTGGTCCGGGAGTGTCCTGACCATGTCTGGAGTGTTCCCGAACCATGGGGTATCACGCTTAAGGGTTTGATAATGCTTAGAGAGTGTTTATAGGATTGGTACAATCGCCGAAGAATAGTAGAGAGAAAACAGAAAGGGTTTCGGTAAGTCTGGAGGATGTCCAGAGTGGAGATGGAAGGTGTTCCATAACCACGGAGATTGAATAATATGTGAATGAATGTTAAATATTGATTTAATCATTTATTCATAATTTTTTAATAAAAGAGAAAATCAATTTAAAGGTCAAAAGGCTTAATGGGCCAATTCCGGTGGGAAGAGGGCCCATTAGGGAAAGGGAAGAGGGGAGAAGGGGAAAGGGGTGGCCGGCTGGGCCAAGCCCCCCTGCGCGGGGCCCACTAGGGCTGGCCGGCGGCTGCCCCTCCTCTCCCTCTCCTTTAGTCCCACCTGGGACTTTGAGGAAGGTAGTACCTCCCCTCCCCTATATATATTGGGGGTATTTGGCCAGATAAATACAAGCAATATTCAATAAAGGTTTTCCTCACTTTTGGGGAGACCTCCAATTGATATTCTCTCTCTCGTGACCGTGGTCCCAAGTTTGGACTGCGTGAACGAGAGACATCTTCACCGCGGAGCGCCATCGCGCTGCGGGATTCATATCCAGGAGCTCTACTTCCGCAATTGCTGCTGAATCGGGGAAGCGGGAGTCATGGTCAGGCACCGGGATGCATGTAACTCCCCGCGTGGTGTCACACTTGAGGCACTCAAGTCATTGGAGCCGTAGGAGCGCAAGGACTTCATCACGACCTTGAGGTCGGCTTTGGCTCGTCTACATCAACCACGCTCTCCTGAGCATTGACAACGCTTTTCAGTCTTCAAGGGTAAGTTCACGAAAATCCCCTCCCGTTACTGCATTACTAATAGATAGGTCCTGGCAACATCAGGGGTTTAGGGGCGTAGGGTAAAAATTTATTGTTTTCATATGCAGAACCCCTAAAGTTGTATCAGAGCTAGATCTATGTGTAGTAATGCTAGTACAGGTAGAACACACGAGATGTAGCGTGTGGGCATTGATCTTTTAGTTGTTACCCTCCCATGTGTACTTGTTTACAATGCTTGATGAAGCGGCCCTCAACCGACTTTACGTGTTCATTCGCGAGACTGGTCCACGCTTGATATACGGCTTGTACCATATAAAATGGCTTTGGGGGGTGTCTGTCTCTCTCGCATTAGTTGGTATGCAATTTGCAATGGAGGGCCCCGGAATGGGTGTAGTATAGACAACTACTTGATCAGCGTTGTGGTGAAAGTTCGTAGGTAAGAACGGTTCTTGTGTGAAAGCCCATTCAGCCACGTAAAACATGCAAAGATAAAGTAGAGGCGTCTAACTTTCTTTGTAGGGGGCGTTGCTTTGTGATATGTTTGTGGCAAAGGTAAAGTGATTACCTTATGTTACATAGTAGTAGATAGTCACAGAGGTGACGAACTACCATGCCAGAAAGACACCGGTACCCTGGTGTCTATGGCGCCGGAACTCTGGCGCCAGAATCCGGTGACGACGGATGGAGATCACGACGTGAAGGACCATATCACATCGCATTTACATTAAATGTTATTGTTTGTATATCTTATTGTGTGCTAGTACTAGATACTCGACGGTAGCCTAATAAGATGATCCCTGTTAAAAATTACCAATGATTGTGTTCCCCCTTAGTGTGCACCACCAAGAAAGTTCTTCGGTATGAGGCAGGACGTGATGATCGGGTGTCAAACATATGTACGTTCACATACAGTGGATGTAAGCCATGTTGCACAGCGAATACACTAAGATTGAGTTGGCAAGCCTAGCACGTTACAGAGACGTGGCCTCGGAACACGGATGGTTGAAAGATTGAGCACGAGTCACATGAATGATGTGACCGACGTTTAGCGTCCACCCTAGAACCCATATTGATGGCCGTGATGATCGGGGGAGATGTGGGGAAAAGGGGTCGTGTTATGACTAGAACCTTTCAGGGGATATGTGTTTCTGAGTGGAGTTATTATTAACTCATTTAATTATAAACTTAGTCTAAATTCCTTTTGCAATTATAAATGTAGAAAAGGTTCTCCCCGATGCAACCTTTCCTGTTGAAGCTAAACGCAAAACCCCGCATCAGAGTGTTGAGAAGAGCAACAGAAAACGTTCCTGGACGATTCTCTTCATAAAGGAAAAAAATCAATGATAATGATCATTGTGTTTTCCCCACAGGTGTTTTCACTACATGAAGTAAGATTCAAAATGTAACCCATATCTTGTATGGAGACATTTGTGAATCATTTGTCATGATTCTTGGAATATGACATACCTAAGAACTACTAAGGAAATAATGGTAAACTAAAATTATGAGAAATCCCAAAGCAAAATTCCCTTGAGATTAGAAAGCAATTTGTTAATGGATCTTACAAGTAAAGGGGTTACTTGAATTTTCCCAAATGATGGCACAGCCATAGTGGAAAAGGGGGTGAATGACAAAAGCATAGTTTGTCAAGTGTTGGACAAATTCAAATGAATTTGATTCAAGTGTGCTAAATGTCTAGTGGATTTAAAACTAGTAAAAGTACTAGTATCTCATAGTAAATCTCCTAGTTTGATATTTGATCAAAGGATTTTGAAATCATTCAAAATAGTGAGTGGATATGCAATTTGCATGAAATTGAGTGGGAGCTATAAAAGTCTTCCTAAAAACAATATGTGAATGACATATTTTTTGAGCGGGAGCAGTATAAGTCTCAAATTCAAATATGTAGGAACATAGTTTGAGTAAGAGTAGTGACTCATACCAAAGTATGTTAGGAACATATTTTAGGTGGGAGCTTATAGGAGTGATTCGTAAGTGTGTTAAGAATAAAAGCACAAGTAAATAAATAATGATTTATAGGGAGTAGAAGTTGATAATAAGAATATTACGATATTATGTAGTATTCCTCAAGGGATTCTGAAAAGGGTTTTAGAATAAAAGTTAATTAAGGAACTAGACCTTAAGAACTCAAGTTAGG
This sequence comes from Avena eriantha, assembly GCA_910589775.1. Classification (NCBI taxonomy): domain Eukaryota; kingdom Viridiplantae; phylum Streptophyta; class Magnoliopsida; order Poales; family Poaceae; genus Avena; species Avena eriantha. Next base: position 257,556,929 of record OU342744.1, on the reverse strand, counting down.
AATAGTATTAAGTTTAACATCGATGGTTGAAAGAAAGAAAAGGATGATCATCATCCACTATGTTGAGACATAGGTTCTATCTTAGAAAACCATGATGATAACTTAACATAATATATGATCCTATAAAGGAACATTTGAAAAGTGATTAAGTTTGAATCACAGAAAGTTGAGCTAAGTTTGTCTGCAATGTCTAATAGAGAATTACAGACATTTTTTCCAAATCCATAAAGGATGACATATCTTAACTCATAAAGGGTTATGTTATAAGGGAATATGTTGGAAACTCCTGAAAATACTGACTAAAGTCAAATAGGAAGCAAGGTGAACAAAACATCAAAAGTTGCACAGAGTGCACTCGTGTTTCGATAATTACATTTATAATAATAGATAAGAGTACCATCTAAAGTGTTGTATAATGTGATGGCGGGGCTAGTTTGCTTTTAATGTAGAATGATGTGTCCCAGGGCACAGTTCCCATGAGAAAGCCCTCGAGGTTGATCTAAAGTCACTGTAGGCTCCTGGAATCCGGCCTCGTTCTGCTTCCATAGCGACGTTGCATACACACAGATGTTACCATGTGATGATAAAGTATTAATGTCAATCAAGGTTACATTACTAAGTTGCAAAGGATTTGGGACTGTAAATTACAGACCCAAGACTCAACCTCTTCCATGATCAAGCATGTTCAGGGTACCGGATATATGGTGCCAATGATTAAGAACAAATGCAACTAGTTTATTTGTACTCTAGTGCAAGTGGGAGACTGTTGGAAATACACCCTAGAGACAAATAATAATAAGGATTATTATCATATTTCATAAAGTTTATGATTAAGTTTTATATCATGCTATAACTGTATTGAGAGGAAATATCAATACATGTGTGATATATAAACAACTAGGGGTTCCCAGTGAAACTCTAGTCACTGGTTCATTGGTCAACAGATGATCAAGGTTTCCTGATCATGTGGAATTTATGCCAGTTGGAAATGGAGTCAACTCATTCTGAGAATGAGATGATGAACCAATACCCAACCTAAACATCGTGACCCGATGATGCCACGAAGTTCAAGTTACGAAGATTATAAATGGATCCTCGTAAACTATTCCTTAGACCGTGAGGGTATATCAATCACTGTCTCCCGAGAAGGCTTAGATAGCATCAAACGTCACTTGGTAATATAGTGACAATAAAGGTTTGTTCAGGTATTCGGAGGAACCGTTGAGGAAATATATGCCAAGAGCAGGATTTGTCCGTCCACGTGACGGAAATATACTCAAGGGGCCACTCGGAGAAGTTATATCCAATACCTACGCAGCGTGTGATTTAATCAAAGGGATATCACTTGTCGAACGAGTCAAGTAGCATTGTTTGGTAACGAGATTGAACACGACATGGTGATGTCATTGATCAGATCTCGGACAATGCGAGTGTCAAGAGACAAAGGGAATAAGACACGACTGTCCTGGTTCAAACGACAAAAGATCTTCGTGGAATGCACAGGGGTCACATGGCCATCCAGGTCCCTCTGTCGATCATTGGTCCGGGAGTGTCCCGACTATGTCTGGAGTGTTCCTGAACTGTGGGGTATCACGCTTAAGGGTTTGATGATGCTTAGAGAGTGTTTATAGGATCGGTAGAATCGCCGAAGAATAGTAGAGAGAAAATTGGAAGGGTTTCAGTATGTCCGGAGGATGTTCAGAGTGGAGATGGAAGGTGTTCCATAACCACAGAGATTGAATAATATGTGAATGAATGTTAAGTATTGATTTAATCATTTATTCATAATTATTTAATAAAAGAGATAATCAATTTAAAGGTCAAAAGGCTTAATGGGCCAATTCCGGAGGGAAGAGGGCCCATTAGGGAAAGGCAAGAGGGGAGAAGGGCAAGGGGGTGACCGGTTAGGCCAGCCCCCCACCCCCCACCCCCCGCGCGGGGCCCACTAGGGCCGGCCGACGGCTGCCCCCTCTCCCTCTCCTTTAGTCCCACCCCGAGACTTTGTGGGAGGTAGTACCTCCCCTCCCCCTATATATAGTGGGGGTATTTGGCCAGATAAATACACACAATATTCAATAAAGGTTTCCTCACTTTTGGGGAGACCTCCAATTAATATTCTCTCTCTCTATCTCTCTCTCTCTCGTGACCGTTGTCCCAAGTTCGGACTGCACGAACGAGAGACATCTTCACCGTGGAGCATCGTCGTGCTGCGGGATTCAGATCCACGAGCTCTAATTCTGCAACTGCTGCTGGATCGGGGAAGCGGAAGTCATTGTCAGGCACCGGATGCATGTAACTTCCCATGGGATGTCACACTTGAGGCACTCAAGTTGTTGGAGCCGCATGAGCGCAAGGACTTCATCACGACCTTGAGATCGGCTTCGGCTCGTCTACATCAACCACGCTCTCCTGAACGTTGACAACGCTTTTCGGTCTTCAAGGGTAAGTTTGGGAAAAGCCCCTCCTGTTACTGCATTATTAAGATAGGTCTTGGCAACATCAGGAGTTCAGGGGCGTATGGTAAAAATTTATTGTTTTCATACGCAGAACCCCTAAAGTAGCATTATACAAAATGTTTATCGCCCTAGATTTAATACATGGTGTCCCTATTCTCTAAAAACGCATTATCATTTTGTCATTTGTTTTTTATTACCATCGTACTAAATGTAAATCAGTGCAAATTCGATGGGATTGTGTGCGAACACATTAATCCGCAGAAGCCCGTATACCATCAAGAATTGTCAATGGACTATGCTAAAGCCCTACTGAACCTGGTAAGCGAGACTTCACTCAGATTCATTTTATTAGGGATATTAAAACTGAGTCAAAAAGGAGGCCTCCCAGGAATTGGGCAGTTTTGGCCGTCCGACCGCGCACTATGGCGCCCCGCTAAAACCACTACTAGAAAATCGTGGTGTTTTTGGTGCATTGCATCATCATGACTGCATGCTCATGTCATCATGCCACATTGCATTTGAGCATCGTCATCATCATGCATATGGTTGTCTGAAACTATTTTCGAAAAGTCCAGTTTTTGTTTTCTAAATATCCCCCGTCTTTATTCAAATACAAACACCGGTCTTACGGATTATTTCGATTTGTCTACAAACGGATTTCAAAAGCCCCGTTTTAAACAAATAAAATTTTATATTATTTTTGGGAGGCAGCCTGCCAGGACCGAAAGCCCGGCCGGCCACCTCCAAACCCTAGCTAAAATGCCCCACCCAAACCCTAACCAAACCCTACCCAATCCCCACCTATCCTACCCAGCGCCGCCACCAGCCTCGCAAGCACACTGCGCAGCGCGCGATGCCTCCTGCCCAGATCCCCAGCCGCCAACTCCCGCCCACTCTCACACACACAACACACGCACGCACCCTGGCCCCACCACCGACCAAACCCACCTGCGCCTCCACCTGCGCGCCCATCCCCAGGTCCACCTCCCCCAATCCCGATCGCTCCCTCCCATCCCAAGCCACCTGCACCTGCACGCCACCACCCACCACCCGACCAGGCGGGCCCACCCACCACCTGCCTCGCATTCCCCACCAACCGCATCCCTCCCCGCACTCTCCTTCCTCCTCCATCGCCACCTACCACCGCCGCCGGCCCTCCTCCCCAAGCCCTCCTTGCTCGCCCATGGCCGCCCTTCCCCAAACCTCGTCCTCGACCGCCCACCACCCGACGCCAACCCTGCTCCGCCCCCGCTGATCCTCGCCGTTGCTTCCCCTCTCGCTGCCGTCTTTGTGTGCTGGCCCGCCGGAGATCTTCCACAGCGCCGCCTCTCCTCCCGGCCGGCGAGCCCTCCCCACCGATACGGTCCCTATCGATCCTCTACCACCTCGCGCCCTCCTCTCCTCGCCACGAACTGAGAGCCCTTCTCTGCAGCAAGCCGTGCGGCTCCGGCCGCCGCCGTGCCTCTTCTCCGCTCCTCCCGGCGCGACCCCGAGCTTCCGTGACGGCTTCCCCTCGCCCTCCCTCGCCCAGGCTATTCCGCCACCCGAGCCCGCCGCCGGCCGCTGCTGTCCGCGAGCAGCGGCTCCATGTCGTCTGCCTACGGCCAGCACGGCCCCCTCCTCGCGCCATCGCCTGCGAGCGTGCCGCCACAGAGCTTCATCCGATGCCGTCGCAGGAAGCCTTCCCCAAGCTCTGTGACCAAGCCGTTGCATCGATATGTGGCTTGGATGGTGTTTATAGCGCTTGTCTCCTTCCCCATCGATATAGTGAAGTGGAGAAGCTCATCCGGAGAAGCTTTTGATGTGCGTGCGTGTTTGGGATGCGTTCGGCTACCTCCTATGTGTATATGTGTATGTCTACTGGTGGCACTTGTGTGATGCTATTACAACAACCACCTGACATTCACGACGAGGTCCATCTCCGTCGATCGTGTGTGCAACGATGTTGTACGCATAGACAAGATCATCTAGCAGTTCTTGAGATCGCCCGCTGACAAGGCCGGCTCAATGCCAACGATGCTAAAGAAGGTACAAGGCACCATCGACAACCTCGGCATCGATCCCCAAGACCACATATGATAATTCGAGTTCACCCCGACAAGATCTTCAATGCGGATCCGTACATCTTCGCCTTGGAAACCAAGACCTTCTTCACGCATCGCCAAGACCTCGGAGACCCCGGAACCCAAAGACCGACCCTGCCGAACCCCTCGGCGCGCCAAGTTCTCCCTCTCCGATCCGAAGCCCCGATTCCCGGAGTCCAAGACCGAACCCGAACCCTCGACCCCCGGTGAACACCAAGATCGCCGAACCCCCATGTGTGACCCTAAGCCCCTATTTTTATAATATGACATATACCTGTCGCATAATTAAATCATCATGCTTGCATTCATGTCATCTGGTGGGTTGGTATAAATAGTCGATTCACCTAAATTAATTAAGGAGTCCACATGCGGGATATTTTGTCTTATTCCAGACTCCATTTAAATTTGAGTAGCGAACCGATGCCTTGTTCTGTCTTCTTAAGACAACATTTAAATTGCGGGGTTGTTAAATAACTTGAACCGTGTAAATAATTTTCGGGACCCCGGTTCCGCTTAATACTGCCTAATTGCACCACATCTGCATCATATCATAATCATGTCGGATCTTCTGCCGTAGTATTAAATATTGCATCCGATGTTTCTTCTAGTGTCTGCTTCTTTGCGGATTAGGCCGATGAGTTGATGCGAGTATCGACAAGTTCTCCGGATATGATCTGTCGGCAGTGTTTCCCAGGCGAGCATCTCTTCCCCTTCTACCTATTTTGCATTTATAGTGTTTATTTCCTCCTGCTGATCTATTGCTATCTCTGTCGCAATGCTTTAGTTTCCGTACACTAGTTATATCCCGTGCAGCCTTTATATTGCCTTGGACACCTCCTATTAACTGTGTTTGGTAGATAGCTAGCCTTGCGAGTCGTAGTTGCTTGCTCAGGTGCGATCTCGTGTTTTCAAGTACCACAGTTGTTGGAGTGCTGGAAGATGTTTATGGTGGAGTTGATCATGACTTTAAATACAACTATTAAATTGCTAGATATAACTAATGCAGAGGCATCGGTGGGCAATAGATGTTATTTGGTTCTTCCACGTTCACTTGTGTCCCATAGGACCCCGAGTACTTGATACCTGTTCCTTGATTTTTCGCACTATCCACATCCGGGAGGCCTTATGGACCCTCCTAAGCCAGAGCTTGATTCATTTCTATTTCTTGGGGCCACAAGTAGTTTGGGGCTTTATTACTATCCTGTACTTATGCCATGTTTACTGCTTTATTTAAGATTGTGCATGGAGCACCTGTACTGTTTTGGATGCGGAGTGTTTTCGTGGTATCGACAAGCCCAGTCACACATTCGAGTTCCCAGTCGTTTACAGCCATTGACGCAAACCCTGGGTCTGTTCTGGAGCCGTCCAACTTTGTTGCGGGTAGCTTAGTGGGGTGGCCCCCTGAAATATTTTATGAATCCTGTGATCGCTTTGTCGTGAATGCCTCGTTGGGTTTTGAGTTGGTTTTTCCGAGGTTGATCGAGTGTGTGTTGCTATTTGTGCACCCCTGCAGGGTAAAACTTTTTGAAAGCCGTGTCCGTGGTTATGGACGACTTGGAGCATAGTATCTTGATCATAGACAAGCATAACTAAAGTAGTGCTATAAATTTGACTTAACATGCGACTAGTAATCAGATTCAAATACAACGGAATGTAAATTAAAAATGCCAACAACGGGTGGAATGTGATAAAAGTGCCAACAACTGCTGGGTTTGGGGATTCCTCAGGGCAATTATATCTGACTAGTAAATGTTCCAACTACAACAGAATGTTAACTAAAACTGCCCACTACTTATGCTATCAGGAGGACTCATGCTATATACCTGACTAGTAAGTGCTTCAACTATAATGGAACGAAATAAAACTACCAACTGTGTGAGTTCCTTGGTCCGACTTCCTCGTTTGGTCTCGAGGGGGGAAATTCCAGGATGGGTTTGTTTGGTGTTAGTATCAGGTGGTTCCGAATAGGTCTTTCTTATCTCTCTCTAATAGCCGACAGTTGTACTGAGTCTCTATAGGTTGTTTTGTGCTGCTGTGCTGCCGCTTCAGTCCACCATACCTATGTAGGCGAGAGCCGCCGAATTCTAGCCTCGCCGTGTACTGGCCTCAGTACTGACGCTCCTCTTTTTCCTTTGCCCTTTGTCGGCACCCCCTTTTGTTTTAGCAGGTTTGCGATCGACGTCGTTAGTAGGGTTATCCTTCCAGCTTGGCCTGGGCAGGGTTATGGACGCCATTGGTTATTCTTCAGGGCTCTTAGCCCCATTTGCATCTTGTCCATACTCGGACGCTGTATCGTTTTCAAGGTGTTTTGGATCTTTGTAGTGTATATCTGTATTCTTGACTCATTGAGTCTCTGTTGTATATATATATCTGTTCTGTGGGTCGCATTGAGGACTGTTGTGTAATGGTATTACTTCGTTTTCCACCCGCACGAAAGTGCCTGGTGGGCGTCCTTGAATCGTTTCTATGCGGGTTTGGCGGAAAGGGCTAAAACTTGCATAGGGCCGATTCGAGGGTGTTACACGCACCCCACGTCATTCTGGCCATTGGATGATCCTCAGCTCCCGCGTGGGCCAAATTATGCCTTAGGGACTCTTCTCTGGACATCAAAAAGCCTTTCTATGCTTAATTGGGGTGGAATGTCTATCTATTTCGGCCCGCTCTACTCCATCTTTCGACAACTGGGTCTCCACGTAGGGAACCACCGGAATTTTTTTTGAAGAGGACACGTGCGGCAGCAGACTCCAATGGAAACTGGGTCTCTTTTCTCATACAGAACCACCAGATTTTTTTTGAAGAGGACACATGATGCGGCGGCAGACTCCAATGTAAATTCGACCACCCAGACAAGACGCACAACTCCCGATCGATTGGACCGCAGGCCAAAATCTAGAGCGGACATGCAGTAGACTCCAATCGAGATTCGACCGATCGAGACCAGATGCACACCTCCCGATCCGTTCAAAAGCAGGAAAGAATATGGAGCGGCCATCGATCTCTCCTGCGGATGCGGTACATATTCTACCCTCGCCTCACCATTTATGGCAACCTGATGCGCCGGTCTTAATTGATCTTTAGACCGTGTTATTTTTTCAGTTCTTGCAAATCCCTAATGGCAGCCATGGTGCACAAATTGACGGCGGCAGATGATTATGGTACATTACTACACTGCATACATGTCCTATAAAATATCTTGCCTCAGTTTCTGCCTGTGCTACTCCCACTCGATGACAGATTTCAGGTCTAATGGTAATCTGATAGGTTGATTCTATTTTCAAACGAAATACCCATCTTCTTCAGATAACAATTGTCATCTTTTCTAAATTAGAAATATATTTCTCTGCAGGTTCTGCTTGTTCTAGCTCAGCTGCTTACATTCTATGAATGTGGCTCCTCTTATAAAGAGACATGCTTCTATTACTTCCTTCATGCTATATAAATCCATCAGCAATTTATTTGATGTACTCATGTTCACCTTCTAATTTAGAAAATCATGAAATATTTTAGTAGCACGGCCCCTTATCAACATACAAAACATCACGAATCTTGTGTAAGAAAATTATGTGCCTAAGAAAATTCTATGGAGCCTGAATGAGAGAGAGAAGATTGACAAAGGAAGACCTACGTAGACAAATACAATACAAATTCTAAGGTAAATTTTAATTCAAATAGAGTTTTGCCATTTCATAACTATGAATTTTCTAATGGGAGGGCGCGGCAACGCGCGCCTACATGATCTAGTTATTAACTATGTTGCGAGAGTGACTCTCTTATGTGCATGTGTAACACCCTCAAATCGGCCCTATGCAAGTTTTAGCCCTTTTCGCCAAACCCGCATAGAAACGATTCAAGGACGCCCAGTAGGCACTTTCGTGCGGGTGGAAAACGAAGTAATACCATTACACAACAGTCCTCGATGGGACCCACAGAACAGATATATACAACAACGACTCCGTGAGTCAAGAATACAGATATACAATACAAAGATCCAAATTACCTTGAAAACGATAGAGCGTCTGACTACGAACAAGATGCAAATGGGGCTAAGAGCCCTGACGAATAACCAATGGCGTCCATAACCCTGCCCAGGCCAAGCTGGAAGGGTAACCCTGCTAACGACCTCGAACTCGTACCTGCTAAAACAAAAGGCGGTGCCGACAAAGGGCAAAGGAAAAAGAGGAGCGTCAGTACTAAGGCCAGTACACGTCGAGGCTAGAATTCGGCGGCTCTCGCCTACATAGGTATGGTGGACTGCAGCGGCAGCGCAACAACACTAAACAACCTATAGAGACTCAGTAAAACTGGCAGCTATTAGAGAGGGATAGGAAAGACCTATTCGGTTCCAACCTGATACTAACACCAATCATACCCATCCTGGTATTTCCCCCTCGAGACCAAACGAGGAAGTCGGACCAAGGAACTCACACAGTTGGCAATTTTACTCATTCCGTTATAGTTGCAGCACTTACTAATCAGATATAGATAGCATGAGTCATCCTGAAGCATAAGTAGTGGGAAGTTTTAATTAACCATTCCGTGGTAGTTGGAATATTTACTAGTCAAATATAATTGTCCTGAGTAATCCCAAAACCCATCAGTTGTTGGCACTTTTATCACATTCCGTTGGAGTTGCAATACTTACTAGGCAGGTATAGCATGACACAGATCATCATAGGTCCACCAGTTGTTGGCATTTTTATTATCCATTCCATTGTAGTGAAGCTGATTACTAGTCACATATTAAGTCAAATTTATAACACTACTTTAGTTATGCTTGTCTATGATCGAGATACTGTGCTCCAAGTCATCCATAACTGCGGACATGCCTTTCAGAAAGATTTACCCTGCAGGGGTGCTCAAATAGCAACACACACACGATCAAACTCGGAAAAACCAACTCAAAACCCAACGAGGCTTTCACGACAAAGCGATCACAGGATTCATAAAATATTTCTGGGGGCCACCCCACTAAGCTACCCGCGACGAAGTTGGCCGGCTCCGAGATGGACCCAGGGTTTGTGTGGACGGCGGTAAACGACTGGGAATCCAAAAGTGTGACTAGGCTTGTCGATACAGCGAAAACATGTCACGATCCTAAACAGTACAGGTGCTCCACGCACAATCGTAAATAAAGCAGTAAGCATGGCATAAGTATAGGATATTAATAAAGCCCCAAACTACTTGTGGCCCCAAGAAATAAGAAATGAATCAAGCTCTGGCTAAGGGGGATTCATAGAGTCTCCCGTATGTGGATAGTGCGAATAGTCAAGGAACATGTATCAAGTACTCGGGGCCTACGGGACACAAGTGGACATAAAAACCAAATAGCATATATTGCCCACCGATGCCTAATAGAGAAGTTGAGCTAAGTTTGTCTGCAATGTCTAATAGAGAATTACAGACATTTTTTCCAAATCCATAAAGGATGACATATCTTAACTCATAAAGGGTTATGTTATAAGGGAATATGTTGGAAACTCCTGAAAATACTGACTAAAGTCAAATAGGAAGCAAGGTGAACAAAACATCAAAAGTTGCACAGAGTGCACTCGTGTTTCGATAATTACATTTATAATAATAGATAAGAGTACCATCTAAAGTGTTGTATAATGTGATGGCGGGGCTAGTTTGCTTTTAATGTAGAATGATGTGTCCCAGGGCACAGTTCCCATGAGAAAGCCCTCGAGGTTGATCTAAAGTCACTGTAGGCTCCTGGAATCCGGCCTCGTTCTGCTTCCATAGCGACGTTGCATACACACAGATGTTACCATGTGATGATAAAGTATTAATGTCAATCAAGGTTACATTACTAAGTTGCAAAGGATTTGGGACTGTAAATTACAGACCCAAGACTAAACCTCTTCCATGATCAAGCATGTTCAGGGTACCGGATATATGGTGCCAATGATTAAGAACAAATGCAACTAGTTTATTTGTACTCTAGTGCAAGTGGGAGACTGTTGGAAATACACCCTAGAGACAAATAATAATAAGGATTATTATCATATTTCATAAAGTTTATGATTAAGTTTTATATCATGCTATAACTGTATTGAGAGGAAATATCAATACATGTGTGATATATAAACAACTAGGGGTTCCCAGTGAAACTCTAGTCACTGGTTCATTGGTCAACAGATGATCAAGGTTTCCTGATCATGTGGAATTTATGCCAGTTGGAAATGGAGTCAACTCATTCTGAGAATGAGATGATGAACCAATACCCAACCTAAACATCGTGACCCGATGATGCCACGAAGTTCAAGTTACGAAGATTATAAATGGATCCTCGTAAACTATTCCTTAGACCGTGAGGGTATATCAATCACTGTCTCCCGAGAAGGCTTAGATAGCATCAAACGTCACTTGGTAATATAGTGACAATAAAGGTTTGTTCAGGTATTCGGAGGAACCGTTGAGGAAATATATGCCAAGAGCAGGATTTGTCCGTCCACGTGACGGAAATATACTCAAGGGGCCACTCGGAGAAGTTATATCCAATACCTACGCAGCGTGTGATTTAATCAAAGGGATATCACTTGTCGAACGAGTCAAGTAGCATTGTTTGGTAACGAGATTGAACACGACATGGTGATGTCATTGATCAGATCTCGGACAATGCGAGTGTCGAGAGACAAAGGGAATAAGACACGACTGTCCTGGTTCAAACGACAAAAGATCTTCGTGGAATGCACAGGGGTCACATGGCCATCCAGGTCCCTCTGTCGATCATTGGTCCGGGAGTGTCCCGACTATGTCTGGAGTGTTCCCGAACTGTGGGGTATCACGCTTAAGGGTTTGATGATGCTTAGAGAGTGTTTATAGGATCGGTAGAATCGCCGAAGAATAGTAGAGAGAAAATTGGAAGGGTTTCAGTATGTCCGGAGGATGTTCAGAGTGGAGATGGAAGGTGTTCCATAACCACAGAGATTGAATAATATGTGAATGAATGTTAAGTATTGATTTAATCATTTATTCATAATTATTTAATAAAAGAGATAATCAATTTAAAGGTCAAAAGGCTTAATGGGCCAATTCCGGAGGGAAGAGGGCCCATTAGGGAAAGGCAAGAGGGGAGAAGGGCAAGGGGGTGACCGGTTAGGCCAGCCCCCCACCCCCCACCCCCCGCGCGGGGCCCACTAGGGCCGGCCGACGGCTGCCCCCTCTCCCTCTCCTTTAGTCCCACCCCGAGACTTTGTGGGAGGTAGTACCTCCCCTCCCCCTATATATAGTGGGGGTATTTGGCCAGATAAATACACACAATATTCAATAAAGGTTTCCTCACTTTTGGGGAGACCTCCAATTAATATTCTCTCTCTCTATCTCTCTCTCTCTCGTGACCGTTGTCCCAAGTTCGGACTGCACGAACGAGAGACATCTTCACCGTGGAGCATCGTCGTGCTGCGGGATTCAGATCCACGAGCTCTAATTCTGCAACTGCTGCTGGATCGGGGAAGCGGAAGTCATTGTCAGGCACCGGATGCATGTAACTTCCCATGGGATGTCACACTTGAGGCACTCAAGTTGTTGGAGCCGCATGAGCGCAAGGACTTCATCACGACCTTGAGATCGGCTTCGGCTCGTCTACATCAACCACGCTCTCCTGAACGTTGACAACGCTTTTCGGTCTTCAAGGGTAAGTTTGGGAAAAGCCCCTCCTGTTACTGCATTATTAAGATAGGTCTTGGCAACATCAGGAGTTCAGGGGCGTATGGTAAAAATTTATTGTTTTCATACGCAGAACCCCTAAAGTAGCATTATACAAAATGTTTATCGCCCTAGATTTAATACATGGTGTCCCTATTCTCTAAAAACGCATTATCATTTTGTCATTTGTTTTTATTACCATCGTACTAAATGTAAATCAGTGCAAATTCGATGGGATTGTGTGCGAACACATTAATCCGCAGAAGCCCGTATACCATCAAGAATTGTCAATGGACTATGCTAAAGCCCTACTGAACCTGGTAAGCGAGACTTCACTCAGATTCATTTTATTAGGGATATTAAAACTGAGTCAAAAAGGAGGCCTCCCAGGAATTGGGCAGTTTTGGCCGTCCGACCGCGCACTATGGCGCCCCGCTAAAACCACTACTAGAAAATCGTGGTGTTTTTGGTGCATTGCATCATCATGACTGCATGCTCATGTCATCATGCCACATTGCATTTGAGCATCGTCATCATCATGCATATGGTTGTCTGAAACTATTTTCGAAAAGTCCAGTTTTTGTTTTCTAAATATCCCCCGTCTTTATTCAAATACAAACACCGGTCTTACGGATTATTTCGATTTGTCTACAAACGGATTTCAAAAGCCCCGTTTTAAACAAATAAAATTTTATATTATTTTTGGGAGGCAGCCTGCCAGGACCGAAAGCCCGGCCGGCCACCTCCAAACCCTAGCTAAAATGCCCCACCCAAACCCTAACCAAACCCTACCCAATCCCCACCTATCCTACCCAGCGCCGCCACCAGCCTCGCAAGCACACTGCGCAGCGCGCGATGCCTCCTGCCCAGATCCCCAGCCGCCAACTCCCGCCCACTCTCACACACACAACACACGCACGCACCCTGGCCCCACCACCGACCAAACCCACCTGCGCCTCCACCTGCGCGCCCATCCCCAGGTCCACCTCCCCCAATCCCGATCGCTCCCTCCCATCCCAAGCCACCTGCACCTGCACGCCACCACCCACCACCCGACCAGGCGGGCCGACCCACCACCTGCCTCGCATTCCCCACCAACCGCATCCCTCCCCGCACTCTCCTTCCTCCTCCATCGCCACCTACCACCGCCGCCGGCCCTCCTCCCCAAGCCCTCCTTGCTCGCCCATGGCCGCCCTTCCCCAAACCTCGTCCTCGACCGCCCACCACCCGACGCCAACCCTGCTCCGCCCCCGCTGATCCTCGCCGTTGCTTCCCCTCTCGCTGCCGTCTTTGTGTGCTGGCCCGCCGGAGATCTTCCACAGCGCCGCCTCTCCTCCCGGCCGGCGAGCCCTCCCCACCGATACGGTCCCTATCGATCCTCTACCACCTCGCGCCCTCCTCTCCTCGCCACGAACTGAGAGCCCTTCTCTGCAGCAAGCCGTGCGGCTCCGGCCGCCGCCGTGCCTCTTCTCCGCTCCTCCCGGCGCGACCCCGAGCTTCCGTGACGGCTTCCCCTCGCCCTCCCTCGCCCAGGCTATTCCGCCACCCGAGCCCGCCGCCGGCCGCTGCTGTCCGCGAGCAGCGGCTCCATGTCGTCTGCCTACGGCCAGCACGGCCCCCTCCTCGCGCCATCGCCTGCGAGCGTGCCGCCACAGAGCTTCATCCGATGCCGTCGCAGGAAGCCTTCCCCAAGCTCTGTGACCAAGCCGTTGCATCGATATGTGGCTTGGATGGTGTTTATAGCGCTTGTCTCCTTCCCCATCGATACAGTGAAGTGGAGAAGCTCATCCGGAGAAGCTTTTGATGTGCGTGCGTGTTTGGGATGCGTTCGGCTACCTCCTATGTGTATATGTGTATGTCTACTGGTGGCACTTGTGTGATGCTATTACAACAACCACCTGACATTCACGACGAGGTCCATCTCCGTCGATCGTGTGTGCAACGATGTTGTACGCATAGACAAGATCATCTAGCAGTTCTTGAGATCGCCCGCTGACAAGGCCGGCTCAATGCCAACGATGCTAAAGAAGGTACAAGGCACCATCGACAACCTCGGCATCGATCCCCAAGACCACATATGATAATTCGAGTTCACCCCGACAAGATCTTCAATGCGGATCCGTACATCTTCGCCTTGGAAACCAAGACCTTCTTCACGCATCGCCAAGACCTCGGAGACCCCGGAACCCAAAGACCGACCCTGCCGAACCCCTCGGCGCGCCAAGTTCTCCCTCTCCGATCCGAAGCCCCGATTCCCGGAGTCCAAGACCGAACCCGAACCCTCGACCCCCGGTGAACACCAAGATCGCCGAACCCCCATGTGTGACCCTAAGCCCCTATTTTTATAATATGACATATACCTGTCGCATAATTAAATCATCATGCTTGCATTCATGTCATCTGGTGGGTTGGTATAAATAGTCGATTCACCTAAATTAATTAAGGAGTCCACATGCGGGATATTTTGTCTTATTCCAGACTCCATTTAAATTTGAGTAGCGAACCGATGCCTTGTTCTGTCTTCTTAAGACAACATTTAAATTGCGGGGTTGTTAAATAACTTGAACCGTGTAAATAATTTTCGGGACCCCGGTTCCGCTTAATACTGCCTAATTGCACCACATCTGCATCATATCATAATCATGTCGGATCTTCTGCCGTAGTATTAAATATTGCATCCGATGTTTCTTCTAGTGTCTGCTTCTTTGCGGATTAGGCCGATGAGTTGATGCGAGTATCGACAAGTTCTCCGGATATGATCTGTCGGCAGTGTTTCCCAGGCGAGCATCTCTTCCCCTTCTACCTATTTTGCATTTATAGTGTTTATTTCCTCCTGCTGATCTATTGCTATCTCTGTCGCAATGCTTTAGTTTCCGTACACTAGTTATATCCCGTGCAGCCTTTATATTGCCTTGGACACCTCCTATTAACTGTGTTTGGTAGATAGCTAGCCTTGCGAGTCGTAGTTGCTTGCTCAGGTGCGATCTCGTGTTTTCAAGTACCACAGTTGTTGGAGTGCTGGAAGATGTTTATGGTGGAGTTGATCATGACTTTAAATACAACTATTAAATTGCTAGATATAACTAATGCAGAGGCATCGGTGGGCAATAGATGTTATTTGGTTCTTCCACGTTCACTTGTGTCCCATAGGACCCCGAGTACTTGATACCTGTTCCTTGATTTTTCGCACTATCCACATCCGGGAGGCCTTATGGACCCTCCTAAGCCAGAGCTTGATTCATTTCTATTTCTTGGGGCCACAAGTAGTTTGGGGCTTTATTACTATCCTGTACTTATGCCATGTTTACTGCTTTATTTAAGATTGTGCATGGAGCACCTGTACTGTTTTGGATGCGGAGTGTTTTCGTGGTATCGACAAGCCCAGTCACACATTCGAGTTCCCAGTCGTTTACAGCCATTGACGCAAACCCTGGGTCTGTTCTGGAGCCGTCCAACTTTGTTGCGGGTAGCTTAGTGGGGTGGCCCCCTGAAATATTTTATGAATCCTGTGATCGCTTTGTCGTGAATGCCTCGTTGGGTTTTGAGTTGGTTTTTCCGAGGTTGATCGAGTGTGTGTTGCTATTTGTGCACCCCTGCAGGGTAAAACTTTTTGAAAGCCGTGTCCGTGGTTATGGACGACTTGGAGCATAGTATCTTGATCATAGACAAGCATAACTAAAGTAGTGCTATAAATTTGACTTAACATGCGACTAGTAATCAGATTCAAATACAACGGAATGTAAATTAAAAATGCCAACAACGGGTGGAATGTGATAAAAGTGCCAACAACTGCTGGGTTTGGGGATTCCTCAGGGCAATTATATCTGACTAGTAAATGTTCCAACTACAACAGAATGTTAACTAAAACTGCCCACTACTTATGCTATCAGGAGGACTCATGCTATATACCTGACTAGTAAGTGCTTCAACTATAATGGAACGAAATAAAACTACCAACTGTGTGAGTTCCTTGGTCCGACTTCCTCGTTTGGTCTCGAGGGGGGAAATTCCAGGATGGGTTTGTTTGGTGTTAGTATCAGGTGGTTCCGAATAGGTCTTTCTTATCTCTCTCTAATAGCCGACAGTTGTACTGAGTCTCTATAGGTTGTTTTGTGCTGCTGTGCTGCCGCTTCAGTCCACCATACCTATGTAGGCGAGAGCCGCCGAATTCTAGCCTCGCCGTGTACTGGCCTCAGTACTGACGCTCCTCTTTTTCCTTTGCCCTTTGTCGGCACCCCCTTTTGTTTTAGCAGGTTTGCGATCGACGTCGTTAGTAGGGTTATCCTTCCAGCTTGGCCTGGGCAGGGTTATGGACGCCATTGGTTATTCTTCAGGGCTCTTAGCCCCATTTGCATCTTGTCCATACTCGGACGCTGTATCGTTTTCAAGGTGTTTTGGATCTTTGTAGTGTATATCTGTATTCTTGACTCATTGAGTCTCTGTTGTATATATATATCTGTTCTGTGGGTCGCATTGAGGACTGTTGTGTAATGGTATTACTTCGTTTTCCACCCGCACGAAAGTGCCTGGTGGGCGTCCTTGAATCGTTTCTATGCGGGTTTGGCGGAAAGGGCTAAAACTTGCATAGGGCCGATTCGAGGGTGTTACACGCACCCCACGTCATTCTGGCCATTGGATGATCCTCAGCTCCCGCGTGGGCCAAATTATGCCTTAGGGACTCTTCTCTGGACATCAAAAAGCCTTTCTATGCTTAATTGGGGTGGAATGTCTATCTATTTCGGCCCGCTCTACTCCATCTTTCGACAACTGGGTCTCCACGTAGGGAACCACCGGAATTTTTTTTGAAGAGGACACGTGCGGCAGCAGACTCCAATGGAAACTGGGTCTCTTTTCTCATACAGAACCACCAGATTTTTTTTGAAGAGGACACATGATGCGGCGGCAGACTCCAATGTAAATTCGACCACCCAGACAAGACGCACAACTCCCGATCGATTGGACCGCAGGCCAAAATCTAGAGCGGACATGCAGTAGACTCCAATCGAGATTCGACCGATCGAGACCAGATGCACACCTCCCGATCCGTTCAAAAGCAGGAAAGAATATGGAGCGGCCATCGATCTCTCCTGCGGATGCGGTACATATTCTACCCTCGCCTCACCATTTATGGCAACCTGATGCGCCGGTCTTAATTGATCTTTAGACCGTGTTATTTTTTCAGTTCTTGCAAATCCCTAATGGCAGCCATGGTGCACAAATTGACGGCGGCAGATGATTATGGTACATTACTACACTGCATACATGTCCTATAAAATATCTTGCCTCAGTTTCTGCCTGTGCTACTCCCACTCGATGACAGATTTCAGGTCTAATGGTAATCTGATAGGTTGATTCTATTTTCAAACGAAATACCCATCTTCTTCAGATAACAATTGTCATCTTTTCTAAATTAGAAATATATTTCTCTGCAGGTTCTGCTTGTTCTAGCTCAGCTGCTTACATTCTATGAATGTGGCTCCTCTTATAAAGAGACATGCTTCTATTACTTCCTTCATGCTATATAAATCCATCAGCAATTTATTTGATGTACTCATGTTCACCTTCTAATTTAGAAAATCATGAAATATTTTAGTAGCACGGCCCCTTATCAACATACAAAACATCACGAATCTTGTGTAAGAAAATTATGTGCCTAAGAAAATTCTATGGAGCCTGAATGAGAGAGAGAAGATTGACAAAGGAAGACCTACGTAGACAAATACAATACAAATTCTAAGGTAAATTTTAATTCAAATAGAGTTTTGCCATTTCATAACTATGAATTTTCTAATGGGAGGGCGCGGCAACGCGCGCCTACATGATCTAGTTATTAACTATGTTGCGAGAGTGACTCTCTTATGTGCATGTGTAACACCCTCAAATCGGCCCTATGCAAGTTTTAGCCCTTTTCGCCAAACCCGCATAGAAACGATTCAAGGACGCCCAGTAGGCACTTTCGTGCGGGTGGAAAACGAAGTAATACCATTACACAACAGTCCTCGATGGGACCCACAGAACAGATATATACAACAACGACTCCGTGAGTCAAGAATACAGATATACAATACAAAGATCCAAATTACCTTGAAAACGATAGAGCGTCTGACTACGAACAAGATGCAAATGGGGCTAAGAGCCCTGACGAATAACCAATGGCGTCCATAACCCTGCCCAGGCCAAGCTGGAAGGGTAACCCTGCTAACGACCTCGAACTCGTACCTGCTAAAACAAAAGGCGGTGCCGACAAAGGGCAAAGGAAAAAGAGGAGCGTCAGTACTAAGGCCAGTACACGTCGAGGCTAGAATTCGGCGGCTCTCGCCTACATAGGTATGGTGGACTGCAGCGGCAGCGCAACAACACTAAACAACCTATAGAGACTCAGTAAAACTGGCAGCTATTAGAGAGGGATAGGAAAGACCTATTCGGTTCCAACCTGATACTAACACCAATCATACCCATCCTGGTATTTCCCCCTCGAGACCAAACGAGGAAGTCGGACCAAGGAACTCACACAGTTGGCAATTTTACTCATTCCGTTATAGTTGCAACACTTACTAATCAGATATAGATAGCATGAGTCATCCTGAAGCATAAGTAGTGGGAAGTTTTAATTAACCATTCCGTGGTAGTTGGAATATTTACTAGTCAAATATAATTGTCCTGAGTAATCCCAAAACCCATCAGTTGTTGGCACTTTTATCACATTCCGTTGGAGTTGCAATACTTACTAGGCAGGTATAGCATGACACAGATCATCATAGGTCCACCAGTTGTTGGCATTTTTATTATCCATTCCATTGTAGTGAAGCTGATTACTAGTCACATATTAAGTCAAATTTATAACACTACTTTAGTTATGCTTGTCTATGATCGAGATACTGTGCTCCAAGTCATCCATAACTGCGGACATGCCTTTCAGAAAGATTTACCCTGCAGGGGTGCTCAAATAGCAACACACACACGATCAAACTCGGAAAAACCAACTCAAAACCCAACGAGGCTTTCACGACAAAGCGATCACAGGATTCATAAAATATTTCTGGGGGCCACCCCACTAAGCTACCCGCGACGAAGTTGGCCGGCTCCGAGATGGACCCAGGGTTTGTGTGGACGGCGGTAAACGACTGGGAATCCAAAAGTGTGACTAGGCTTGTCGATACAGCGAAAACATGTCACGATCCTAAACAGTACAGGTGCTCCACGCACAATCGTAAATAAAGCAGTAAGCATGGCATAAGTATAGGATATTAATAAAGCCCCAAACTACTTGTGGCCCCAAGAAATAAGAAATGAATCAAGCTCTGGCTAAGGGGGATTCATAGAGTCTCCCGTATGTGGATAGTGCGAATAGTCAAGGAACATGTATCAAGTACTCGGGGCCTACGGGACACAAGTGGACATAAAAACCAAATAGCATATATTGCCCACCGATGCCTCTATCATTAGTTATCCCAGCAATTTAATAGTTGTATTTAAAGTCATGATCCTCTCCAGCATTTAGCATCTCCACCATTAGGCATGTGCCAACCTTCCAATAACGGTGGAACCACAACGACACGAAGCAGCACATGAGCAAGCAACTACAACTCGCAAGGCGGACTAATTATCAAACAACAGGCAATAGGATGTGTCCATGGCAATATAAAGGCTGCAAGGGATATATCTGGTCCGGAACACTAAAGCATCATGACACAGATAGCAAGAGATCAACAGGAGGAAATAAAGAATATAAATGCAAAATAGGTAGAAAGGGGGAGAATGCTCGCCTAGGAAACACTGCCGAAGGTTCATATCCGGAGAACTTGTCGATACTCGCATCAACTCATCGGCCTAATCCGCGACGAAGCAAACACCAGAAGAAACACCGGGTGCAATATTTAATACTACGGCAGAAGACCGGTCATGATTATAATATGATGCATGGCATGGCAAAGATGCAATGCAATTAGGCAGTATTAAGCGGAACCGGGGTCCCGACAATTAATTAATCGGTTCCAGTTATTTAGATACCCCACAATTTAAATGTTGTATTAACAAGGCAAAATATGTCATCGGTTCGCTACACAAATTTAAATGGAGTTGGAACTAGATAAGTGTATTTCGCAAAACACTCCATGATTTATTTAGGTGCATCGACTATTTTCCTGCAAACAAGATTATATGCGATGCGGCAAAAACAGATTTAGTAGATATAATATATATATATGTATGACAATTTATATATATGACAATTTATGAAAAAAATAGGTCTAAGAGCGGGATCTCATGGTTTAGATCTCAAATATGGGATGTGGTAAGGTCGGAGATGGTCGATGTCCCAGTAGAAGTCAAAGTAACCAGAGTAGCCCAAGCGGTGAAAGCCGAGAAGAAACTCTTGTCGAAGAGTGGCCGACGTTGGCCGAGGTGTTGAAGTGGTTCTAGACAGTGGTAAATCTAGCATGTCCTGTAGAAGAAACCATCACTGATTACTCACGGCAATTCATAGAACAACGAACAGGCGAGAGAAGGGGTGGTTGCAGACCCGGGACAAGCGTGCGCCCACACGGGTAGAAGTTGGGGCAGGTGGGAAGCGCACGGCGGCCAAGGTCCAGATGACTGCTGCCAGAAAGTCCCTAGGCTGGATCGAGGAGGCAAGCGGGATGCGCGCGCCGCCACAGCATCTTGCTCTGCTACTATCGGTAGTGGACACGAGCTGCTGGTGCGCTGAGACGGGGTACCTCAACGAGGAACCCAAGGCTACAAGCCTGGTCGGCTGAACGCGGCCGCCGTTGGCCGTTGACCCACGTGAGAAGCAGTGGAGGCGGGGCTTTCTAGATGTTGAACTGGTGCTACACGAGAACAAGAGGAGGATTGGGGGTGTGTAGTGATTTGACTCCTGACTGTGGTGCTGCAAGGAATAACAGATATTTAGATCTGCTTCAACGTCCCAGGAACAAAGGAAGAGCCATGACATCCAATAAAAAAATGGCAGCATCGATTCAAATCATCCATGCCTCTATTCATATGGATTTGACAAGGAATTAAAGAATAGGAGCAGGACCTTTTGGGCATGCATCTAGAGCAGAGCAAGTCGGCCAAAGCTACAGCGCTGCTGCGAGTTCTGCGGGAGATAAAGATGTGGAGAATTTTGGGCAGATTTGGAGGCTAGGGTTTGAGGACGAAGAAAGGTGGGACGGGATCTTTATATAGTCCAAAGTAGACTAGATGGGACTAGTTTTAGGACAAAACTTTAGACAGGCTTTTTGCCTAGTTTTATTTTTAGTACAATAAAAAAACCATTTATGGTCACGTAACGGACCAAAAATATTGTTTCGTTTAATTTTAAAATAAGAAAAAGGGAATACGAGTTTAACTAATCCATAGGGATATTTTAGTAAAACAAGAATAGCGTTTTAGCAAGAATATTTTTAGAGACAAATTAATGCAATGCTATGCATGATGTTAGAATGGTGCAAGAATAGAATAATAGGCAAATTTAATTGGGTATATGGTGGGCTCAGCGGTGGAGGAGCGAGACGAGGACGACTCGAGGGGGTTGCGGGCGGAGCGATCGAGTGGCGGGCTCCTGGCGTCGGGAAGAGCTCGGGATGGCGCGACGGCAGAGCGGGTTGGGGACGACGCGAGGGAGCTCCGGCTCGAGGCGAGCGGCGGCAGGCGCCTGCTCGCGAGCCGAGGAGGAGGAGGACCACACACGGGGACATGGTGCTACAGTGGTCACCGCATAGAGGGATGGCGACGGGGAGAGGCGAGCGGTTGGTGTGGGAGAGAAGGGGTAGGATTTCTAGGGTTTTGGTTGGCAGGGTAGTAGGCTGGCTGGCTGGGCTTTTAGGCCTCGCTGGCTGCCTCCCCTAATAAAAATATTTGTTTTATTTTTATGTTAGAAAACCTTTCGCAAACAGTTTTTAGACAAGACAAAATATTCGGAAAAGACCGGGGTTTTAATTTGAAATAAAGACAGGGTATTTAGAAAACAAAAACTAGGTTTTTGGAAAAAGTTTTATACAAACACATGCAGGATGATGACGATGCTCAAATGCAGTGCGGCATGATGACATGAGCATGCAGTCATGATGATGCAATGCACAAATTCATAGCGATTTTCTAGTAGTGGTTTTAGCGGGGCGCCACAATTCGACACCACTAACAAGGGATCTCGCCCTCGAGATCCGCCTTATGGTCCGGGGAAGAAGACCGGCGATCTGAATCTTCTCGCTTCGTGTAGGTCCTCGCGACACCACTAACAAGAGGTCGTTATCCGTGATCATCGAGAGAACACTCCGGGAACAAAGGGCGAAGGTAGAGCTATCAACACACAAAGCCACCTCTAACTTCGACATAAGGAGAGAAACGATGCATTCTAAACCACTTCAATGTACGAGAGCAAATAGATTGGGTAGTCGACATGGGGGCCAATCCATCACGCAACCAAACTATTACTCCGCACAGTCAGTAGAAAAGCGTGCAACCATTCTCGGAATCAGACTGAAGATCTCGACACTCGAGGTTCGGAAACAAAGGAGTGATGCAGGCTCTGCATCGGATCTGGCGTAGATGATGTCGTCGCGTCGGAAAACACCGGAAGGCACAAACCAGAAACAAAGAATAGTACCACAGATAAAGGATCACTCAGATAGTATGAAGTCCGGAGGTAGAAACACCGTTGCCAAAGGAGGAAGCGAAACCCTGGAGGTACGACGGAACCCAACCAAGAGAAATCCTGGACTTGAAGAGAGGTAAGAGAGCAGATTTAAAACACGCAAAGGTAAGAGAAGAATAGCAGAGGGGTAAGGAGTAAAAGCAGACCTAATCAGATCTATCCAACCGATTTTGCAAAATAGTTTTGACAATCTACTTCGGCCGTTAGCTAGGTTATCCTACAGGCTGGACCTGTGGGGTATCGTAACTACTGAGCTTTGATACCACTCTGTAACACCCTCAAATCGGCCCTATGCAAGTTTTAGCCCTCTTCGCCAAACCTGCATAGAAACGATTCAAGGATTCCCACCAGGCACTTTCGTGCGGGTGGAAAACGAAGTAATACCATTACACAACAGTCCTCGATGGGACCCACAGAACAGATATATACAACAACGACTCCGTGAGTCAAGAATACAGATATACAATACAAAGATCCAAATTACCTTGAAAATGATAGAGCGTCCGACTACGGACAAGATGCAAATGGGGCTAAGAGCCCTAACGAATAACCAATGGCGTCCATAACCCTGCCCAGGCCAAGCCGGAAGGGTAACCCTGCTAACGACGTCGAACTCGTACCTGCTAAAACAAAAGGGGGTGCCGACAAAGGGAAAAGGAAAAAGAGGAGCGCCAGTACTGAGGCCAGTACATGGCGAGGCTAGAATTTGGCGGCTCTCGCCTACATTGGTATGGTGGACTGCAGCGGAAGCGCAGCAGCACTAAACAACCTATAGAGACTCAGTAAAATTGGCGGCTATTAGAGAGGGATAGGAAAGACCTATTAGGTTCCAACCTGATACTAACACCAATCATACCCATCCTGGTATTTCCCCCTCGAGACCAAACGAGGAAGTCGGACCAAGGAACTCACACAGTTGGCAATTTTACTCATTCCGTTATAGTTGCAGCACTTACTAATCAGATATAGATAGCATGAGTCATCTTGAAGCATAAGTAGTGGGCAGTTTTAATTAACCATTCCGTGGTAGTTGGAACATTTACTAGTCAGATATAATTGTCCTGAGGAATCCCAAAACCCAGCAGTTGTTGGCACTTTTATCACATTTCGTTGGAGTTGCAATACTTACTAGGCAGGTATAGTATGACACAGATCACCACAGGTCCACCAGTTTTTGGCATTTTTATTATCCATTCCATTGTAGTGAAGCTGATTACTAGTCACATATTAAGTCAAATTTATAACACTACTTTATTTATGCTTGTCTATGATCGAGATACTGTGCTCCAAGTCGTCCATAACCGCAGACACGGCTTTCCGAAAGATTTACCCTGTAGGGGTGCACAAATAGCAACACACACACGATCAACCTCGGAAAAACCAACTCAAAACCCAACGAGGCTTTCACGACAAAGCGATCACAGGATTTATAAAATATTTCAGGGGGCCACCCCACTAAGCTACCCGCGACGAAGTTGGCCGGCTTCGAGACGGACCCAGGGTTTGTGTGGACGGCGGTAAACAACTGGGAACCCGAAAGTGTGACTGAGCTTGTCGATACAGCGAAAACGTGTCATGATCCTAAACAGTACAGGTGCTCCACGCACAATCGTAAATAAAGCAGTAAGCATGGCATAAGTACAGGATAGTAATAAAGCCCCAAACTACTTGTGGCCCCAAGAAATAAGAAATGAATCAAGCTCTGGCAAAGGGGGATTCATAGAGTCTCCCGTATGTGGATAGTGCGAATAGTCAAGGAACTGGTATCAGGTACTCGGGGCCTACGAGACACAAGTGGACATAAAAACCAAATAGCATATATTGCCCACCGATGCCTCTTTCATTAGTTATCCCAGAAATTTAATAGTTGTATTTAAAGTAAAAGGTATTCACACCAGAGGATTAAGGAAGAAGAACCTCCCACGACAAACGACTATTTTCTGGCGCCGTTGTCGGGGAGGTAAGGTAAAAGGTACTCACATCCTCCGGTGTGAGTGCTCGAAGTTATTTCCTTTAGATTCTGCAATTTTGTCTTTTTGTTTCTTGTTTTCACTAGTTAGGCTTAAAGGAAAACAAAAAAAAAATTAAAAAGCTTTATAGTATTTATCTTGAGTTAGGACATGAAGTGTTTGAAGAGAAAATTGAAAAACCTATGGAAATTTATTTGCATGCTAATAGCAATGTTTTTAGTATGAATTCTTTGGACACCATAATTGCTAATTCTATGGAAAAGTCTAAGCTTGGGGAAACTAGTTTTGACGAAAATGATCTTTTTAGTCCCCCATCTTTAGAGGAGAAAATTTACTTTGATGATACTATGCCTGCAATATATGATGATTATAGTGATGAATATGATATTTTCAGTCCACCTACTATTGAGGAGAAAATTCATTATGATTACAATATGCCTCCTATATTTGATGATTATGGTGATGAAAATAATAATG
This sequence comes from Avena eriantha, assembly GCA_910589775.1. Taxonomy (NCBI): domain Eukaryota; kingdom Viridiplantae; phylum Streptophyta; class Magnoliopsida; order Poales; family Poaceae; genus Avena; species Avena eriantha. The sequence continues at coordinate 257,531,638 of OU342744.1, read as the reverse complement.
ATAGCTATTTTGTTGAATTTGCTCCCACTACAATCAATAAGAATGACTATGTTTATTTGGGGAGTATTAATTCTTTTATGCATGTGGCTCATGATAAGAATGTTTCATGTGATAGTTATATTGTTAATTTTATTCATGATGCTACTGAAAGTTATTATGAGAGAGGTAAACATGGTTTTATGCATCTCAATAATATTAAGTTTCCCCTCTTTATGTTGAAAATTTTGAAGTTGCACTTGTTTTGCTTTCCTATGCTTGTTGTTTTGTGCTTTCGTGACTTGTTTCTTTACAAGATTCCTATGCATAGGAAGTGGGTTAGACTTAAATGTGTTTTGAATTTGCTTCTTGATGCTCTCTTTTACTTCAATTCATATTTCTTATGCGAGCATCTTCTCAAACTATCAAGACTAACTTAAAGGCGTTAAAGAAAAGTACTTATTGGGAGATAACCCAAAAGTTTTAGTTGAGTCTTGGAAGTTATTGCTTCAGTAATAACCTCTTCTTATCATTTTTGTATGCTTTTTGTGCCAAGAGTAACCTCTAATGAGAGAGAAGTATTGATTGGGAAAGTTGGTGTGCCGAAACAGATTTTTGTGCTTCCCCGTACAAATTCCTGAGAGAGCTCTGATCGTCTTTTTGAGGCATGAATTTTTGTGCTTCTACCTAAGGTTGTTATCTAACTTTCGTTAGTTCAACACTTTTTGATTTGAGCAACAGAAGGTCTTCGAAAAATTTCGTTTTTACCTGCTGGTCTATTTTGATAGATTTCTACCATTTTCTGCATTTGCTTCTTGTTGGTTCCTTTTTGAGTTCTTTTGGGGAATTGAGCTTTACGAGGGAAGTTCTACAGTATATACTGTTCTAATGGAAGTTTTATTGGTATTGGAACTGAACCTAAAGACTTATTATCTTGAGTGCACTAATGTTGCTAATAAAGATTGTGTGAAGTTTTGTATGAAGGAAAAATTTCAGGTGTATGGAAGGAATGAGTAATGAGATGAAGGATGAACTAAATCTCAAGATTGGGTATGCCACGTGTGTCACCCCAAGAAATATCCAAGAAGTACAAGCGTCAAATCTCGGGGATGCCCAAGGCATCCCCCTCTTCATCAGTAAAAATCCCAGGTTTCTTCCAAACACTTCATTTTTATTGTTTCATCCACAGTTGTGTTTTTCTTGGAGCATCTTCTTTTTCGTTATGGTTTTTTGTTTGCTTGATTTGCCTAGTTTTCTGAATAAATTGGTTGGACCCCCTCTTTCATACATTGGTTTTCAAATAGCTTGGTTTGGATTGGAAGAGAGTAGGAAAAGTTCATGCTTAAGTGGTAAAGAGAGCTTGTTTTTGACTGTGGCCTATGCTTTGTCATGCCATGCTTGATATTGTTTTGGCTTTATGCTTAGTATTATTTACTGTAGCATGACTTGTTATAAACAATTGAGATTGCTTAATGTGCCTTGTAAGGATCATGCATTGTTTTAGCATATTAAAGCATGCTATTGTAGTATTCTCCTTTGATGCTTTATTTGGGTTGACTTGGCACATGCTCACACCATGTTATAACTATCCCAAGTCACCATAGCCATTATGATCCTTTAGTTTTCAACTTGTAGTATCACTTTATGCTTTAATCAATGATGTTTTGTCGCTTTGCATGATTATGGCCATTATTGCTCTCTTAGTTGGTTGCTCCTAGTCTTTTGCTAGCCTCCATAACCAAGTATGAGTTCCACACATGCATCCAACTCCTTAAACCAAGTTTTTCCAAAGAGTCCACCATACCTACCTATTGGCAATTTCTATTCCAAGTATATTCATGCTTTTATGTACCTTCCAAATTAAACTTGTTATGTGAAAATTAGTGATTAAAGCTCTCACGAACTTGATGGCACACTTTACTTTTCTTGCCCTTAATAAACTTGAACCATTGTCTTGTCTATGTTGTATATGCTTGCACTTATTTGTTGGGAATTAGAAGAACCAAGTTTTCATGGGGAACACTTTCAACATTGCACTTGGTACTTGTACCTAGTTGATATCATGCTCTTTTGTATATGGATGTCGTCTGTGTGAAATGAAAGGGGAGCTTGTAAGTCCATGGAGTTATGTATAAGTGTTAGAGAGATGCCTGGGCCACTGGTCTCATCCATGCTGACATGGTGGAAATCTGCAGCGTAACCATAATGAGTTGTCTATGAAGCGTTCTTCTTATAAAAAAAGAGTCTGATATTGAGAAAAAAAAGAGAAAAAAGAAAAAAAAGATATCATGAAAAGAGGAAAGAGAGAAAAAAGCACCATATTCCCATGGTAAATAAAAAGATTGCTGAGATGCTCGTTGTCTGCTTGCCTTGTCATTTTGGTATGGAGGTTCTTCCGTATCATCAGGCAAGGGGTACCTCATTGGCGGTTCTCTATGATACACATGTACTTACGATGACAAGAACTTACCGGTGACTAAACTTGAGTAGCATTAGGAGCGGCCCTCGTATACAAGGGACATGAGATTTCTAACTTATACTTAGTGAAGCATGTACACCATAGTTTGTTTACTTTAACCTTAATCACTTCAAGATGCTTATGATAGGGGCAATGAGAGCTGAAAGCTATAAGTACCATAATTTTTGGAAGCTCTTTATGAAACTTGAATCTCTGCTTCCTTTTATGAAGGCCTTTCTCCCTCCATTATATTGAGTCTCTGATGGCTCAATGCACTGTGTCTAGAAAAATGCTTGATGGCGGTGTTGATGTAGAGCTCGTTGGGAACCCCAAGAGGAAGGTATGATGAGCACAACAACAAGTTTCCCTCAGTTATGAAACCAAGGTTTAATCGAACTAGTAGGAGCAAGGAAACACCCCAAAGGTGTTACTAGCTGAGCTTTGGCAGGGCGCACTACCGGTGCTAGTAGCAACGTGAAGACCTGCACAACACAACCACAAAACTTTGTCCCCAACTTGCGATGAGGTTGTCAATCTCACCGTGTTTTGCGAAAAACAAAGGATTAAACGTATCGAATGGAAAGAAGTAAAAGTTTGCAGAAGTAAACACAAAGAAGTAAACATTTTGTAGATTGTATGTAAAGAAAAGGACCGGGATCCATAGTTCACTAGAGGTGGCTCTCCTTAAGATAGATAACATGCTGGGTGAACAAATTACAACGGGAAAATTGACAAACATCGAAAAAGCAATACATGCATATACTAATCATGTTGACTCATTTGAGACTTGATTGGGCATTACAACATTATACATAGACCGCCATCCAACTGCATCTATGACCAATAATCCACCTTCAGGTTATCATCCGAACCCCCTCAAGTATTAAGTTGCAAGCAACAGATTATTTCTTTACGAACTGCGTGTAAAGTAAACAATACGATTGTTCTATGAAAAAAGGATTGTTGTTTTCTCCCTAGTAGCAACAACACATCTAGTACCTTAGAGGTATTTGTCACTTCCCCAGATTACCAGAGGCATGAACCCACTATCGAGCATAAATACTAACTCTTGGAGTTGCTAGCATCTACTTGGCCAAGATAGCTACTAACAACGGAAAGCATGCAAGTTCACAAATAACAAAGACATGATAGAATCAATAATCAATCTGAAATAGCATCTCAATATCCATCGGATCCCCGCAAACACAACATGCAGAATTACAAATAGATGATCTAGATCATGAACGAAGCTCACAAGACTAGACATGAAAGCACAAAGGAGGAAAACCAGCCATCTAGCTACTACATGGATCCGTAGTCCAAGGATGAACTACTCACGCATCACACCGGAGGCTTGCATGGTGATGAAGAAGTTCTCTAGGGTGAATTCCCCTCTCTAGCAGGGTGCTGGGAAGAGCTTTTGATCCCTCCTGATCTAGGGATGGAGATGACGGTGGCTACAGACTCTTTCGTGGATTTTTGATCGAGTACTTAGGATTTACGTCCCGAGGGCATCTTATATTCGGAAGGGGAGGACGAGGGGGTGCCTGGGCTGGCCACACCACCCACTGGCATGGGCCAGGCCTGGCCGCGTGGCCAGGTGGTGTGGCCGCCCTCTGGCCCCTCTCCGTCTCGTATTCTGGCACTTGATGACATCCGGAAAAATAGGCACTTTGGCTTTTGTCCCGTCCAATTCTGAGAATATTCATTTACTGACTTTCCTGGAACCAAAAAACAGCAGAAAACAGGCAGCTGGCACTGTGGCTCTTGTTAATAGGTTAGTCTAAGAAATCATATGAAAAGTACTCTAAAGTTGGAACAAAACACAAGAAAGTGGAAAAAAGTAAGCATGGAACATCAAAAATTATAGATACATTTGCAATGTATTAGTCTCCACCTTCTACCTTTATGCACCTACTTTGAGAGCATAGTGGCCATTCTTAGTTCTATGTGCATTGTCCCAAGACTAGTTGATTGATGCATAACTTTATATTGCTCGTTCTAAGCTATTTTATCTAGTCACTCTTATGAACTTTGAAGGTGTCCTATGCAATTATATTTGCTACTCTAAGAGGGACACGCAGAATGCCATTATGCTATGTTTTCTTTATGTGAAACAAACAAACGTCTTGCAAAGAATTGTTATTCATGAATCTTTTGTTTATGCCTTTTCATGTTGCAACTTAGTTGCTTTGTCTTATTGCTAGAACTTTGTCTTTCATGTTATGATTGAAGTACTATGATCCCAACTATCAATGTTTTACAAATACTTTGATCAAGTTTATGATGGTGCATGTCACCTAAAAAATTATTCTTTCTTTTTATCACTTACCTACTCGAGGACGAGAAGGAGTTAAGCTTGGGGATGTTGATACATTGCAAATGTATCTATAATTTTTGATGTTCCATGCTTGGTTTTATCTAATTTCTTGTGTTTTGTCCACACTTTGGAGTACTTTTCATATGATTTCTCGGACTAACCTATTAACAAGAGCCACAGTGCCAGTTGCCTATTTTCTGTTGTTTTTGGTTCCAGGAAAGTCAGAAAATGAATATTCTCGGAATTGGACTGGACAAAAGCCAAAGTTGATATTTTACCGGAAGACTCACGGAGCCAGAAGACGAGACGGAGAGGGGCCACTGGGCGGCCACACCATGTGGTGGTGCGGGCCAGCCCTAGCCATGCCACCAAGTGGTGTGGGCCCCTGGCCGCCCACCGACCTTGCTTCTTCGCCTATAAGATGCCTCCCGGTGCCAAAACCCTAAATAGTCAAGCCTCCAGCCACGAAAAGTTCCGTAGCGCCGCCGCCACCGAAGGGGAGATTCGGGGGACAGAAAGTCTTTGTTACGGCCCCCTGCCGAGACGGGGAAGTGCCCCCGCAGCCATCTCCATCGATCTCCACCGCCATCTCCATCACCGTTGCTGATTCCCATGATGAGGAGGGAGTAGTCCTCTCTCGAGGCTAAGGGTTCTACCGGTAGCTATCTGTTCATCTCTCTCTCTCTATGCATGATCATATTGTGATCATGAGCTTTGTAATCAAGTAGATCTACCTTGGTACTTGATGGCTCAATGCACGGCACCCAGAAAAATGCTTGATGGCGGTGTTAATGTAGAGCTCGTTGGGAACCCCAAGAGGAAGGTATGATGAGCACAACAACAAGTTTCCCTCAGATATGAAACCAAGGTTTAATCGAACTAGTAGGAGCAAGGAAACACCCCAAAGGTGTTACTAGCTGAGCTTTGGCAGGGCGTACTACCGGTGCTAGTAGCAACATGGAGACCTGCACAATACAACCAAAGAACTTTGTCCCCAACTTGCGATGAGGGTGTCAATCTCACCGTGTTTTGCGGAAAACAAAGGATTAAACGTATCGAATGGAAAGAAGTAAAAGTTTGCAGAAAGTAAACATAAAGAAGTAAAGATTTTGTAGATTGTATGTAAAGAAAAGGACCGGGATCCATAGTTCACTAGAGGTGGCTCTCCTTAAGATGGATAACACGCTGGGTGAACAAATTACAGCGGGGCAATTGACAAACATTGAGAAAGCAATACATGCATATACTAATCATCTTGACTCCTTTGAGACTTGACTGTGCATTACAACATTATACATAGACCGCCATCCAACTGCATCTATGACTAATAATCCACCTCCTGGTTATCATCCGAACCCCCTCCAGTATTAAGTTGGAAGCAATAGATTATTGCTTTACGAACTGCGTGTAAAGTAAACAATACGATTGTTCTATAAATAAAGGATTGTTATTTTCTCCCTAGTAGCAACAACACATCTAGTACCTTAGAGATTTCTGTCACTTCCCCCAGATTACCAGAGGCATGAACCCACTATCGAGCATAAATACTAACTCTTGGAGTTGCTAGCATCTACTTGGCCAAGATAGCTACTAACAACGGAAAGCATGCAAGATCTCAAATAATAAAGACATGCTAGGATCAATAATCAATCTGAAATAGCATCTCAATATCCATCGGATCCCCGCAAACACAACATGCAGAATTACAAATAGATGATCTTGATCTTGAATGGAGCTCACAAGATCTAGACATGAAAGCACAAAGGAGGAGAACCAGAAATCTAGCTACTACATGTATCTGTAGTCCAAGGATGAACTACTCAGGCATCACATCGGAGGCTTGCATGGTGATGAAGAAGGCCTCCAGGGTGAATTCCCCTCTCCGGCAGGGTGCCGGGAAGAGCTTCAGATCCCTCCCGATCTAGGGATGTAGATGACGGCGGCTACAGACTCTTTCGTGGATTTTTGATCGGGTACTTAGAAATTTCGTCCCGAGGGCAATATATAGGCGGAAGGAGAGGCCGAGGGGGTGCCGGGAGCGGCCACACCACCCCTTGGCGTGGGCCAGGCCTGGCCGCGCGGCCAGGTGGTGTGGTGGCCCCCTGGCCCCTCTCCGTCTCGTATTCTAGCACTTGATGACATCCGGAAAATAGGCACTTTGGCTTTTGTCCCGTCCAATACCGAGAATATTCATTTTCTGACTTTCCTAGAACCAAAAACAGCAGAAAATAGGTAGCTGGCACTGTGGCTCTTGTTAATAGGTTAGTCCAAGAAATCATATGAAAAGTACTCCAAAGTTGGAACAAAACACAAGAAAGTGGATAAAACCAAGCATGGAACATAAAAAATTACAGATACATTTGCAATGTATCAACATCCCTAAGCTTAACTCCTGCTCGTCCTAGAGTAGGTAAGTGATAAAAAGAAAGAATAATTTTTGAGGTGACATGCACCATCAAAGACTTGATCAGACTATTTGCAAAACATTCAAAGCTAGGATCATAGTACTTCAATCATAACATGAAAGACAAAGTTCTAGCAATAAGCAAAGAAACTATGATGCAACATGAAAGGGCACAAACAAAAGATTCATGAATAACAATGCTTTGCAAGAAGTTTGTTTGTTTCACATAACGAAAGCATGGCATAATAGTATTCAGCTTGTCCCTCAATAGAGTAGCAAATATAAATGCATAGGACACCTTCAAAGTTCATAAGAGTGACTAGATACAATAGTTTAAAACAAGCAATAACAAGTTATGCATCAATCAACTAGTCTTGGGACAATGCACATAGAACTCAGAATGGCCACTATGCTCTCAAAGTAGGTGCATAAAGATAGAAGGTGGAGACTCAGTATAATGGTGGAGAAAGGCCTTTATAAAAGGAAGTAGGGATTCAAGTATCATAAAGAGCTTCCAAAAATTATGGTACTTATAGCTTTCAGCTCTCATTGCCCCTGTCATCGGCATATTTAAGGTGATTAAGGTTAAAGTGACACAACTAAGAGGATATGCTTGACAAGTTATAGACCGAAACCTCATGCCCCTTACTTACGAAGACCGATCCTCATGCTACTCAACTTTAGTCACGAGTAAGCTCTCGTCATTGTAAGTATATGTGTATCATTAAGAACCGCCAACGGGGTACCCCTTGCACATGATACATGAGCTTTCCCATAATCAAAATGAGAAGGCAAGCAGACAATGAGCATCTCAACGATCCTTTTATTTGCTCTTTGCATAGATTTTTATTGAGGATGCTTCATAGAGTGCTCATTATGGTGATGCTGCAAGTTTCCACCATGATTAGGCATGGCTTAGGCTAGCAGCACAGGCGTTTCGCTAACACACATACAAACTCCATGATCTTACAAGTTCCACTTTTATTTCACACCGCCGAGATCCGTAAGCAAAAGAACATGATATCAACGGGGTACAAAGTACAAGTGCAATGTTGTAAGCGTTCCCGACGAAACATGGTTCTGCTAATTTCAACTTATAAAGCGCAAGCATATACGCAACAAAGAAGGACCCAATGGTTCAAGTTTATTAGAGGCAATAAAGTAAAGTGTGCCATCAAGTTTGTGAGAGCTTTAATCACTAGTTTTATCATAACAAGTTTAATTTGGAAGGTAAACAAAAGCATGAATATACTTGGAATAGCATAAGCTAGTAGGTAGGTATGGTGAACTCTTTGGAATAACTTGGTTTAGGGAGTTGGATGCATGAGTGGAACTCATACTTGGTGGTGGAGGCTAGCAAAAACTGGGAGCGACAAACTAAGAGAGCAATAATGGCCATAATCATGCAGAGCGACAAAACATCATTGATAAAATCATAAACTGATACTACAAGTTGAAAACTAAAGGATCATAAAGGCTATGGTGACTTGAGATAGTCATAACATGGTGTGAGCATGCGCCAAGTCAACCCAAATAAAGCATCAAAGGAGAATACTACTATACTATGCTTTAATATGCTAAAACAACGCATGATTCATCCAAGGCACATTAAGAAATCTCAATTGTTTATAACAAGTCATGCTACAACAAAGAATACTAAGCATAACGCCAAAACAATATCAAGCATGGCATGACAAATCATAGGCCACAGTCAAAAACGAGCTCTTTTTACCACATAAGCATGAACATTCCTACTCTTTTCCAAACCAAACCAAACTATTTGCAAACAAATGTATGAAAGAGGGGGGCCAACCAAATTATTCAGAAAACTAAGCGAACTAAAAAAACAAAACGAAAACGAAAATGAAGACGCTCCAAGAACAACACAACTATGCATGAAACAATAAAAATGAAGCGTTTGGAAGAAACCTGGGATTTTTATTGATGAAGAGGGGATGCCTTGGGCATCCCCAAGCTTTGACGCTTATACTTCTTGGATGTTTCTTGGGGTGACAGGCGTGGCATCCCCAAGCTTGAGCTTTAGTCCATTCTTCATCTCATTACTCATTCCATACACCTGAAATTTTTCCTTCATACAAAACTTCACACAATCTTTATTAGCAACATTAGTGCACTCAATATAAATAAGTCTTAAGGTTCAGTTCTAACACCAAATAAACTTCCATTAGAACAGTAGATACTGTAGCACTTCCCTCAAAAAGCTCAATTCCCCAAAAGAACTCAAGAAGGAACCAACAAGAAGCAAATGTAGAAAATGGCAGAAATCTGTCAAAACATACCAGCAGGTAAAGACGAATTTTTTTGAAGACCTTCTGTTGCTCAAATCAAAAAGTGTTGAACTAACGAAAGTTATATAACAACCTGGGGCAGAATCTCAAACCGACACACAGAGTTCTCTCATGAATTTTTATGGTGAAGCACAAAAATCTGTTTCAGGACAACAAGTTTCCCAATCATTACTTCACTCTCATTAGAGGTTACTCTTGGCACAAAAAGCAAATAAAAAGGATAAGGAGAGGTTATTACAGAGGTAATAACTTCCAAGACTCATCTAAAACTTTTGGGTTATCTCCCAATAAGTACTTTTCTTCAACGCCTTTAAGTTAGGCATAAGAAGCAAGAAAAAGAATCAAGTGTTCTCAAATGAAGAAGCATTAAGATCAATACCAGAAATATTTTCAACAAGGCAAGGTATATCATCCAAATAAGTTCTAGAGGATCCTCTCTCAATGCTCTTAGGTTCACTATTCTCATCAAAAGGGTTTGCAGGAACAATCCAATCAAGATTCTTTTCTATGGCATCATGTATTGCTACTAGTTTAAAGGGTATTGGTATCTTAGGTTCCTCCCCATTAGGTTCGGTTTTGTTCATCTTTTCTCGTGTACCAACAACATCTACACATGAGCCTAGCATATTGAAATGTTCAAAGACTTTCCTAGCTTCCTTAGCAACATCATAGAACTCCTTAAACAAAGTTTCTAGAATAAAATCCCTCTTTTCAGGGTCCTCTATTTCTTTCAGCTTAAGAAACATTACTTGCATTAAGGGGTTGAGGTTAACAAAACTAGCTTCTAACATGTGAATTAAAGAAGCTGCAGCGATCTCATAGTTTGGAGCAAGTTCTGCAAGGGATCTATCCTCAGTATCTTCATGCTTACTAACCTGATTAAAGAATTCTTCAATATTATCTTTCCCAATTATAGAACCACTACCAATTGAAAGGTCTTTCAGGGTGAATGTAGGGATCAACATGGTGAGCTAAGGAAGGGGTGACTACGAAAGGAGACTTAATTTTTGTGTGTTTTTGATAAAGAAAGCAAACTAGTAAAGCTAAATTTTGTGTGTTTTTGAATAACAAAACAAGCAAACAAAGCAAAAAGAAAACTAAGAAAAACAAAAACAACAAAGTAAAGAGATTGGTTATGAGGGACTCCCCTTGTGAAGATGTCCTTGACTCCCCGACAACGGCGCCAGAAAAATGCTTGATGGCTCAATGCACGGCACCCAGAAAAATGCTTGATGGCAGTGTTGATGTAGAGCTCGTTGGGAACCCCAAGAAGAAGGTATGATGAGCACAGCAGCAAGTTTCCCTCAGTTATGAAACCAAGGTTTAATCGAACCAGTAGGAGCAAGGAAACACCCCAAAGGTGTTACTAGCTGAGCTTTGGCAGGGCGCACTACCGGTGCTAGTAGCAACGTGGAGACCTGCACAACACAACCACAGAACTTTGTCCCCAACTTGTGATGAGGTTGTCAATCTCACCGTATTTTGCGGAAAACAAAGGATTAAACATATCGAATGGAAAGAAGTAAAAGTTTGCAGAAAGTAAACACAAAACAGTAAAAGATTGTAGATTGAATGTGAAGGACAAGAACCGTGATCCATAGTTCACTAGAGGTGGCTCTCCTTAAGATGGATAACATGCTGGGTGAACAAATTACATCGGGGCAATTGAAAAACATCGAGAAAGCAATAGATGCATATACTAATCATCTTGACTCCTTTGAGACTTGATTGGGCATTACAACATTATACATAGACCACCATCCAACTGCATCTATGACTAATAATCCACCTTTAGGTTATCATCCGAACACCCTCCAGTATTAAGTTGCAAGCAACAGATTATTTCTTTATGAATTGTGTGTAAAGTAAACAATACGATTGTTCTATGAACAAAGGATTGTTGTTTTCTCCCTAGTAGCAACAACACATCTAGTACCTTAGAGATTTCTGTCACTTCCCCAGATTACCAGAGGCATGAACCCACTATCGAGCATAAATACTAACTCTTGGAGTTGCTAGCATCTACTTGGCCAAGATAGCTACTAACAATGGAAAGCATGCAAGATCTCAAATAACAAAGAAATGATAGAATCAATAATTAATCTAAAATAGCATCTCAGTATCCATCGGATCCTCGCAAACACAACATGCAGAATTACAAATAGATGATCTTGATCATGAACGGAGCTCACAAGATCTAGATATGAAAGCACAAAGGAGGAGAACCAGCCATCTAGCTACTACATGGATCCGTAGTCCAAGGATGAACTACTCACGCATCACACCGGAGGCTTGCATGGTGATGAAGAAGGCCTCCAGGGTGAATTCCCCTCTCTGGCAGGGTGTCGGGAAGAGCTTCAGATCCCTCCCGATCTAGGGATGGAGATGACGGCGGCTACAGACTCTTTCATGGATTTTTGATTGGGTACTTAGGATTTTTGTCCCGAGGGCAATATATAGGTGGAAGGAGAGGCCGAGGAGGTGCCGGGAGTGGCCACACCACCCCTTGGCGCGGGCTAGGCCTGGCCGCATGGCCAGGTGGTGTGGTGGCCCCCTGGCCCCTCTCCGTCTCGTATTCTGGCACTTGATGACATCCGGAAAAATAGGCACTTTGGGTTTTGTCCCGTCCAATTCCGAGAATATTCATTTTCTGACTTTCCTGGAACCAAAAACAGCAGAAAAAAGGCAGCTGGCACCGTGGCTCTTGTTAATAGGTTAGTCCAAGAAATCATATGAAAAGTACTCCAAAGTTGGAACAAAACACAAGAAAGTGGATAAAACCAAGCATGGAACATCAAAAATTATAGATACATTTGCAATGTATCACTACTCAAGTGTTTTAATAGATCTCTGCTCTCCCCATGTGTGTGAAAGTGACAACGTGCACACCATGGTGGAACTTAGGCTAGAGATTACAAATACTTGTTATGAGTTTTATTTGGAGTTGGATGTCTTTATGAAATTGTGGTGTTTGTTGGAACCATCTAGTGCTCAAGGTGACAATGTGGGGTTTTCTAGATGGGAAAGGCTTACTTTGAGGTGTGCTGTTATAGCCCTACCATCGATTAGAGTGTCCAACTGGAGAGTAGTTAAGAGTAGTATCATAAAGAGAAGATATGTATATGAGAGTGTTCACTAGTGAAAGTATGATCCCAAGGCCTTGTTTCTAAGCATTGAAACACTACTTGCAATTAGATCTGTTACATGTTTGCTTGCTTCCATCTTTATTTCAGTTTGCCTTTAGTCTTTTCCCACATCAACCACACGCCAACAAGCTATTTTATGGAACCATTACCACTTATAATTATCCATACCACTTGTATTTAACTATCTCTTTGCTGAACTAGTGCACCTATACACCTGACAAGTGTATTGGGTGTGTTGGGGACACAAGAGACTTCTTGTATCTTGATTGCAGGGTTGCTTGAGAGGGGATACCTTTGACCACTTCCTCCTTGAGTTCGATAAACCTTGGGTGATCCACTTAAGGGAAAACTTGCTGCTGTTCTACAAACCTCTGCACTTGGAGGCCCAACAACTGTCTACAAGAATAGAAGTGCGTAGACATCACCCCACAAATTCCACCTTTCTTGCGGTTAGCAGCAAGACGGAAAGCTATCAAAGCACCGAAGTTGTAAGACCTATCTCGTTTAACAGCAGCAAAGATGAATGCTAGATCATATGAAGATAACTTATTGGCAGTTTTCCTAGCAAGAACACACTTGGCAATAAAGTAAGCAAAGTAGCGAATGGAGGGGAGATGAATGTTACGGATATTCCCGCTCTCCTTTGAGAAGCTATTCCCTTGGCAAATTTCTGCGTACAAATCCATGAGTGGTGCATGTCGCTCTTTAATCCTTCCACATGATCCCCACTGAGGTACCTTAATAGCTGCACAAACGTCATCGAGAGAAAGGTCGACAACTATATTGTAAATTTTTTAGTGGACCATGGGGTTAGGCAAAGAGTAACTAAATTGAAAGTCCTGCACTACAGACATGGTTAGGTTCACAAATTGACAAGGTTCATCTTCCAAAAAGTGCTCCAATCCTGCATTAGCAACCAAAGTATGGAAATCCTGGGAAATTCCTGCAGCTCTCATGAATTCGGAGCATAGATAAATGGAAGGAAAAACTTCCTCCCCACAGTGAACCTTCATAACCTCAGAAACCCATAGTTCATGTTGGTTTAGTTGATGCTCATTCATCTTCTATTCTGAAATTTAAACATCCATTAAACAAGTGATTACAAGGTGAATATATAATGAAGGGTACTACTCATAGGGACTTGTAAGAGGCCTAAACATGTAAATCATATCTCTAAGCATCAAAAAAGCTTACAAGCTCTCATAACCTGTCACCTATAGCAGCAAAGTACTCAAGATATAATCCACTAAACACAAATCTACTTGGACAAGCGGAGGAGTCACATACCGGAGAACAAATGCTCCAAATTTCAGCAGCAAAGATGGGCTGAGCAAGGAGATCGAAAAATCGAGGACAAGAACAACAAGAACGCAATTTCGACCAATGAACTGGTGTTTTTTCGGGAGAGAGAAGACTGAGGCAAGTGAGAGAGTGAGTGGAGGGCCAGCGGTGGCCCACACCATGGCCAGGCATGCCCCTGGGCAGGCCGTGCCACTAGGTGGTGTGCCTGCCTAGTGGGCCCCCTGCATCACTCCAGGCACTTCTCCGCCTCTTTTTTCACGTAAAATTTTAATATGAATTTTCTGGAATTTTGGAGACACTTTATTTTTGAGCAATTTTGAGGTATAGATGAATGATTTTATGATAGAAAGAGATTTTTTGGAATGATGCAATGACAAAACAAGGCTAGAACTACAGAAGCTCTAAGACACTCTAACATGCAAGCAACTAACAACATCAAAGAAAACTAAACGAAAACAAAACTATAATGGATAGAATAAAAGTAAGCGGAGATAATCACGGTGAAAACATTGTTTTGTTTAATAAAATCCTTTTGTTAACAAGGTTGATTAGGTCTTGTTACCAAAACAATTTCATATAAGACAAAACTTTGTATTCCACTAATGATTATGTTACCTCAATTTTGATAGCAATGGTCCCAATCATAATGGTTTCAAATTTTTCTTTTGGTATGGGACAATATATTTCTCCAACTTGAATGCCCTCAACATGTTCAATTGAATTCAAACCATAAGTACTACCAATCTTCTTGGGGAAACAGACAATATGTTCCTTGTCATTAACATTGAAGGTCACCTTTCCTTGATTACAATTAATAATAGCTCTTGCAGTATTAAGAAAAGGTCTCCCAAGAATAATAGACATATTATCATCTTCAGGCATTTCAAGCACAACAAAATCAGTTAGTATCAAGCAATTATGAGCCACTCGAACAGGTACATCCACACATATACCAATAGGAATAGTGGTAGACTTATCAACCATTTGCAAAGATATATCAGTTGGTATTAATTTTTCTAGTTGAAGTCTTTTATTGCGAGAGAAAGGCATAACACTAACTCCAGCTCCCAAATCACACAAAGCAGTTCTAACATAACTATTCTTAATAGAGCAAGGGATAGTTGGGATCCCTGGGTCTCCAAGTTTCTTAGGAACTTTACAATTAAAGGAATAATTAGCAAGCAAAGTAGAAATTTCTTCATTAGGGATCTTCCTTTTATTCGAGATAGTATCCTTCATATACTTTGAGTAAGGAGGCAATTTAATAGCATCAGTCAAAGGAATTTGCAGGAATAAAGGTTTCATCCACTCACAAAACTTATTATAGTGTTCATCTTCCTTTGACTTGTGTTTCTTATCAGGGAAAGGCATATGTTTTTGGACCCAAGGCTCTCTTTCACTACCATGTTTCTTAGCAACAAAATCTTCTTTATTGTATTTAGTATTCTTAGTGTGGTTTTCAGGTTCTTCTTCAACTTTTTATTTATCAGGAACATTGTTCTCTTCATTACCACTTTCAGTTTCAGCATCAGAGATAGATATACTATTAGGATCTTTAGCAGGTTCAGAGGGTTCTATAATAGTTTTATGTTTCTTTTTTCCTTTTCTTACGAGTAGAGACACTATTTTCAGCTTGATGAGAATCCTGCTCGATTCTTTGGGATGCCCCTCAGGATATAGAGGATCCAGGGTAGCAGCACCACTTCTAGTTCTAATTTCATAAGCATTTTTTTCTTTAGCAGCGTTAATTAGCAAGTCTATTTGCACTTTAATGAGTTGATCTATTTGAGTTTGAATCATTTTAACATCATTAGAGGTTCTTTCCACAATATCTTTTAACTCAACAATAGCTCTAGTGTTATCCATTAGATGATTTTGCACCCTTTTATTAAAATTATCCTGCTTAACAATAAAGATATTGAATTCTTCTAAGCATTGATCAGGAGGTTTAGAGTAAGGGATATCACCTTTATCAAAGTGTTGGAGAGAGTGTACCTCAATAGTAGATGAGTGGGGGATAGGCTTACACAATTCTTCTATAGGAGGTAAATTCTTGACATCTGCAACTTTAATTCCCTTCTCCTTAAGACATTTCTTAGCTTCCTTCATCACTTCATCATTTAATTCAATAACTCCCCTCTTCTTTGATGTTGGTATAGGCACTGGTATAGCTGGTCCAGGTATAATTACTTCAGGTATAGCTGGTTCAGGAGGAGTCCAATCTTCATAATTCTTGCTAATTTCATCCATTAATTCCTCAGTTTCTTTGGGAGTCCTATTCCTGAAAACACAATTAGCCCAACTATCTAGGTATGTCCTAGATTCTTCAGTTAGTCCATTATAAAATATATCAAGAAGCTCATTCTTAGGTAATGGACTTCCAGTCTGTGCATGAATCAAAGCACAAAACCTTGCCCATGATTCAGGCAATATCTCTTTTTCTCCCTATTTAAAATCAAAAAGTTCCTGCAAAATAGCATGTCTAGCACTTGGAGGAAAATATTTCTGCAGGAAGGTACTAATCAAGCAATCAGGGCTATCAATAGATCTAGGAGGTAAATTACTAAACCAAGTTTTAGCTTCTCCTTTTAGTGAAAAGGGGAAAATCTTAGCAACAAAGTAAGTACGCATCTTAATATCATCAGAAAACAAGCCACTCATGGTAGAAAGCTCAGTCATATGTGCTACCGCACTTCCATTCTTAGTCCCACAAAAAGGTTCTTTCTCAACAATAGCTATGTAAGATAGATCGAGAGAGAAATCATAATCTTTATCTTTAATGTTTATGGGAGAAGCGGCAAATTTAGCAATAGGAGACAATTTGGGGCTAATAGTACACCTCTCAAGGAGACTCTTAGCAGCGCTCCTATCATGGGTGTTTTTACATTTTTAATAAATTCACCGGTCATCTCAACATAACCGTCTTCAATATCATAACTCTCAATAGACTCAGGTGAACTAACAGGTGTAGTAGTGTTTTCATTAGGAATTTCAGTATTTCCAGCTATAGTTCTAGCAATCGTAGCATCTAGGAAAGGACCTAATGAACCACTCTTATCAAGCATAGTAGAAGAAGCATCATAAGTATCAGAAGTTTCAGATTCATCAGTAGTAGCAGTGTGTGTAGCATGTGTATGTGGCGGTGTAACGAGCTTACTCATAACGGATGGTGAATCAAGAGAAATAGAGGTGTTCAGAACCGTACCTCTTCTTGTAGTGGATGGTAAAATAGGAACCTTGCCATCACGAGACTTACCCATGATGGATGGATGGCAGCGAACAATAATGAATCCAAATGAACTTAATAAATAAAGCTATGCTCCCCGGCAACGACGCCAGAAAATAGTCTTGATGACCCACAAGCATAGGGGGTGTATCGCAGTATTTTCGAGGGAAGTGAAACCCAATTTATATATTCGACACATGGGGAGACAAAGAATATTTATAAACCTTAACAACTTAGTTGTCAATTCAGCTGCACCTGGAAACAATCTTGCTCACAGCAGTTTATCAGTAGCAATAGTTTTATGAAAGCAATAGTAAAGTAACAGCAGAGTAATAGCAATAGTAAAAGTAAGACAATAGTAACAGTAGTAGTAAACAGTAGGATTCGAGTGCGGTAGGCATAGGGATGGATGGACGGGCGTTGCATGGACAAGACAATTCACATGGCAAACAAACATAATAAAATTGCGAACAAATAAGATAAAGCATCCAAGTACTAGATAATCATAGGCATGTATTCCTATATAGTCATACGTGCTCGGAATGAGAACTTGCGCAACATATTTTGTCCTGCCAGCCCGTTTGCAGCGGGGCCTCAAGGGAACTACTGGCAATTAAGGTGCTCCTTTTAATAGAGCACCGGAGCAAAGCATTAACACTCCGTGAACACATGTGATCCTCACATCAAAGCCATTCCCTCCGGTTATCCCCATTTCTGTCACTTCGGGGCCATTGGTTCCGGACAACAACGTGTGTATACAACTTGAGGTAAGACCAAAAACAATACTATCATAATGAATCAATAACATGTTCAGATCTGAAATCATGGCACTCGCGCCCTAGTGACAAGCATTAAGCATAACAAGTCGCAAAAAAGTCAAAAAGCACTAATAATAGATACTAGGCACCATGCCCTAACAATCTGATGCCATTACATGAACGATCTCATCCAATCCCTACCATCCTCATAGCGTACAGCAGGGGATTACTCACTCATAGATGGGGGAAACATGGATGGTCGATGGAGAAGTGATGGTGATGATGATGGCGATGATCTCCTCCAATTCCCCTTCCCGACAGGGTGCCAAAATAGAGTTTCTGGTGCTGTTTCGCGGAATCTGGTGGTGGCGGCGGAGCGGAACTCCTTCTAGAAAAACGCCGACCCCCCTGAGTTTTTAGGTCAGAAGGCATCTTATAGGCGAAGAGGGAGACCGAGGGGGTGTCTGGGGCAGCCAGACCACCCCCTGGCGGGGCCAGGCCTAGCCGGCGTGGCTAGGTGGTGTGGCTAGGCCCCAGCCCCACTCTGTCTCGTATTCTGGCTCCATGAGTTTTCTAGTGAAATAGGAATTTTTGGCATATTTTCCGGGATTTTTCCTGATAGTTGATTTTCTGCACAAAATATGACACCAAGGAAATTCTGCTGAATATAGCGTCAGTCCGTGTTAGCTGTATCCAAATCACACAAGTTTAGAGGAGAAACAACAGCAAAAGTGTTCGGGAAAGTAGATACGTTTTGGACGTATCAAGGGGTCTAGACTAGCCCCAAGCCCGCGATCGTAAATCGGTGCATGGCGGCTCGAGCATCTCTAGCTGGCGGCTGGTTGTTGAGGAGGTACAAGGTGGCCGCTGTTACCGCAGCTTGCGGTGTCTTTGGGACCACGTTGCCCCGCGTGTCGACTATCATAGAGCTGAAGTCAAGGACTTTTGCAGCTTCTATGCGTTCTTGCTCGGTGAGATGGGCCATTTGAGATCACCTCTTGTCTGCGACGTACTCGTTGCCTTTAGAGGAGGATCCTCCGTGGGAGGAGAGCCCAGTCTGTCGAAGACTCGACTCATCTACTGCCTTTTTGCGCGGTTCGAGTTGCACGACTGCATGCACCTGGCGCCTGAATTCTTCCTTTCGTAGCCAATGGTAACCCATGAACATGTTCTGCGGGGAGTCGAAAGGCAGAGGATTGCCTTGTAGGGCCTCTTGGCAGCAGGCCCACTCGTTGTCGTTGAGCCTGATTACCACGCGTTCCCCAGTGTTTTCATTCACAATGCTTGGCGGTTCGACTGCCCCTCCATTGTTGACGGGCGCGCCGTTGCCACCATTAACGGGGTCGTCGTTAGGTGGTCCGCCATTAGGTATGCCACCGGTGGGCGGATCGGATCTGTTGCCACCATTTTCGCGATTGGCGCTAGTGTCGTCGGCATTGATGACAACACACATGAAGTGGTTGGGGAAGATGTTGCTTCTGCAACTTTCGGATCCGGAGCCGTAGACTCCATCATCCGTTGCTAGGTCACCCAGATCGGATCCGCGACTGCTGTCGCTGTCTGTGCTCTCAGCTGCTGCTCAGGTGTTAAGCTCGCTGAGGGTGCCAATTGGTGGAAGAAACCACGATGCTGGAGCAACCGCGGGTGCCGTTGGCTGGTCAGGCATGCGAAGCGTGCCCATCTGACCAACTTGGAAGCAGAAGCGACCGATCGCCAGGCTGATTCCATCGCCCACGGACTCGAATGCTGGGCGAGTGGCCTGTGTGTGGACGGTGAAGTCGAACACGCCGAAGAGATGGCAATTCTACGCTGTTGCGGAGTTGTAGATCACGGTTGATGGGGCCGAAGAAGCCGCAACATCGGCACTCCTAGTTCCCATAGACGGTGCCAATGACGAGGGTTTAGCTCATCAATGCCCATTGTTATGGACTTGGGTTTTGGAGAAGGAGGGAGCACTGGAGGCATTAGTCGGCTAGCAAACAAGCACACATGGATGCAAGTTTTACCCAGGTTTAGGCTTCGTAGAGGTCCCTACTCCTTCTTGTCTGCTCTTGGCATTAATGGAGGAATCGAAGATTACAGGTGTGGCATCCCGCAAAACCACTACTAGAAAATCGCGTTGTTTTTGTGCATTGCATCGTCATGATCGCATGCTCCTGTGATCATGCCACCTTGCATTTGGGCATCGTCATGTCATCTTGCATTTGTTTGCATAAAACTATTTTCGAAAAGACTGTTTTTGTTTTCTAAACGCCCCGTCTTTAATTCAAAGTAAAACCCGGGTCTCCGGAATATTTTGTTTTGTCTACCAACGGATTTCAAAAGCCCCATTTTAAATAAATAAAATATTTAAATTATTTTGGGAGGCAGCCAGCCAGGCCCGAAAGCCTAGCCGGCCACCTCCATATAAAATCCTCCCTACCCAGAAAATAACTGGACCTTTTCCCACCAAAAACCCTACCCTAATTTCCTACCCAGCCCCCTCCACATCACCCCGGCCAACCACAGCCTGCCATCTCACCGTTTTCCTCCACCTCATCACTCCACACAGCACCACACCCGCGGCAGCCACACACACTTGGTCGCACCCCTCATCGCGCCGGATCGACACGGCCCACACAACACCTGCCCACGCACACCACGCGGTCAGCCAGCCCCTGGCGCGCTCCCCCACGTCTCCCTGCCGACACCGCCCTGATTCCCATGCCTGGGCCCCACCACCACGCGAGCGACCCCGCCTTCCATCCCCGCTCGAGCTGACCCGATCCCACCAACCGCCTGCACGCGCCCCGACCCCATCGACGTCGCCCGCCCCTGGTTCCCCACCTACCCCACATCGTCCCCGCACCCCGCTGCTCTTCCTCTCTACAGCGCGTGCAACGCCACCGCTCGCTTCTCTCTCCGCCTCGCACCTCGATCCCCAGCAGGCCGCCGCCGCCCTCCTCTTGTTCCCGCGCGCCGCCACCGGCCGCGTGTGGCCGCGCGTCTCCAGCGCCACCGGCCGCGAAGCCCAGCCGCAGGCGTGCCCGACACCGGACCGCCCCCTCATCTCCCTCCTCCCCGCGCAGGTCCTTGACCCGTCCTCCTTCCCCATCGACCTCAGCCGCCGCCGGGTTCCCTCTACCCCGTGCAGCGCGTGGGCCCCGTAGCCGCCGCATCCGCCCGTCCTCGCGCAGGCCTCGCTCTCCTCTGCACCACGGCTGGGACGCGGTGTCTCTGGCCGCCTCGCCGGAGCCGAGCCCCCCAACGCACCGAGGCCGCTGTCCCTCTTCCCTGTGCCCACCGCCTCCTCCATGCGCGGGAGCGCCACCCTCGCGTCACCTGCGACCCCGCCGCTGGGCGCCCTTCTCCTCGCCGGCCGCCGCCAGCTCCCCGTTCGCCACCGCCTCGGCCATCTCGCCGTCGTCCCCGCCGCCGAGCTCCGCGCAGCCGCGGGCCGTTCTGCCGCCCTGCCAGCAAGTACCACCGCTGGCCGCCCTCTCCGGCCGGCGCCAGCGCCGTCATCCTCGGCCCCACCGCTCGTCTGCATCCCCGGCCTCCGCTCGTGCTCAACGCGCCGAGGCACCGCCCTCTCCTGCCATTCCTCGTCCTTGTGAACGTGTCTGTTTCCGTTTTGAGTTCGGTGTTACCGTGGTATTTTCTTTCTTCTAGTACCAGTGGGGTTGTTCCACGTGATGCGTTTTGTTTTCTGATCGCGAGAAGATGGAGTGTTGTGACGCTTGTTAGGGCGACAGTATGAAGATGGATCAGCGGCTTTGCTCCGGTATTCAAGTTTGACAAGTTAGCCAAGTACATCACCAAGGCCGACAAGACCGCCTCGATGCCTACCATTCCGAGGGATGCACATGGTGACACTCGAGATCTTCTTCCGGAACGCTAAGACCCCGAGCATGCTGACATGGATCCAAAGACCGAACCCGAAGACCAGGGTTGCGACAAGTACTTCTTCCTGGAACCGATGACCGTCAAGATCGCCACCAGAACTACAAGCACTTCCTCTCGGAGCACCAAGTCTTTCTTCTCGGAACGCCAAGGTCTCCTTCACGGATGCGGATCCGAAGACCCCTAGACCCTCGAAGCCCATGTTCGTCGAACCCTAATGTGATCCCCTAACCAAGACCCCTATTTTATAAATGCCATCTATATGAATTGTTGCATATTACTTGTGCATGCTTGCATACATATCTTCGTGGGTCTGGGTTGTTTATTCGAATCACATCATAATTAAATATGGAGTCTATATGAGGGCTTTTCTAGTCTTATATTGGCTCCATTTGAATTTGAGTAGCGAACCGTTGCCCCGTGTCTTCCTGTTCATACAGCATTTAAATTGCGGGGTTTTCTAAACAACTTGAACCGTTTAATTAAATGTCGGCACCCCGGTTCTGCTTAATACTGCCTAATCGCACTGCATCCGCATCATATCATAATCATGCCGGATCTTCTGCCGTAGTATTAAATATTGCATCCAGTGTTTCTTTTAGTGTTTGCTTCTTCGCGGATTAGGCCGATGAGTGGATGCGAGTGTCGACAAGTTCTCCGGATATGATCCTTCGGTAGTGTTTCCCAGGCGAGCATCCCTTCCCCTTCTACCTATTTTGCATTTATAGTCTTTATTTCCTCCTGTTGATCTATTGATATCCGTGTCGCGATGCTTTAGTGTTGCGTACCAGATATATCCCGTGCAGCCTCTATATTGCCTTGGACACCTCCCATTACCTGTGTTTGGTAGATAGCTGGCCTTGCGAGTCGTAGTTGCTTTCTCAGGTGCGATCTCGTGCTGTCAAGTACCACAGTTGTTGGAATGCGGACAGAGGCTTATTGGTGGAGAATCTTATCGGTGGAGATGATCATGACTTTAAATACAACTATTAAAATGCTAGATATAACTAATGTAGAGGCATCGGTGGGCAATAGATGTTATTTGGTTCTTCCACGCTCACTTGTGTCCCGTAGGACCCCGAGTACTTGATACCTGTTCCTTGATTTTTCGCACTATCAACATCCGGGAGGCCTTATGGACCCCCCCTGAGCCAGAGCTTGATTCATTTCTATTTCTTGGGGCCACAAAGTAGTTTGGGGCTTTATTACTATCCTGTACCTATGCCATGTTACTGCTTTATTTACGATTGTGCGTGGAGCACCTGTACTGTTTAGGATCGTGACACATTTTCGCGGTATCGACAAGCCCAGTCACATTTTCAGGTTCCCAGTCGTTTACAGCCGTCCACACAAACCCTGGGTCCGTTCCGGAGCTGGCCAACTTCGTTGCGGGTAGCTTAGTGGGGTGCCCCCCTGAAATATTTCTGAATCCTGTGATCGCTTTGTCGTGAAAGCCTCGTTGGGTTTTGAGTTGGTTTTTCCGAGGTTGATCGAGTGTGTGTTGCTATTTGTGCACCCCTGCAGGGTAAAGCTTTCTGAAAGCCGTGTCCGTGGTTATGGACGACTTGGAGCACAGTATCTCGATCATAGACAAGCATAACTAAAGTAGTGCTATAAATTTGACTTAATGTGTGACTAGTAATCAGCTGGTGGATCTGGATTGTTTTGTGACATGCTATATGCCTAGTAAGTATTGTAACTCCAAAGGAATGTGATAAAAGTGCCAACAACTGCTGGGTTTTGGGATTCCTCAGGACAATTATATCTGACTAGTAATTGATCCAACTACAACGGAATGGTGATTAAAACTGCCAACTACTTATGCTCCAGCAGGACTCATGCTATCTTTATCTGATTAGTAATTGCTGCAACTATAACGGAATGAGTAAAACTGCCAACTGTGTGAGTTCTTTGGTCCGACTTCCTCGTTTGGTCTCGAGGGGGAAATACCAGGATGGGTTTGTTTGGTGTTAGCTTCAGGTTGGATCTGAGTAGGTCTTTATTATCCCTCTCTGATAAACGCCAGTTGTATCGAGTCTCTATTGGTTGTATAGTGCCGCTGTGCTGCCGCTTCAGCCCACCATACCTATGTAGGCGAGAGCCGCCAAATTCTAGCCTCGCCGTGTACTGGCCTCAGTACTGACGCTCCTGTTTTTCCTTTGCCCTTTGTCGGCACCCCTTTGTTTTTAGCAGGTTTGAGATCGGCGTCGTTAGCAGGGTTACCCTTCCGGCTTGGCCTGGGCAGGGTTATGGACGCCATTGGTTATTCTTCAGGGCTCTTAGCCTCATTTGAATCTTGTCCGTAGTCGGACGCTCTATCGTTTCAAGGTGATTTGGATCTTTGTCTATTAAACCTGTATTCTTGACTCATGGAGTCGCTGTTGTATATATATATGTTCTGTGGGTCCCATCGAGGACTGTTGTGTGATGTTATTACTTCGTTTTCCACCACACGAAAGTGCCTGGTGGGCGTCCTTGAATCGTTTCTATGCGGGTTTGGCGGGAAGCGCTAAAACTTGCATAGGGCCGCTTTGAGGGTGTTACAACAGGGGTGCGCAAATGCAATCTCGCGAGAGTTGTGGAAACTAGGGTTGCGTGTGTCCTCCTCGCCGCCCCTCCTAGCCTTTATATAGATAGGCTAGGTCTCAGGTAGCAGATCGAGTTGGTTACAGATTAGGGTTTCCCCTTTAAACTTTGTATCTTTAAGCTTCTTCTTGTCTAGCAAGTAATCGAGAGTCCATGGGCCACTCGAAGTCTTTATAGGGCCGTGGTAATGCCGTGGGCTTCCACCGTATCTAGACCGTATATACCAAACTCGAGTACCTGGAGGGTATACCCATGTCACCAGGGATACAATCATCGACTGTGGTAGTTGCGTAGGTTCTGCTGATAGGTAGTTTCTCTTTGTAAAGCAATGTCACGAGCTTCATCGAGTGCTTCAACGTCATCGTCAAGTGCTTCTTGGGATGCTTTTTCATCATATTCGGCGACTCAAGGAGACTCATGGGTTACTTCGACTAGAAGGACAGCTTCCAAGCCATGGACCAAAAATAAGGGTGCTTCTTGTGTAGAATTATTTGGGGTAGTGAGTAGGTTCCATAGGAAGGAGGGTAACTCATCTACCCATGCTCCTTTTGCTCTGTTGAGTGGTGCCAACAGTCTTTCTTAATACCATTGGTGACGAGATTGTTGGCCCTTTCTACCTGCACATTGGTTTGCGGGTGAGCAACTAAAACGTAGCTTACTTTTATACCCATCTCCTTGCAGTACTCTTTGAACTTGTTGGAGGTGAAGTTAGTTACATTGTCGGTGATAATGTTGTTTGGTACCCCAAACTAGAACACTATTGACTTGATAAAATTCACACCCGACGTTCCATCTTGGCTAGTGACGGGCATTGCTTCAATCCATTTTGTAAAATTTTCGACTACTACTAGCAGAAAGATGTGCCCTGCTGGCAAAGATTTGTGAAGTTTTCCCACCATATCAAGCCCCCGTTGAGCGAACAGCTAGGAAACGGGTATGGGGCTAAATTCTGCAGCAGGTGCATTGGGTTTCATTGCGAAACGTTTACATGCTTCACATGTTCGTATGATATCTTTTGCATCTTGTAATGCTGTGAGACAATAGAATCCTAACTGAAAGGCTTTTGCAACAATTGCTCGGCTACTGGCGTGATGGCCACATACTCCTTCATGTATATCTTTAAGGATGATCTTCCCTTCCTTGGGCGTAACACATCGTTGTAGCATGCCCGAGATGCTTCTTTTGTACAATTCTCCCTTGATAATTATGAAAGCTTTGGACCAACGTGTGATTCGTCGTTCTTCTACCACATCTTCAGGGAGTTATCCTCTGATCATGTATGATACATATGGCTGCATCCACGTGGACTCTATTATCATGACTTCGTCGAGTTCAAGATCTTCATCATGGACTTCTTATGTGCATTTGGGTGTTGGCGCAGCCCCCGAGTCTTTTTGCGATTTTACCTCCTTTCGTGTTTTTGGCGCCATGACTTCAGAGACCCTTTTGGTTTTGGTGGAGCGCTTCGTTATTTCTTCCCAAAAACACCGGGTGGTACTCGTAAGCATAGGGATCAAATATTTCCAAACTGTCGACTTCTTCGTTCCTTTCCCTACCTATGTGAGATACTTCACACCCATCAAATTGAGCTTCCATGATGTTGTACAGGTCACGGTAAGCAACCACGTTGTCGCTGACAACATCTCACTTGTTCATTGCTTGTTGTGCCACGAGGTTTGATTCACCACATATCTTCAAGCGAGTTGTAACGCAAGCTTTAGCCATATGCATGTCGTGTAATAGGGCTTCATATTCAGCTTTGTTGTTTGATGCATTTACAAAACTCATCCGAAGTACGTTGCGCATTTTTTCGCCTTGAGGTGACACCAGGATGACCCCAGCTCCTGCTTCTTCTGTCGTTTTGGACCCATCGAAATACATTGTCCATGCGCTGGAGAGGTCTGGCGGACTCACACATGGTAGTTATGTCCACTTAGTAATAAAGTAAGGCAAAACATGGGACTTAATTGTTTTGTGTTTCTCATACGTGATATCTCGATGGGATAACTCAATGCCCCATAGAGATACGCGTCTTGTGGCTTCTAGATGGTTGAGAATATTGGAAAGAGGTGCCTCACTGACTTCTATGATCGGGTGTTCCAAAAAATAGTGGTGCAGTTTGCGTGTTGTTATGAAAACTCCATAAGCTAGCTTATGTTAGTGCAGATACCTTTGTTTGGATGGGGAGAGGACCTCACTTAGGAAATAGACTGGTCTTTGGACACCACGAATTTTTCCTTCCTCGGGTCGCTCGACGACCAAAGCTGTACTTACCACCTGATTAGTGGCAGCGATGTAGAGTAGCAGGGGTTCTTTTTCTCTTAGAGATATGACGACAGGGAATGTCGAAAGTGTTTTCTTGAGGTCTTCGAAGGCGGGTTGAGCTTCATCCGTCCACTCAAATTTCTCTGATTTCTTCATGAGGGCGTAAAACGGTAATCTTTTTTCGCCTAAGCGGGCAATAAAACGATTGAGTGCCTCCACTCGTCCATCCAATTGTTGCACGCCACGAAGATTTGTTGATTTTTTCATCGTGAGGATTGCCTATATTTTCTCGAGATTGGCCTCTATTCCTCTTGCTGATACGAGGTATCCGAGTATTTGCCCCGCAGGGACTTCAAAGGAGCACTTCGTCGAGTTGAGCTTGATGTAGTATTTGTCGAGGTTATCAAATGTTTTTCAGAGACTATTGATAAGCATTGACCCTTACTTTGTTGTAACTATGACGTCATTGATATAAAACTGTATATTTGTTCCAATTTGGCTTCTTAGGCAATTTTGCATCATCCACTAATACGTTGCACCCGCATTTTTGAGTCCGAATGGCATTGTTGTGCAGTAGAATACACCATAAGGTGTGATAAATCATGTTTTATCCTGGTCTTCCTCCTTCATCCGAATCTGGTGATATCCTGAATATGCATCTAGAAAGGAGAGACGTTCGCACCCCGCAGTTTCATCGATTATTTGATCGATTCGTGGTAGTGGGAAGTGATCCTTTGGATAATGTTTGTTTAGAGCGGTGAAGTCAATGCACATGCGTAGCTCCTTTGTGTTTTTCTTCGGGGCGCATACTGGATTGGCGACCCACTCTTCTTTCTTAAATTCTTTGATAAATTTGGCGTCTGTCAGGCGATGAAGTTCTTTTCCAATGGCCTTGCGTTTTGGTTCTGCAAAACGATGAAGTGAATGTTTTACTTGCTTCGCATTAGGGTTGAAGTTAAGTGCGTGCTCAGCGAGTTCCCTGGGGATTCCTGGCATGTAGGCTGGCAACCATGAGAAAATCTCCTAGTGGTCATGGATGAACTCGATGATCGCGCTTTCCTATGTGGGACCAAGATTGGAAGCCACAAAGGTTGTCGTTTTTTGGATCCGTAGGGTGCACCTGGACTTCTCGGTCATCCTTTGTGGTGTCGAAATCTTGTTCAGGTTAGCCCGTGATGTTGTCAGGGGCTCTGAGTTTGTTGAGATTTTGGGCTGCTTAAATTCCACTTCCATCCCAAAGGATTCAAAGATTTTGTTGAATTTTCGATCACAGTTGTCGGATCCGGTGAAGCTGCCTCTTACGATTATGATTCCTCCTGGTGCTAGAATTTTCATTACTAGATATGCATAGTGTGGCACCCCATGAACCGTGCGAAGGCTGGACATCCCAGGATCGCATGGTACTACGATGGCCAGTCCATGGCTTCAAATTCTAGCTTTTCACGCATTAAATTATCTTTGGATCCGAATACAACGTCAAGATACATTTTGCCTAAAGGAATTTCAGCTTTACCTAGGACTATGTCGTGGAAGGATGTGTCTATTAGCACAAAGTTTGTCAAGGAAAAGTTCATTGCCCGCACGGTTTTGGCGTAGATTAGGTTGATACTGCTTCCTGCATCCATGAAGACCTTGCTCATATAGAATCCGCCAATTTGTGCCTCTAATATCAGAGTTGAGTGACCTGATCACGAGACCCGAATTGGGTGATCGAGTCTACTAAACGTAATTTCTTGTTCGGACCAATGGAGATACTCGGATGTAGGCGGTGGTGTTGTTACTGCCATGTTGACTTGTCGTGTGATCAATTTCTAGATCCTGTTTGACGAGCGCCCTTTTTGGATCATTGACATTGCATCTTTGGACCTTGGGTACTCATCCTCCTGATTTATGTTTGTTACGGTTTGCGTTTGCCCTGCTATCCACTATACAGGTGGTGGTGGCAGTGCACCAATTGCCGAGGTACCGGGTGCTGCGGTGTATCCTCGATTTGCTGCTTCTACTACTTTTGTGTTACACACCTCCTGCAGTTTTAAGAAATTATGACAGTCCTTCATGAGGTGGTTTGGTTGCTTCCTTCCTGTGGAGTCGAAGTAGCAGTGCATGTTGCAGGGTCCTTCCAACATTTGTAGTGGAGACATTGGGGGCTCTCGAACCCTCTATTGGTACTGTTGTGCTGACTAGGTTCCTCCATTGTCATCTCTGTGAACATGATATCCACTGTTACGATCGTTGTTTATTTGGTTATCTTCTCCTAAAAATCCGACCACAACATAACTTGGTCCACTATGTCCGTCACTATTGCATCTTCTTCTATTATTATTTCATCGTTCCCGGTTTTCTTCAGGTGAGCGTACTTGCTTATTATTTACTGCGTCTTCGCCATCTGCCCAACGATTAGCCTTGTCCATTAATTGCGAGATTGTTTTTTGCTTCATTTTCCCTAGCTCCTCTATAAGTTCACTTGGTCGAAGTCTGTCGTTGAAGGCATTAATCGCCATTTCATCGGATATGGCTTCAACCGAGTTTTAAATGATGTTCCATCGCTAGATGAAAGAGTGTACTGTCTCACCCGGCTTCTGTTTGCATGCCCGCAATTTCCCCAAGGATGCGGGTCGCTTTAACGTGGATGTAAAAATTTCTGATGAATTTGTCTTCAAGGTCGTTCCAGCTGCTGATGGAATATTCGGATAGTTTCTTTAACCATGACCGTACGACGCCACTTGTAACTGCAAGCTTTCCATTGAGGTAGACTTGGAGCCACCCTGTATTTTTACGGTTGCTAGATAAGCTGCCAGCCAAGCTTCGGGTTCCTGGAGACCACCATACTTTTGGTGATCGTGAGGAAGTTTGAAATCTTTGGGTAATGACGTTTTGTGAACCCATTGGGTAAAGCAACTGGCTCCACCTATTTCATACTCGTCCTCACTTTCCCCTTGTAGTATATTCTATTGTTGTGCTCCTCCCTAGATCTATGAATCCTGCACTGTGTAATGTCATTTCTTGTGTCATCTCATGGCTCGGTGTTCTAAAAGTGCACCCCATGTGGTGATTATGATTGTTGGGTGTGCCCCATGTGCTGAGGGCTGCTGCGACAATGTCGGGATCTGTCAGGTTGTCGCGTGACTTCTTGTTCTCCTTGTGCGAGTGATGATCCCACCATGCCAAGGTTGATGAGAGCGGATCGATGGAGGGTCGCGTGAGGATCGTTGGGTGTGGGTTCAGTTGTGATTAGATAGGTCTCAGCAGAAATGATTGCGGCCTGCACAGTTTTTTCTCTTATGTGTCCCTCTTGGTCTACCGATAAAAAAAATAGATCGAGGTTTTAGGCCATCTCCTTTCTTTCTGCTTCAGGAATATTTTGTAATAGTGAAGTTCCTCTTCTTGGTGGCACGCCTCTAGTCACGCTTCCTGATCCTCGGGTAGAGATTAGTTGCACCCGTCTAAGGCTAGATTCGTCGGCTAGCCTTTTTGTTTCATCGAGTTGTCTCTGCATCTTGAGCAAATCCGTCTTCTTATGGTGGAGTCCATACTGGTATGCCATTAGGTCCTTACGTGTTGCTTCTGCTGTCATTGGGACTGCTTCCGAAACTGCATCTCTTGCTCTTTTCCACAGATAATCGGAGAGTTAGCCATTCGCCATCGCGCGTCCCTTCTCTTCCTTGTGTGTCATGATTGTTGGGTGGGTCTCTGTTGTTTCCATGGTTTCCTGCATTATCATCCGACAAAATGTCATTGGGATCAAGGATAGGGTTATCGTTGGAGTCACGTGGTGTTGACGTATCCCCGAGGATTACACACACTTGGTAGTGCATGAGGTATGGGCTGCTGCTATTTTTACTAGACCCGCAATAGACACTATCCATGAAATCCTGTGGGTTTTGCTCTGGATAGATTTCGGCCATCCTGATTCCGAAGTAGAGGTCTTCGTCACTTTCCTCGGGTTCGTTACTTGCAGGACTTGAGCCATGTGGTGGCGTTACCTGGGCATCTGATCCGAAGGAGAGACCGTCGTATAGATCGGCCAGATCCCCTAGATCTACTGAGTTTCTAGAGTTTTCTTGGATGTTTACCTGATGGGGTGCGGCTACTTGAGATGAGCTGACAGAAGTCTCAGGAACCGCCCTTGGTTCTACTGTTGGGGCTGATAGACCCGATAAAAATCGGGGCCGATAGGGAAGATTCTTTGGGTTCCTCCACATGAAAGTGGGAACTTACGACGATGAGATCGGATCCGCCGTTGAAGTCAGTGGGAACCGAGACAGGGGTGGTCAGGCGTGGTGCCACCACCATTGGATTGTTTCTTGATGGAGAGGGGTCCGCTGAATCCATGGCTCGAGTGTCTAGATTTCTCACATACGGCGCCAATTGACAAGGGGTAACCTCGGCAATGCCCATGGTTATGGACTTAGGGTTTCGTGGAAAAGAGAACGCTGGGGATTTCGTTGACTGATCAAACAAACAAGGGAGTTGAAGTCGTCTGATTGCTTATGGTCAAATCAATTATAGATCACTAAAGGCTTTTTTTCGGCACCTCTCTGTTGGCTCCTCCCAGCCTATATATAATAGCCCGAGTCCTGAGGCTGTATACGTATAGGTTACATTTTTACAATTACAACACTAATGTAATGTCAGTTTCTACTCTTTCTTTATCTGACAAGCTATTCCTTCCGTCAGATGCTTTCTGGGCCTTCGTTGATTCCTCTTGGGCTTTGTGGGCTGTGAGCCTTTTATGTTTCCAGGGTAACCAATCATAAGGATCTATGTAATCGTACCTATGTTAGTTAGAGAGTTGATCTGTGGCAGGGCAGATTCATGTCTTCAGCGGCCAGTCTTATCCTTATGAACTCTTGCCACTCTAGTCTCCCTATGTTTGCAATGAGTTTGTTTCTCCTAGTAGATGGCACACATGTGGGGTTTAATAAACACAAAGGCCGCTTTTTCTAGGAAGGCAATGGAGATAAGCGAAAACATCATTGGGTTAACTGGCCGTTAGTGTGTAAGCCAAAAGACTAGGTGGTATTGTCACCATGAATACTAGGCTTATGAACATCACCCTTATGGTCAAGTGGGTGTGGAGTTTGTCCGTGGAACTTTCTCAGAACAACATCTGGCTACAAATTGTCAAAGAAAAATACCCTGGAGCGATGGATATCTTCAATTCGAAAACAACATGTGGTTCTCCTTTTTGGCACCGTATTCACAAGATCAAGCATCACTTCAAATTGTGGCCCTGTTTCCATCTTGGTAATGGCTCCAATATCAGGTTCTGGACCGATTGGTGGTCCGGAAACAACCCGCTTTGCCTCAGGTTTCCTAGGTTTTTCGTGATTTCTCCAGTCCAGCAATCTCTAGTTTGCTAAGTGTTATAGAGTGGAAACTAGCACAACACCTTTCGGTTGTCCTTTGGCCTAGAGGAGTCTCTTCTGTTCGAGCATCCCCTTCAAGAGATGAACCTGAGTGTCCTTAGGCCCTAATCACGTGAATTGGGCTCAAGAACCATTTGGGGTCTTCTTTGCCCATTCCCTATACCTCAAGATGAGCTACGATGTGGTGGTTTCCCATGCCGAAGACATCTGGAAGATGTCGATCCTTCTCAAGATAAGGATTTTCATTTAACAACTAGTAAGAGGCTATGCCCCTTTGAATGATTAGATCCAAAAGCGCACTGGGTCGTCGAATGGGCAGCATGCCATGTGTTACCTTCCTGAATCCGTTAATCACATTTTCCTTGGTTGTGCTTTGGCCCAATTCATGTGGAGTGTGGTTCGATCGATTCTTGTGGTTGCTTGGAACCCTGCTAGCTTTGCTGAGTTTTTCTCCTTTTCTCTCAATTTGTCTGGAAAACTAGATGCACCTTTAAGATCTTTGCTGCCATCAGCTGGGTGCTTTGAAATACTAGGAACAAATTTACGATTGAACCTAAGTTCCCAGGCAACCTGCAGGATGTATTTACCGTGTCTTGATCTTATTGCAGAAATGGAGCCCTCTCTATAAACTAGACGCACTTCCCTTGGTGTATGAGATGATTAATCTGCTAAAGAAATCCTATGTTGAGATGACTCCGCCTCCTTAGTTCCCTGTTCTACTTAGTGAATCTTGTTTCCTGGTGCCTTTGGGTGGTCTGTTTGTTTAAATTCTGACTGGTTAATCCAGTGGGATGTATGAAGGTTTCTGTAGAAGAAAACCAAAAAGATTCTTAGCAACACGAACAACCTAGCCAAGATCTATGTATGTTGATGTAAAGTAATAAGAGAGATTTGGTGTTCATACCCTTGAATACCTAAAGCGGTTAATGTTTCACGAGAAACATGGATGATGGAATCGTACGACGTAGTCGACCTCAAGGTCATCTATACGTCCAAGATCCAAGCTCTAATCTCTAAGGGATGTGCACCACAATTGGCGGTGCCTCTATGGCTTTACAAGCATCCAATATAGAGACGTCCAATGGGCTCAGGTCTAGCTAAGAAGCGGAAGAAGATTGATCCAGACCGAGAGTCCGTCAGCATGACGGCGTGTGTATGGTGGAGAAATCCCTATCCCCACATGCATGCTCCTACTTGGGAACCACACGTGAGGGAGAGGGAGAGAGAAATAAAAAAGGCAATTGATAGGATGATATTTGGGAGTGGGGTCTCCCTTCTTATATAGGGGAAAGGGGACCACCCCATCCCTTGAAGTCCCGGGGTGGATTTTCAAGAGGGAGGTGGGAGGGCTCCATGCTCCTTTGGGGAGGCTAGCCCTCATGGGACCTTCCCCTCCTAGAAGGCCCATGTAGTGGGCTGCCCATTTAATTAATTAAAAATATATGTAAATATTAATTCAACCAATTAATATTAAATACATATTAATTAATTATTTTCTCATCGAAACACCTTTCGAACCCTTCCGGGCAATTTCGGTTTCTCTCCGGAAAACTTCTGTTATCATCTCGGAACAATTCCGGTTTTCTATCTCTTTCTCCTATGATCTCGAATCAATCCCTAAGCCTCATCTACCCTTAAGCGTGACACCCTTTAGTTCAACCTTTTTACCAACAAACACATTTACTCGTTCCCATGATATTACATCCCTGTGAACTAGTCACGTGTTTTCAAACTTGTAGATGTAATCTCACCGAGTGGTACTAGGGTATCTATCCATCACTTGGATAGGAAAATACAGATCTCGATGCATACGCCTTAAAATACCCCTCTAGAATACCTAATATACACCTTTATGATCAGCCTATTACGATATGACATTTGATGAAATCGAAACAACCTCAAGTGGTAGTGATTAAATATGATCTCACGGTCAAAGGAGTGAGTTACTACGATTTACTAGATATCGCAATGTTGAATTTTTCTAGTGGATCACATGCAATGCAACGGTTGGGAGTGTGTCCACCACATCATTCATCTAATTAAGTGACCTCATTGTCAACTGGAATAAATGTACCATGATCGGGAAACCTCAATCATCGGTTACCCAATGAGCTAGTATACTAGAGAATCTAGGGACTTGGTTTGCTCATATACCACACGTGTATTAATGTTTCCGCTTAATACAATTATAGCATGGTATAAAACTATTATGAACTAATGATATATGACAATAAAACATCTTTATTATTTTCCTCTAGGGCATATCTCTTCAGTCTCCCACTTGCACTAGAGCCAGTAATATAGTTATTGCTTCACACATTTTAACACCTATGGAATTATGGTGTTGTCCACACATGTTGCTTGTAGTAAACCTAATCCTCAGAACTAACACTTCATCTCTCTGTGTATTTGCATGTCTATGCATCACTTTGCATCACTCATTCTCTAATGAGATGGCATTGTATAATTTAGTATTCTAGTGTGATCACAATACCTTAAGCCAAAACTATGTTGATGCTATTGTCGTATAATAGATCTTCATAGTATAAGCCACTTGGAACTGCACCTAGTTTTATAAAAAACTATTTGACACAAAAACCCTCTTTATGTTGTTGCTAGATCTGTCATATACTCAGTCGTCATTGTAGTATCCATCAAAATGTTATAACTTTGGAACTAATCCAAATCCATCATTGATGGCCCAAAATATATCGAGCTCGTTGGGGAACCCCAAGAGGAAGGTATGATGAGAACAACAAAAAGTTTTACCTCATTTATGAAACCAAGGTTATCAATCCAGTAGGAGCAAGGAAACACCCCAAAGGTGTAGCTAGCTGAACTTTGGCAGGGCGCACTACCAGTGCTAGCAGCAACGTGGAGACCTGCACAACACAACCACAGAACTTTGCCCCCAACTTGCGATGAGGTTGTCAATCTCACCGGTTTTGCTGAAAACAAAGGATTAAACGTATCGAATGGAAGGAAGTAATAGTTTGCAGAAAGTAATCACAAACAGTAAACAGTTGATTATAGATTGAAAGTAAAAGAAAGGACCGGGGTTCATAGTTCACTAGAGGTGGCTCTCCTTAAGATAGATAACATGCTAGGTGAACAAATTACAGCAGGGAAATTGACCAACATCAAGAAAGCATATAAGCATATACTACTCATCTTGACTCCTTTGAGATTCGATTGGGAATTACAACATTATACATAGACCGCCATCCAACTGCATCTATGACTAATAATCCACCTTCAGGTTATCGTCTGAACCCCCTCCAGTATTAAGTTTCAAGCAACAAATAATTGCATTACGAATTGTGTGTAAAGTAAACAATACGATTGTTCTATGAACAAAGGATTGTTGTTTTTCTCCCTAGTAGCAAAAACACATCTAGTACCTTAGAGATTTCTGTCACTTCCCCAGATTACCAGAGGCATCAACCCACTATCGAGCATAAATACTAACTCTTGGAGTTGCTAGCATCTACTTGGCCAAGATAGCTACTAACAACGGAAAGCATGCAAGATCACAAATAACAAAGACATGATAGAATCAATAATCAATCTGAAATAGCATCTCAATATCCATCGGATCCCCGCAAACACAACATGCAGAATTACAAATAGATGATCTTGATCATGAACGGAGCTCACAATATCTAAACATGATAGCACAAAGGAGGAGAACCAGACATCTAGCTAGTACATGGACCCGTAGTCCAGAGATGAACTACTCATGCATCACACTAGAGGCTTGCATGATGATGAAGAAGGCCTCCAGGGTGAATTCCCCTCTCCGGTAGGGTGTCGGGAAGAGCTTCAAATCCCTCCCGATCTAGGGATGGAGATGACGGCGGCTATAGACTCTTTTGTGGAATTTTGATCGGGTACTTAGGGTTTCTGTATCGAAGGCATCTTACAGTCGGAAGGGGAGGCCGATGGGGTGTCGGAGGCGGCCACACCACCCCCTAGCGCGGGCCAGGATGGGCCGCACGGCCAGGTGGTGTGGTGGCCCCTGGCCCCTCTCTGTCTCGTATTCTGGCTTCATGTGTTCCTCGGTGAAAAACTGACTTTGGCTTTTGTCCCGTCCAATTCCAAGAATATTCATTTTTTGACTTTCCTGGAACCAAAAACAGCAGAAAACAGGCAGCTGGCACTGTGGCTCTTGTTAATAGGTTAGTCCACAAAATCATATGAAAAGTACTCCGAAGTGTGGATAAAACATAAGAAAGTAGATAAAACCAAGCATGGAACATCAAAAACTATAGATATATTTGCAATGTATCAATCACGAAAATTTCTTCCATTTCATTGGGCCACCTTGTTTTTAACACACAGCCTAAATTGAGGTAAACTTCATTTGTATATGTGACAAAAACTTGCACCAGTGTAAAATATTACATTGAACTATTTCGTCAGTTCTACATACATCACATACTCTTTATTCTTGCAAAGTACACAAGAATATCATTACTATTGTCCGATGATCATCTTATGAATCACTCTTGTAGATGCTTGAACACTTATAGCATATGACTCATCTAGATATGTACATGTCATGGCATTCATGATTACACAAATCATTCACGAGGTTTCACATACCAAATTTCAATACAATAATTGATCTTGCTACCATGTGGAAATAACTTTTCTTGTCTAATATTGACTAGGAAACTCACACAACTCCCACTCAAATATGCCACCATATTGAAGTAATTCAATATTTCATCTATGTACTTTGGCATCACCATATTAGCATTACAATCTATTTTTATAGACTTTGATGGCTATTATTCTGGTTCTAGCTAAGTCTTTTATCAAAATTCAATTTTAATGAAAATTTTAATTCATGTCTCATAAAAGATACATCATTTCCAATCAACATAATGTATTTTACATAAAGTATTGGAAATATGTCTTAATGCTCCCATTTACTTTCTTGTAAACACAAGCATCTTCTTCGTTTATGATAAAATTAAACTATTTAATAGTTTCTTCAAAGTGAAGATTCCAACTTCACTATGCTTACTTCAACCATCGAAGTTTGCATATATCTCAGCACCTTTAGAGCTAACAAAACCCTTTGGATAGTTTCATGCACACATCCTAGGTAACTGTTCTATTAGAAGAACATTGTTTTGTATATTCATCTACCATATATTAATATGTAATGGTTGCTTCAATATTCTATACGGACTAAATATCGCCGTATAAGATCAAATGCTGTCACAGTCAACTTTTGAAATTTGTCGTAAACTTCTTCCGACATGTCGACCATTTCACAGATGTAAACATCCATGTCTATTTATTTATAGATCCAGTTATGTTTTAAAAAGCTTCACACCTTCCTGAGGGTCTACCAAGTTCACAACTTGATTTTCGTATATGGATACTATCACAAATTTGTATGGCTTGTAGCCATCTAATAGAGTGAGGGCCCACATCGCTTCTTTGCATGTAGTCTATGTATCATTGTACAACAACGACACTTTGTATTCAAATCATGCTATTTTAATCTCACCCAATCCACATGGTTCAATAGGAACTTAGATCTCCGGAACTATAACATTCGTAGGAACGGTAGCCATGAGGATTGTAGCTTCATCCATAACACTTTCCAGAGTTGCACTACTGTGATCATGTCACTCAGGTTCAAATAACCTTATCAAAATTTCTACTGTCCCCCACTTCACTTTTCATGAATTTTTTTCTCAAATAACTCGTCGTTTTAGCGACAAACAATTGTATTTTGTGTTACGATGGAGGAATTCCCAATGACTACTTTGGGACAACCTACAAAGACATGCATATCTGAATTCCCAATGACTACTTTGGGACAACCTACAAAGACATGCATATCTGACTTAAACATTTTACATATGCCTTGCCAAAATTTAAGAAAATACAAACTAGGTATCACACCTTACCATTTGAATGGATCATGATCACTACAAAATGGAGCTTGGGCACTGGAGCTTAAAGACGATGAGTCACAGCCTTAATCACCGCGCTCGTGCGGCAAAAAAAGTCGGCAGGGATAACTACGTTGGGGATTCACAAACTGCGATAGATTTTTTGCTGCGGCACAACATGATTCGCCGACCTAGCGCTTCTGTGGCCCGGTAGAGGAAATTCCTCGTTACATTAATGAATACGGTGGAAATTTGGTGCCGCATACCCGCGAATTATTTGATGTGTTACACCTTCCAGCATTTTTGAATGTTAATTAAATTAACAATAACTGATTTATGTTGCTAATATAAATAAATTATGATGCACAATAGTTTAATATATACAATTCAATTTTATTTAAAAACATAAAATTTATTAATTACATTTCATTATTGCATTCTTCTAATGATTCGATTTTAAAATCGAGGATGATTAGAACAATAATCGTTCATCTAACCTAACCACCTAACCTCATTACACTAAATTTTTGTTTGCTTTATTGACGTGGTGGTGAAGCAGATGACGAAGGCGAGGGCCACCATCTCCCACGCGGTGCATCTGCAAGGCCCTGCCCATCTTCCTCGAGGTGGATCTGCAGGCAGGTGGATCTGTAGGCATCGCCACCATCTTACTCTCGATGGATCTTCAGGGCCTCGCCAACATCTTCCGCGAGGTGGGTTTGCACGACCCTGGCCACCATCTTCCGCACGGTGGATCTGCCCGCGGTCCATCTTTGTCGTGGTGGATCTGCCCGCGGTCAATCTGCCCGCAGTTGATCCACTCACGGTTGATCATCTGTGTGGTGGATCTGCCGGCTGCCCACGGTGGATCTGCCCGTGGTCAATCTTCCGCATGGTGGGTCTGCCCACGATCAATATGCTAGCGGATCTAACTTGTACAGATATGAGATAAAAGAAGAGAAGAAGATGGAGTGGGAAAGTTTCTGATTGAGATAATGGGGATATCCAGGAGTACGACGGCTGCCAAGTGAAGGAAGGATTTGCTGTATTATATATAGGAACAAGGATGGGGGTATGGGGAGTAGGATTTCTGATGGGCCTTTAGGTCATGCGGCACAACATTATGGGCCATGGTAGCTGTGAGG
The DNA here is from genome assembly GCA_910589775.1 of Avena eriantha. NCBI lineage: Eukaryota > Viridiplantae > Streptophyta > Magnoliopsida > Poales > Poaceae > Avena > Avena eriantha. The sequence continues at coordinate 257,492,577 of OU342744.1, read as the reverse complement.
GCCCGTACTAGGCTAATCCTCTGCTCACTTGTTAGTGGGACACGCTAGTCAGTGAGAGAACAAAATTATTGTTGCCGGAAAAACACTTAAATGTAATACATATTCCTTCCTAAATTGAAAAGCTATATTACTCATAAGTAAGCTGATCTATAGTTTCTGCAAGCGGCTCTAGCACATCGGCCACATACGCGCACGTCACCTTAATCGCGCTTATCACAGGAGCCACCTCTTCCTTTGATTCCTTCTTCACTTGCATCACTGTTTCCTCGTAGTCGGAGTCGGACAGTTCAGACAAGTTATGGAGGGTGTCATTCCACAAGGCCACCAACAGACGTTGCAGCTCCGACGAGTGTTCTTTATCAACATAAAAGACTAAGTCGCACTTCGATTGCTCGTGGTGACACACAAGGAACTTGCGACCGGTGTTCAGGCCCTCGTATGGGATTAGGCAACACAGCTATAGGTCGCACTAACAAAGTAGAACAAAGTTCAATTTTAAGATGTTGGTCCACCCATCTACTTTCAAATCGATCCACCTCGGCACCATGCCCTGATCGAGAAAACCCCAAATTAGTGTTGACATAGGAGACAAAGGAAATACGCAATTAAATTACAAAAGCACGGACTTTGCCACTGCCCGGAACACGTCCATGATGTAGCATCTCCTGGCCGCCTTCGCGCTCAGTACCTTGAGGATTCTGTATCTCGATGTTGCCGTCGGCAGCCGCCTCTACAGCCCCCTCCGTGCGCTAGTGAAAGTTGTAGGAAGAGGGTGTGTGGATGTGGATGTAGAGTATATACTAGTTAACAGAACAGTTCGGCCCTGGTGGGTTACACCAGTCAGTGAGACTAGCCTGACCAGTCAACGTGCGCTGGTTGACCAGTCGACAATGTGGGACGCACTTTGCTGCGGCACTACAATGCACGATGCACTAAAATATGCCTCTGTCCATCTACTGCGGCATTACAATATGTCGGCCTACCCGGCCAATGACCATGATACCAAAATCCGCTGGTATCCTGTGTGCCCAGGCGTATAATTGGCTGCCACGGAAAAATGGTGTCGGGATTACTCATCCACCACATATCCAACTATTGTAGGTACTTTTCGCTTATGCTGCCCCAAAAATTGGCCAGGTATGGGGGTATTTTTGTAGTGGATGTTGCTCATTTTAGTGTAAAAATAATTATAATCTTTTAAATCATAATGGAAGGTATATATTTTATCTTACCAAGTTAAACTAGGTTCAATTACATTCTTAAAACATTCCATACTACTATGGTGTTTCAGGAAACTCAAGTTTACTAAACAATTTCTCAACTCTCAGATGTTTGCTAAACTTGTAACTCAAATATCTTATTTTATAATCCAATCATAAACTCTTGATTTCATGTTACGATGATTTCTACTTCACGCTAAAACTTTTGAACATGTTTCAAATGTCTTATACTTCTTCCTCATAAAACATATATAATCATATATCTATTCAAGTTCTCGGTGGAAGTATATGAAGTAGAACAATCCAATACACACATCTTTACATAATGGACCATATACATCGAATGTGATACGTTGCTAACGTATCCATAATTTTTGAGGTTCCATGCTTGTTTTATATCTACTTTCTTATGTTTTGTCCACACTTTGGAGTATTTCTATACACTTTTTTGGGCTAACCTATTACCAAGATGCCACAGTGCAAGTTGCCTATTTTCTTCTATTTTTGGTTCCAGAAAATTCTGAAAATGAATATTCTTGGAATTGGACCGGAAAAAAGCCAAAGTCGATATTTTACCGGAAGACTCACTGTCAATACCCGGATTTTTAATCCTAGATGCCTGTTATGCCATACATCACAATCTTAGGATTACCATTTTTGCGAGACATAACAGATTGGATATCACAGTACATCATCCGTTAGAAACCATAATAAGGTCTTACACAAATAAATGATCTGATGATCCAGTCTTAATACAACAAGAGCGGAATAAATAATAAGCGTAGCAGTGTGGTCCATCTTCAAGGCCACAGGCAATACTGACAATGGAAGATAGTCCTAGTTATCATAGCTGTCCTACTGTCCTTCATCTTGGTACTATCACTAACAAGTAAGGTAGTTCTAGTGGGAAAATACTAAATCTTGGTTTATTTGTAAAGTTAAGTTTGAAACCTAAGCTAAGTTCAGAAAAAAATAAAGATAAAATAAAGTTCTAGAATCACTTAAGTTAGGAAGCTAGTGTTATAGTCACAACCCTGTTGTGGTCAAGTCAAGATTCATCATTCATATCATAAGTCATTTTGAAAACATCTGACAACGGAACAGTATGGCCACTCCAACTGTCCATAACCACGGACACGGCTATTCGAATAGTTTGACACTCTGCAGAGGTGGTACACTTTCACCACAAGATTCGATACATATGTTAGGGATAACCCTGAATCATCATACTTAGTATGCAGATAATCAAACATAACCTTTCCTTTACACACTCTAGTATAAGCACCTCTCCTATGAGTATGGCCTCCCAGCCATGACCATCTGTCATCCTGGGCACTGCATAGGTGGCCAACATTGAGAGGTAGCCTCAGCTCAAATCCTCTCCCGTGAGGGAACTAATACTAATGCATATAAACTTCCGGCTAAGCCTTACCTAATTCAGGTATTGTGGTTGTACGGTAAAATTGGAATGGTATCGCATCCTAACCCAACCATCAGTTTTGTAAAAGGGTTAAGGCTCATGCCTCAACATTTTCATCATCATAAACCATTTGTGTTTCTCAACACATGTCAAAACATCTCAATAGAATGACTCATCATTCCAAGGTTTTCACAAGTCATTTTCACCAAGTATTCCCATCTAAAGTGACTCATGTTTTAGTTTAGCTCTAAACTACTAAGTTAAGAGTGTTCACTAATGTGGGACGCTAAGATCAAACTCATGCCATAGAATGACATCTAAGTTTATCTAGATAACTCGAGTTTTTTACTTTTTATGCTACCTTCAAAACAAGTAAAGGATTTTGACAAAGTAAAGAAAGTAAAGCTTGTAAATAACATTTGGAGTAGGTATAAGCCAAAGGGTATAACCAAAGCATGCCTAATCCATTTACTTAGGTTATCTAGATTGCAAGGTCTAGATTGCATTGTTAATGATGGCTTGCCTTGGTTGGTGTAGTGGTTGAAGTTTTCTTCCTCCTCCTCTTGGTAGAACTCCTCCCCCTCGAAAGCTTGGCCGATACTATCGTCTATAAATACATACGTGATACACAATCACCAAACAAAGCTTAACTAGTCTACTTAGCACACTAAGGCACACCTTTGATGATCTATTATCATCACAAGCATCACAAGGTTTAATTAACTAGCTTCAATCTTTTTATTTGAGAAAAGTAATTTCTACTCATTGAAATTAACTAAGATTTAATATTCTCCAATCAAAATATGGGATCATGTGGACACATATCATCACCACATATTCTAACATATGGGAATGTGATTTAAATGTTGGATCACATTTTAATAAGTTTAAGTTTAATATTTAATGATTTAAAATGACTAGAAATGCCTATATAGCATTATTTTGGAACTAGTCCAAAGTCACTGCATGCAAACCTTAATATTATTACATATTCATATAGGTATGGTTAACTTTGATTTTTGAGAGTTGGAATCAACTCAAAATCTATTATGGTTGAATTTATAAAAATGTTTGAATGTGCAAAAGCTTCTGTCTTGTTATTTTTACTAGGAGAGATCTCTAACTCTAAATGATTTAAATCCAACGGTCCTGCATTGAGATTTTCATTATCTTCCCAACAAAATTGGAATAACTCCATTTGGATTTGTAAAACTCTTTGAATTGATTTTTGAACTAAGGGACATAATTGATTTTAATTCTAAAAAGAAAACCTAATTTGAATTAACTGGGTCAGCGCGGGAACTTAAATGGGCCGACCCAATAACGCTCAGCGGCGCAGAGGGTGACTGACAGGCTGGTCCCGCATGTCAGCGACACATAAAACCTGAAGCTGTATGGGGCGATCTGGGCCACACGATTAGAACGTAGATCGACGGTTCACGGTCATCATCAACGACGGACTTGTCGCCAGCGAGACCGAACCCTCTGTCTACTAGGGATGTACCAGGGCTCCAGCTATTGCAGCGAGGCGGGCGAACGAACTGGACGGTGAAGGTAAGCTTAGGCGAAGTCGCGGCAGGGGCTGAGGTGGACGAAATCGACGAGGACTTCTCCTCCTCTACAGCGGCTACCTCCAGTGGAATTCAGGCGAACGGCGGCTCGAGCGGCTCCGGCCACGAGAGAGGGGAAATGGTCAGTGGAGAGAGGGGAATGGAATGGTGTGAAGAGATGGTGTTGGGTGGCCTCCTTATATAGGCTCGACGAGTGGGCAGTGAGGCATGGGCGTGGCTCGCCGGTGATGGCGAAATAGGGGGCTACCATCGTGGGCGAGATAGGCGGTCTGCTGGCGGTCAGCTACGGCGTAATGGCGCGGATAGGGGCGGTGGCATGTGGTCGGGGGCTTCACGCGCTCTGGGAGACAGAGGCGGTGCTCGACGGTGATCATGGCCACTGTGGGTCGCGCGGCGAGGCACGGTCATGTCTAGCAGGTTGCTGGGTTCAAGGCGGAGCTGCGTGCGCGATTTGGTGTCAAGGTACGGTCTGGGGCGTGCTGGCGGCGATCGCGCTCTGGCATGCGCTGCGCACGGCACAGAGAGAAAGGGCGGCGAGGCTGTGGGGTGGTCCAGGGGCTGAGGTTGATCGAGGGATGGACAGGGAGTGGCGGTGGGGTTGGGTGGAGCTAGTGGGCACGCTTGTTTGGCGCGGCACGGTCTGCTGCGAGCTATCCATGTTCGGCCGGCGGCGACCAAAAACGGGCGGCGCGCTACTGCTGCTCTAGTCTAATGGGTAGGCTGGTAGGGGTTGGTTAGAGCAGGGGAGACCAGGGGACCAAAATTTTCCCAAATACTCAACAATGCATTAATCATCAAATAGTAATAGTTAGGCAGAATTTTTGTGCATGCCACCTGTTCGACACAATGGCCGCATGAAGAAAAGATTTGAATTTTTCAAAGATTTTTGGTGGCGTGATGTAACTTATCCTTTAGCATTTAGGTTTGCTTGGGATTTTGAAATAGAGCTCATTAGAGTGGTTTTTGAATTAGTGTGATCTTGATACCTACACTAGATTCAATTTTCAAATGTCATTTAAATTTGAGTTTGAATGTTTTTGGGAGATCACAAAGTGGGCCTTGGCACATCACTACTTGTACTAGCAAGGGGTTCAAAGAACCACAATTGTTTCTGTTGGCATTTGAGTCCTAGGAACACCCAAAGTGTCCTAGTTAGTTAAAATGGCACAAATGACCATTTCTTTATTTTATTCTTTTTGATTTCTTTTTCTTTGGGGATTTGTTTGGGAATGATCAAGATGATGTTTAATTCACCTTAGAATCATTTTACAACCAAGGGATCACTCAAACATGGCAATTCAAAACAACTCCTATTTTAAATGCACACACATATGAATGCTTAATCATTTTAAATGGAAAAGTTTTTGTTAACCCCAAATTGGGTAGATTTGATCTTGATTAACTTTGGATTAAGTTTTGGGATGTTACAAACCTTCCCCCCTTAAACAAAATCTCGTCCCGAGATTTACGAAAGAAAACTAGGAACTAAAGAGATCTAGTAACTCTATTCTAATGTAATCTTCCCGCTCCCCGGTGGCTTCTTCTTCATTATGGTTGCTCTATTGAATCTTGAGAAATTTGATACTACGGATCTTGGTGGTTCTATAAGCTTCCTCCAAGATACGGATGGGTACTTCACGATACGTCAGATCCTTGTTGATCTCAACAGCTCGGTGATCGATGTTCTTGAAAACTTCGGTCTTCTCCAGCACTTCTACACATTTGTGAAGTAACGAGATATGGAACACATTGTGGATGGCTGACATCTCTTCTAGCAGTTCTAGTTGATATGATACTTCTCCTCGGTGATTCAGAATCTTGAAAGGTCCAATAAATCTGGGGGCTAAGTTTCCTTTCAGACTAAGGCGTTGCGTTCCCTTCAATGGCGACACCTTGAGATACACAAAATCTCCGACATTGAAAGTCAGGTCTCTCCTTCTAGTGTCAGCATAACTCTTCTGTCTGGATTGGGCGGTCTTGAGGTGCTCACAGACTTTGTGAACCTTCTCTTCGGCTTCTCGGAGAATGTCGGGTCCGAAAATCTAACTCTCTCCTACTTGCGACCAATTCAAAGGGGTACGACACTTTCTTCCGTATAAGAACACAAATGGTGCCATTTGCAAACTGGCTTGATAACTATTGTTATATGAGAATTCTGTGAAAGGCAGACAGTCTTCCCATTTTGTTCCATACTCCAAAACACAAGCCCTCAACATATCCTCCAAGATTTGGTTGACTCTTTCAGTCTGTCCATCAGTTTGTGGGTGATAAGATGTGCTGAAGTTCAACTTGGTTCCCAATCCTTCTTGGACTTTCTGCCAAAATCTCAAGGTGAATTAGGTTCCTCGATCTGATACTATGGTCTTGGGGGTTCCATGCAGACTAACAATTCTAGCAATGTACAACTCTGCTAGCGTCGAACTCTGATAGGTAGTCTTGACTGGTATAAAATGATCTACCTTAGACAGTCTATCAACGATGACCCAGATTGAGTCATTTCCCCTACTGGAAGTAGGCAAGCCGGTGATAAAGTCCATTCCGACAGAATCCCATTTCTATTCTGGAATCTGCAATGGTTGCAACAGTCCTGCGGGTCTCTGATGCTTTGCTTTGACTCTTTGACAGGTGTCACACTTGGCGATGTAGCTTCCGATTTCTCTCTTCATCTTGTGCCACCAAAATTGCTCTTTCAAATCTGGATACATCTTCGTTCCTCCGAGGCGGATAGAATAAAGAGTATCATGAGCTTCATGCATGATAACTTGCTTCAGTTCTGAATCTGCTGGCACACAGATACGTCGTTTGTACCACAGAACTCCTTCGTCGTCTTCGGTGAATCCAGGTACCTTTCCTGTACCAATACGATGTTTGATTCCATCGATACTTTCATTTCCCTTATGGGCTTCTTTGATTTGGCTAATCAAAGTGGGTTGAAGTTCAATGCAAGCTATAAATCCTTTGCTAACTAGCTCAGTTCTAAAGTGCTCCAACTCCTCATACAAACTTGGCTTCTTCTCCTAGATCATGGTGTTTAACCTACACGACAATCTGCTAAGAGCATCCGCTACCACATTGGCTTTGCCGGGGTGATAGTGAATGTCAAGGTCATAATCCTTGATTAACTCTATCCATCTCCTTTGCCTCATATTCAGCTCCTTCTGAGTGAAAATATACTTCAAGCTCTTGTGATCTGAGTAAATCTCACAGCGATTTCCCATAAGATAATGATGCCATGTCTTCAATGCCAAAACTACGGCTGCTAACTCAAGGGCATTGGTCAGATAGTTCTGTTCATGCTGCTTCAGTTATCGAGACAGATAAGCGATGACTTTGCCTTATTGCATCAATACACATCCGAGGCCAATCTTGGATGCATCACAATATACATCAAACGGCTTCTTGATATCTGGCATGATCAATATTGGGGCTGAAATCAATTTCTTCTTTAGTTCTTGGAAGTTGGCTTCACATTTGTCGGTCCATTCAAACTTCTTGTCCTTCTTCAACAATTGTGTCATGGGTCTGGCGATGCTCAAAAATCCTTCTACGAACTTGCGGTAATATCCCGCTAATCCGAGAAATGCACGGACTTGGGTTTGAGTGGTTGGGGCTTTCCATTCTTCGACATCTTTAATTTTGGCTGGATCAACAGAGACTCCTCCGGCAGACACAATATGTCCTAGAAATCCCACTTCTTTCAGCCAAAACTCACATTTGCTGAACTTGGCATACAACCGATGCTCTCTCAGGATTTCAAGGATGATTCTCAGATGTTGCTCATGTTCTTCTTCTGACTTGGAGTAGATAAGGATATCGTCGATAAACAAAACAACAAACTTATCTAGGAAATTCATAAAGATCTTATTCATGAGATTCATGAAATAAGCAGGGGATTGGTTAATCCAAAATACATGACCGTATACTCGTATAAACCATAACGAGTAGTAAAGGCAGTCTTTGGAATATCCGTTGCACGTATCTTAAGTTGGTGATAACCAGTCCTAAGATCAATCTTTGAAAACCCTTGGGAACCAGTCAACTGATCAAATAGATCCTCTATCTTTGGCAGTGGGTACTTATTTTTGATGGTGACGTCATTCAGCTTCCTGTAATCTGTGTGCAAAAGGTTGCCTCCATCTTTGTTGTCGATGAATAACACTTGTGATCTCCATGGCGATTCCTTGGTTGAATCAAGCCTGTTGCTAACATAGCATCCAACTGCTTCTTCAATTCCACTAATTCTGACGGGTTCATGCTATAGGGTCTCTGGGCTATTGGTCCGGTTCCGGGGATTAGTTCGATAATGAACTCAATATCCCTATCCGAGGGCATACCGGGCAATTCATCTGGGAATACATCGGGGTATTCATAGACTACTCTGACTTGGTCTATGGTGGTTAGGGCTAGACTCTTGTTGCACTTGAATTGACAGGGTAAGGTTTCAGATACATGCTCTACTGTTACTCCAGAGCTACTGGTCATGGTGATGGCTTTCTTAGCACATTCTATCAATCCTTTATGCTTTGACATCCAATCCATTCCTAGTACTACTTCCAATCCTTTGATTAAAAGTACTATTAAATTGGCATACAAATCTATCCCATATATTCTGATAGGCATAGCTTTCCAAATTTTTCTAGCTTTTGTAGTTGAACCGGGAATTTGAACTATCATGATATGCTTCAGGTTGGTTGGGTAAATCTTACTAGTGCATGCAAATTCTTCGGTGACAAATGAGTGCGATGCTCCAGAATCAAACAACACTCTTGATAAAACTGAGTTGACAGAAAACATACCCAACACTACATCTGTGGCTTCCTGGGCTTCTTCGGCGTTCATGTGGAAGAGACGGCCGTTGCGGTTGTGAGGGTTCCCTGGGGAAAATCTTCTTCCTGGTTGAACAAGACGCTGCTGTTGAGCTGGGGCATTCATATTGGCAGTGGCGGCAATCTTCTTCGGGCACTCATTGGAATAGTGAACCTTCACTCCACACTCGAAACAAGTGATCTGAGACTTGTCTTTTGCTGCCACGGGCACAGCATTGCTTCCAGTTCTTGGTGTAGCGTTGTTGTTGTTGTTCTTGGGAGGTGCATGGTTGAAATTGCTGGTGTTGCCGGGGTTGTTGTTGTTTCCTCTAGACTTCACATTGCCTCCGCTACGGTTGGGGTAGCTTGGGCGAGACGTTGGGGGACGGTTGTTTCTTGGTGCATATCCTGTAGACGGGTTGGGACAGTACTTCTGGTGGCTGTTGGATCTAGCTTGGTGCATCATACGATGTTTGCGGTTGTCGTTGTCTTGGTTAATCTTCCCTTCCATCTGAATGGTAGAGTCGACTAGCTCTTCGAGATCCTCGAAGCGGATGTTGACGAGGACAGTCTGCATCTCATCATGCAGTCCGTTCAGGAATCTCTCCTTCTTCTTGGCCTCTATGTTGATCTCATCAGGTGCATACCTAGTGAGGGACAAGAATCTATCACGGTACTCCACTACAGTCATTCTGCCGTGCTTCAGCTCTCTGAATTCATCCCTCATTCTAGTGACTAGGCCCTGTGGCACGTGGGTGCTGCTGAACTTGATTTTGAAGGCTTCCCATTCCACCAGGCTCTTGCATCTCCTGCCAAGTAGTGGGTGGCAAAAAGAACCTTCTCGTTGTCATCAACTCTGGCTACTTCTAAATTGTTCTCCATTGTCTGCAGCCAGTCATCAGCATCTAGTGGGTTCTCCAAAGTGCTAAAGATTGGGGGATTGATATTCTGGAAGTTTTTCAGCTTGGATCCTTGATGATCCTGATTTCCATGCCCTTGGTTGTTTTGGGCCATTTGAGCTATCTGCTACAGAGTTGCTAGGTTGGCTTGGCGCTCTGCCCTATTTGCTTCACGGTCTGCAACTAGCATCTGCATAATCTGCAGCATCGGGTCCTGCGATGAGCTGCTCCCTCCGGGGTTTCCACAAGTCATCGGAAGATTGAGATAGATAAAGGGGTAAGAGGGAAATTTCTAAGGTTCATGGTTTTGATTTCAAAGCTAAAACTTTGAGTTTGACTCAGGTTTTGTAACTAACTTCTTTTCATTCATTCAAACAAGCACACAATACAAACACACACACACCACAACAATAAAGGAAAACAGATGGTTTTAAGAACCATTCTGCAAGCTATGATACAATGGGACCGATACTCCTCATGCTACGGTAGTGCTCTAGTGCATCTACTCATCATCGATGAAGTCGGAGTCATCATCGTCGGTGTAGAAGTCCTCGGCATCCTCCTCCAGAAAGTCATCATCATTGCTGAGGTAAGAGTCCATATCTCCCTAGATGTCTTCACCTTCCTCTTCTTCTTCCTTTGCTGCAAGCTAAGCTTCTTGCTCCTTGATGGTCTTCTCGAGGTCGGCCACCTTCTTACGAAGACGGTCGATGGTGTGATCCTTCTTTTCGCGCTGGAGGCAAAGAGACTGACAATCCTTGAGAAGCAGTGAGAAAGTCTAGGCCTTCTGGGCAGCAATGGCAAGGTTGTGGTTGGCGAACTCCCTAGCATCGTCCAATTCCTTCTGGCAGTCGTACATCAGGAAGTCAAGGTTCTCCACTTGATGCTTCAACTCCGGGTGACTTGGCATCTCCATTGGCATTCCCCTGAAGTCACACCTTGCATAGTGAACAAAGCGGGTTCCTTGGATTTGGTTGACACTCAGGGCACACAGACGTGCGAGAGCTTCATGCATTGCCCTGGCTAATCCATCTAGTGAGTTGTTCTCTCTTACGGAGAACTAGATCCTCCCTGATGTTGGTGCTTCTATACTTCCTCGAAGATCAGCGGTGACTAGCCATTGTAAATCTCCTCCTGGGGGTCCAGTAAGTTGAGCTCCAAGGAATTCCGGATGTGGGCATCCCAAGTACTCCGAGAGTGCATCAAGATCCCTCTCGAAGATCAGCTGGCCTCCATTGCCCAACTGGTAGAACTTGCTGAACTGAGTCTCCATCTATAAGAATTAAGGATGAGGAAGTTAGTGAAGTGATCAAGTGTGTCAAATTTTATGTAGTAATGTAAGAATTGGAGGAACATGTATTTTTTTTGAGAGAAAGAATTCCCAAGGGTAAGAGAGGAAATAGTTTTCATAAATACTCACTTTGGTTTTTGAGGCTAAGTTTTTGGTTCGAACGTCCATTCTAACTAGGGTCTCCTACGGTCAGGATGGCTCTGATACCAACTTGTCAACACCCGGATTTTTAATCCTACATGCCTGTTATGCCATACATCGCAATCCCAGGATTACCATTTTTGCGAGACATAACAGATTGGATATCACAGTACATCATGCATTACAAACCATAATAAGGTCTTAGACAAATAAAGGATCTCCTGATTCAGTCTTAATACAACAAGCAGTGGAATAAATAATAAGCGTAGCGATGGGGTCCATCTTCGAGGTCATAGGCAATGCTGACAATGGAAGCTAGTCTTAGTTATCATAGCCGTCCTGCTGTCCTTCATCTTGGTAGTCTTCTTCATAGTCTGGCCATAGTAATAGCCAAGGACAAAAGCCATGAGTACTCTTTAAGTACTCGCAAACTATCACTAACAAGTAAGGTAGTTCTAGTGGGAAAATGCTAAATCTAGGTTTATTTGTAAAGTTAAGTTTGAAACCTAAGCGGAGTTCAGAAACAAAGAAAGATAAAATAAAGTTCTAGAATCACTTAAGTTGGGAAGCTAGTGTTATAGTCACAACCCTGTTCTGGTCAAGTCAAGTTTCATCATTCATATCATAAGTCATTTTGAAAACATCTGACAACGGAACAGTATGGCCACTCAAACTGTCCATAACCGCGGACACGGCTATTCGAATAGTTTTACACTATGCAGAGGTGGTACACTTTCACCAAAAGTTTCGATACATCTGTCAGGGATAACCCCGAATCATCATACTTAGTATGCAGATAATCAAACATAACCTTTCCTTTACACACTCTAGTATAAGCACCTCTCCTATGAGTATGGCCTCCCAGCCATGACCAGCTGTCATCCTGGGCACTGCATAGGTGGACAACATTGAGAGGTAGCCTCAGATCAAAACCTCTCCCGCGAGGGAACTAATACTAATGCACATAAACTTCCGGCTAAGCCTTACCCAATTCAGGTATTGTGGTTCTACGGTAAAATTGGAATGGTATCGCATCCTAACCCAACCATCAGTTTTGTAAAAGGGTTAAGGCTCATGCCTCAACATTTTTCATCATCATAAACCATTTGTGTTTCTTAACACATGTCAAAACATCTCAATAGAATGACTCATCATTCCAAGGTTTTCACAAGTCATTTTCACCAAGTATTCCCATCTAAAGTGACTCATGTTTTAGTTCAGCTCTAAACTACTAAGTTAAGAGTGTTCACTAATGTGGGACGCTAAGATCAATCTCATGCCATAGAATGACATCTAAGTTTATCTAGATAAGTCAAGTTTTATACTTTTTATGCTACCTTCAAAACAAGTAAAGGATTTTGACAAAGTAAAGAAAGTAAATCTTGTAAATAACATTTGGAGTAGGTATAAGTCAAAGGGTATAACCAAAGCATGCCTAATGCATTTACTTAGGTTATCTAGATTGCAAGGTCTAGATTGCATTGTTAATGATGGCTTGCCTTGGTTGGTGCAGTGCTTGAAGTTTTCTTCCTCCTCCTCTTGGTAGAACTCCTCCTCCTCAAAAGCTTGGTCGGTACTATCGTCTATAAATACATACGGGATACACAATCACCAAACAAATCTTAACTAGTCTACTTAGCACACTAAGGAACACATTTGATGATCTATTATCATCACAAGCATGTAACATCCCAATTTTTTTTAAAAAATCTTCATCATAGCATTCATATCATCATGGCATGTACTACTTTGCATTAGAATTATCCTCCAAAAATTTGGTGAAATTTTGAGACTTTTTGGAGCACTTTTGCTAAATTCAAAGAAAACTAGAAAACAAATTCAAAAAGAAAAAGAAAAGGAGGGAAAGGGTTTTTAAACCGCAGCAGCAGTTCTGGCCTTTTGGCCCAAATAGGCGATGCTAGCCAACCCAGCCTCCCTCTCCCCCTCTCTATTTTTTCCGCACACCCCCTCAACCCACCGCCACTCACTTACCACTGGGCCCCGCGCCACGTCAATGCCACCTTAGCGTCTTCCACGCGAACGGCCGGCGCCCCCTTCACTCCTCTGCCGTTTCCATTACCGAGTGATTGCGAGTGTTTCCGCGAGTAATTCGCCACCGCTTCGGCCCCTCCTTAACCCTCTCCTTCTCCCCAACCGATTCCCCGACATAGCCCCTGGAGAGCCCCCAGGCTCCCCAATTTCCACCTCACACCGTCACGGACCAAAGCACCTTCGGCGAGAATTCCGGTAAGCCTTGGCCACATCGTGCCCTCCTCTCTGATCCGTAATGCTTGCGGTGACCTAGCGCATGTTTTAACCTCGGCCACATGCCTCCTTTTGCACCAGGTCGACGATGGGATCCAACTCCGGTGAACCCCTCTGCCGCTGCCGTCCATTGCCTTTTTTGGTGAAGGTAGGGTTCCCGACGCCTCCTTTTGGTCTTTGCTAGGTCGTGCAGATCCTTGCGCATCTCGCTGACCCTTTTGTTGTCTGGTCCGAGCCCCAGGTCACCGTCTTCGACACCGAGCCGCGAGCTCCGCCGTCTACTCAACTCCGGTGAGGGATCTAGGCCAAGCCAGATCACCCCCCGCACTGCAGTGACCTCCATCAAGATCGCCACAACCTCCTCGGCCTCTGGTACGTGTCTACGGTCTCCCAGCCCTTGTAGAATCGCCGGAAGCTCATCGGACGATGCTCGTTTATAGCCGCCGCGCGTAGCTGGTCAGCGCCGCCCATCTCCGGCCAGGTCGCTAGGGACCGTTAGATCTTGTGTCTGCGGCTAGAATTAGATCGTGGACGAACCGGTACAGGTTAATCTGATCCGTCTGTTATCACTTAAGATCCAATGGCCCACAGCGGCTGATCCAACCGAACCGGTACTGGCCAATTAGATTGCGCCACGTCGCCCAGGATTATCTGTTTAAATAGAAATTAGACCGATTTTGTATTAAACTTAGAAAATCCATAACTTTTGTTCCACAGTTCAGAAAAATGCAAATTTGGTGTTTATGGATTCAGAAAAATAAGAACTTTATTATGCAGGCCTTGTTTCACACTTTTGCCTCCGAAAAATTGGAATTATAGGCAGAACCGTTTTAGGAGTATTTTGCTCATAAAAATTGTCCTATAAATTGTTTTGGGGTATTTCTTATGCATTTAGATGAGGTATTTTACCCTCTGTACTGTAGACTCTATAAATTATAGAGTTGTGATCATATCATTGCATTTTGCATGCATTCATGTTTTTTGTAATGTTTTATTGATTAAATTATTGTTGTTGTATTGATCTTGTGTAGATTGTGTGGATTGTGAAGTTTGTTGCTGTGAGGATTGTACCTATTCCCCTAGCTACCAAGGCAAGTGATATTTCATCTCATGTCCTATTATTTTCACTATTGCACTAGTGTTATTTTGGTAGATCTTAGCATGATAGGATTATTTATATGTTACTATACTATGGTATGCTATCCTATAGATTATATCTTGGTAGTACCTCCTAGTTGAAAGACTTCTTGTGCTAGATTTCTTAGCCATGCTATTAAAATAGTTAATTTTACGAAAGAAAAAAAGGCGGATTATGGGAGTGTGTGACTTGTCGTGGGTGGAATATACACATAAGATTGTATGGAAAGATATTATTTTGTTTGACTAAGAAAACAAGTATTATTAATGAAACACCTGGGTGGAATGGGACTTGCTTGGATTGTGTTGAGTGGTTACTCAGGGGCCATGTCTATGGTCAGCTGGTGTATCAAACTTGTGGATGGCTACCCAGGAACAAAGAGATTGGAGACATTCTTGTCATGAAGCTTCCAGTGCAGCCACATGGCATATGGGCTCTGCCTTGACCAACTAAGTTGCAAGAACTCAGCTAGACAGACAGAAGGTGGTAGATGTGATAGGATGGAACGCGTCCGTGGTGGTCTGAGGGATTGCTTCTGAAAGGTCTTGTCTCGATGCATGTCGAGTCTTGTGGGGAAAGTGCACCACCTCTCGAGAGGGTAAAACCAAGTACTTAGCCGTGTCCCCGGTTATGGACAATTCCTGAGCCTCAAGATAGTGAAGTAGTTCAATAATCTCCTCATCCAAATTTCTCTAAGTTAAAACTTGTGGGTGAACATGGGTAGAGATTCAGTGATGTCTATCATTGGTACCTTAGTGTTGAATGAGAAAACTTACTCTTCAAAAACTATAAGTTAAACTAGCTTTTAGCAAAGCCAGCCATAAGCCCACTTAGCCATATATTCATGTAGTTGTTGGATTATACTAAGTATCTATGGTATCACTTGCCAATACAATTCCAAATCTATTGACCCTTGTGGCTGTAACTTATTATGTTGCAGGATACACTGATGATGAGTAGGGTTGCGGGTCTACACTCGACATGCTTGCATGTGGCACATGAAGATTGAAGACTCTATTATTACTACGCTATGTAATGAGAACTTTAAGTGTCTTAGCCTTGGGCTAAGTGAGTTGTAAGAACCATTATATTCCTGGATATGCGATGTAATAATGACCTTTGTTTCTGTATACTTCATCTTAAACTATGGGTGCTAGCATTTTCGATCCAGGGACTAGCACTGCAATCACAGGGATCTTACCTTTTTATGGTGAGATCTTACAGATGGTATCAGAGCCAGGTTGCCTATAGGTTCGTGACCCTAGAATGGATTAGACTAAGGAAAACCCTTAGGAAAAATAACTCTATATTCCAACCGTACGCTTGTTTATTCGTCTCGTAAAGCTTTCCCTAATCATCCTTCTCATCTATTTTTGTAGATGTCCACCATCAATGAATCTGTCAAGAAGGGACCGCTGATAACTATGACCCTGGAGTGTGAGACAGAATTTCCCAATGTACTCAAGAACCTCATGCTCGGCTTGGGGATGAATGGTGAAGCCATATACAAGGGATTTCCTGTGATAGACGAAGGACAAGAGTATTGGTGGGTGCAACTCCATTTGTACAAGGACAAGGAGGATGATTCCAAGAGTACGGGATTCTGCATGTTCACCAACTCTGAAATGCACCCGTCATTCTTTGACTCTGCAAGGAATGCTGCATGGAAAGCTATTGAGGAACTTGGGGAGAGACTCAAGTATAGAATGCTCAATACTCAGGAAGATCTCAAGGAGGAGAAGCATCTTGTCCAAGACTCAAAGGCCACTGTGAAGCGCCTAAGTAAGGATATCATAGGCCTAGCTTTGGAGCTATGTGACCAAGACAAGCAGATTACTGCCAAGGATGCCCAGATTGCCACCTTGGTTAAGAAGGAGTGAGATATTAGTTGGACCACCACCCTTGGCGTTTTATCACGTTCGTATTTTGATCATACCAACTTATGTGGTATGGCAAAAATAAGTTATGTCTGGAACCTTGAGTGCTTGAGTTGAATAATGTATTGCTACTTGGAGTGTTCTGTTGGTTGATTTTTATTATGTGACTTGTGTTTACTTTCTTTATTGTGTGTTACTAACTTTCTCCATACTATGCAAAAGATGCCGAATTTTTTCTATAGCACGGCCGAGGATTTCAAGGGGACTCGCTTTGGGACTCGTAAGTTGGAGCTAGTCCAAGTGCTCGCTCTTCCAATCCCTACCATTCAGGGACTTCAGCTAAGGAAGTTTCAGAGGAAGGACTTATGGGGATTCAGAGTTACCCAGCTAGGACGTGAGACAGTGCCCCAAACCGGGGAGATTGCCTTCAAGATTCTCCATGATGACATGGAGAGGGGCCTCGACGTTGCTATGCAGGAGCTGTTGGGACGCCTATGTGGACGTCACTCTTCTGAGATCAGGAGCCACTACTTCCATTTCTTTGGGAGGCATGACGAGGATGGAGAGCCTATTGTGTTGGATGAGGCCGCCAAGGAGTCTATCAAGCCCGTGCGTCACTACCTCCAGGATTTAGAGAGCCTTATTAGACACCTTGATACTGATAGGACTAATGTGATGCTTAGCAATGATGAACTACGAGTCCAACTTAAGGAGAAGGACAAGGCCTTCCTGGAACAGGAAAATTGAATCAAGGAAATGGAGAAGAAGTTTGAAGACCAAGAGAAAAAATTCAAGAGCCAAGAGAAGATAGTTCAGGAGAAGAACAAGAAGATTAGAGACTTGGAGACCGAGTTAGATCTTGAGGACATTGAGCTAGAAGCTGATCACGAGGTGATAGAGAGGCTACGCACTCAGAAGAGAGAGTTACAGACAAAGATCGATGCTCTGACTACAAGCTTGGAGGAATACAAGGCAGGGTTTGCAGCAGCAGGACTTGCACTAGTGGAGGAGGAAGTCGACATGGAGGAGTAGTGATGCTGTTCCATCTACCTATCGTTCTATTATTATTGAGTGCATAGGTCATACCGACTTGTGGGTGACTATGCTAGTATGTTTATTTTCGCAAACTCTGTCATAGCTGTGATGTTTAACTTGCATGTGCTTGTTTGTCTGATTGTTGTTTTTATTTGGGTTATCTATCATTACTTACCCTTATTAAACCCACAGATGCCTCCCCGACGCAACAACGAGGATGACAATGGCAATGGAATGCAACAGATGATGGCTGCGCATACCCAATGGATGCAAATGATGACTCAATTCATGGCCACCCAGATATCATGGTGGTGTCACGGCAGATGCCATGGATAGGCTGAAGGTGGGGACTAATACACGCTAGGGGAATCCAGGGAGGGATAGTGAAGTGATTCTCCACACATTTGTTTGTATAGCTCTGTTACCAAGATTACAAGTGCTCCTAGAGCTGTATTGGCGCGAGGAGGAAGAAGGAGCTCTCTTACTCTCACCCACAGATCACACCTAAAACCCTAGCCAAAACGGAACAGCAGAAAAACCAACCCCCTTCTACTGAAACCCTAGCCCCTCTTTTATAGAGGGAGCTCGGTCTCTGCCTAGGTCATACGTGGAAGCATATTCCTAAGAATATGCTTCCCCCCAAAAGTACTAAGCCGACCGGGGTGCTTTTCCCCCGCGTCACACATGCAGAGGCTACGTGAGCCTCTGCGGCGCCCGCGTTAGCCGACATGGGTGTCGTCACCCTTGTCGGCCACGCCCCAGTGGTCCTGTCCTTGCTTGCTTCGCTCAGGTGGTGCGTACCGGGACTTCTTTTGACGAGCGAGATTCCTTCCTTCTCCTAGAAGCTAGACGTGACCCGGATCATAGTTGATCCGGCCACGCGCCGTTCCTGCATACAAATAAAACGGACACCTCCGACTTACTCCTTAAGTCGGTTGAGACAATGTCAGGCGAACGCCCCCTGGTCCGGGTTACCCCGTGATTCGGCCTGCCTTTAGGTGACCCGGCCAGCACCAGCTTTGGCCTTGCCGAACCTCGACTAACTCAGCTTTTATACCACGGCGTGACCCTACCCTGGGGTATCCCCCCAACATTAGTCCCCGAAGCTGCTGCGGTCTTAGCTGCCTTGGCCGCTAAGGCCACATCAGGTTCAATTATGTGCTCCGGTCGTTGTTGCCGAGTTACCTCTTTACCTCAGATTATATGGATTTACGTTCCCTTCGCACATTCCAAGTTTTCACTTGCCGGCCGAGTTACCACTTTAACTCGGACCTCATGGTTTTACTTTCCCTCCGCACATTCCAAGTTTTCACTTGCTGGTCGGGTTACCACAGTTCCATCCGGGTCTTGTTTCCTTCTCTCGTACGCCAACCCATGTGAAGGGTAATCATTTTGTTGTCTTATTTTAAGGGCCTGCACAGTAACCGCCGCAGTAATTGTCAGTTATCACTGTGCGCGGGTCACGTCATGCCTGCCTCCTTGTTTATCGCATCACAGTGTCACGTCATGGGATCATCTCCGCTCTGTGGCCCTCCGTGTGGCTCCCCACTGATTGGTCCGGGCAGGTGATACACAACCACTGCGTGTGGCCGATCCGCAGGATGCGATCCCCACTCACCCCTTGAGGGAGTGGTTAAATAGCGGAGGGGCGCATCCCTTAGGATGTTTCTCCTTCCACGCCCCTCTGCCCGTTGCTCTTCTCCTTCCTCTTCCTTGCGACCGTGTCGCCGCCAGTGCTCCAAATAGCAGCGTCGCCACCGCGCTTTTCCCTCACACTTTTGCGCCGCCGCCACCGCTACACAACTCTCTCGCCATGGGTCCTCGCCAATCCAGGCCTCTGCCCCCCGCTGTCACTAGCGCCAGCGTGGGCAGCGAAGACCAGATGACGGAGGAGGAGCTCATCGTCGCTGAGCAGGAGATGGAGGAGGACGCCGCGGCGGCGGACCGCGGTGCGTGGGCTGGGTCCTGGGTCTGCGAAGACGACCTGGACAGGCTCTACCGCACCAGGCGCATCCCCGCCGGCGTTGCGGCTCATCTTGTCTCCTCCGAATTGGCCCCCTCACCCAATCTGGGTGAATACGTCGTGTTCTTGTCCCACTTCCAACGGGGCTTCGGCTTGCCGGTGAGTGATTTTTTTCGGGACTGGCTTAGTACCTACCAACTCCAGCCGCACCATCTTCCTGCCAACGCCATCACTTCTCTTTTGGCCTTTGCTTCCACGATCGAAGGCTATGCCAGACTGTGGCCCACGAAGGAGCTATGGATCCAGTTTTTCGGCCTTCGTCGCAACGTTATCCCAAACATCCACACCGATCCGGAGGACAAGCAGCTCACTCAATTCGGAGCGGCTTCCATCTCACCCGGAGGTTTCTTTTTCCCCCGGGTCACCGGGTTAGAGTCCTGCAAAGGGTGGGCCCAGACTTTATTTTACGTCCGGAACACAGGCACCGAAGACTTAATCCGGCTGCTCCCCTATACTCCGGGTCCACCTAACCCGGATCTGTGGGACGCCGTTCCCAAGAAGCCCACGGCCTCGGCCAACCAGGTCAACAAAAGGTTCGCGGAGCTGAAGAAGCTCGGGCTACGCAATGAGGATGCTATGATCACTTTCGTGCGTAACCGAATTTCCCCCATCCAGAAGCGCACCCACAAGGTGTGCCACATGAGCTTTGGCCGCGATCCCAACCGGACCTCATCCTTTGAGCTGAGCAACACGGAGATATATCACCGGGTTAAGGCTCTCTTCACCACCCACAAGGACTTCTCCTCCAAGTGGACTTGGGGAATTTAGCATTATTGCCGCGATAGGCTTCCTCCCGCGGTAAGCTTCATGTTGCAAACTTACCCCGGACTAATTACATGTCAGTAATTATTGTATTTTTGACTCTTTTGTTCATTCCTTTCCTCAGCAATTTCTTTAGTAGACCCTCGAGGACGGCACCGATCCGACCCTTAAGTGGGCGCTAGACCGAGAGACTCCGGATGAGGAAGAGCCGGACCAGGAGATGTTCCTCCTGATGACCGACGCCATGAAACGACCCACGGGTAAATCCTCTTCTATTAGAGATTGGCCCGATGATGAAGATGACTCGGATGTCGAGGTGATTGAACCTGTTGAGGCTGTCCCCCTTTCTTTTTCTTTTCCGGCATCAGCTCACCCCGGCGGTCATATTCACGAGGATCCTCCCCTCGCTACGGGCGAACCTGTTCCGATGGCACCGAAGAAGAAGCACGGGGCTGCTCCAAGTTCTTCCTCTGGACCTTCTCAGCCCGCTAAAAGGCGAAAGAAGTCCGGGGACAAGACTGCCTCCAAGCCAGCAGGCAAGGCCCCAGCACGAAGGGCTCGGAAACCCAAGGAGGCCCAAACCTCGGATGCGTAAGTCACTCTTCCTTCTGTAACTTGCTCTTCCTTACATCGTTGTAATTTCTCTTCTGACATTATTTGATTTTGTAGGGCTCCGATGGAGGTCCCTCAAAGTGGGTCTAGAATCTCTTCACCTCTCCGACCTAGCCCTTCTCCCCGTCGCGACGACGAGTCACATCCGCTGGGCCTTATTCCAGAGGGTTCTGCGGCTGCTCCGGGTTCTGCTCCACCTCGGCAAGAGGAGGGTAACCTTGGAGAGGGGGAGACCGGCGCAGCCGAGGCGAAGGCATCCACCACTTCGGCACCGCCGCAACCAACAGCCACTGAAGCTACCTCGGCTCCAGCACCAGTACCAACAACCAGACCAGCACCAATACCAACTCCGGCATCAGCACCAACTCCGGCTGCAAAAACATCAGCAGCGGCACCAAGTCCAGCAACAAGAGCACCAGTGCCTAGCTCCTCTACCTCGTCCGAGTCTTCTCAACCTCAGGGAGGAACTACCCCGGCCGCTCCTAAGGGGAAATCCGCTGCGATGGCTTCCTCTTCCCAGCAAGCCAAGGGCAAGAAGGCTCCGGATGCTACCAAGTCAACATTCGTCGAGGCTGGGAAGTGTACCCTCGCATCAATGCTTCCCAAGAAAGCTCCAGCAGCGAAGGACGCCCCTGCCGAGCCAACTGATGCACAGCAGATGGTTCTGCACACCAGCCCAGCCCTTGCCTTGATTGAAAGGAAAGAAGCGCACGCGAAGGGCTTGGTGGCGCCCCATATGCCCACCGGTGAACGGTACCCTCCAAGCCTGATTGAATTTATCATGAATTGGAATAAGGCAGAGGTAGTTCAAGACGCTGATCTCCCGGAGAAGTTCGGCCCCGCCGAGTTTTCTGCCCAGATGAACACAGCCGCAAAGGCAATTAACCTCGCTGGGCGGATGATGGAGGTACGTCGCTTCCCCTTTACATGCTGTAGATAATAACCATTAGTCCTCGAGCCTCTGGGGGAGTAACTTGTTACTCGGTCGGATGCTCTTTAGAAAACTAACATAGCTCCATGAGAACTTCGAATATGCACACACCTAGAGCCGGGTTGAGTTCCACTTGGCCCGGATTTTAGTATACTTCGACTATGCACACACCTAGAGCTGGGTTAAGTTCCACTTGCCCCGGATTTTAGTACACTTCGAATATGCACACAGCTAGAGCCGGGTTAAGTTCCACTTGGCCTGGATTTTAGTATACTTCGAATATGCACACACCTAGAGCCGGTTTAAGTTCCACTTGCCCCGGATTTTAGTACACTTCGAATATGCACACACCTAGAGCCGGGTTAAGTTCCACTTGGCCCGGATTTTAGTACACTTCGAATATGCACACACCTAGAGCCGGGTTAAGTTCCACTTGGCCCGGATTTTAGTACACTTCGAATATGCACACACCTAGAGCCGGGTTAAGTCCCGCTTGTCCCGGATTTTAGTACACTTTGAATATGCATCAAGCTAACTTGTGTTTCTATATCCCTTTCAGGTGACCACCAATCGCCGGAGTGCTGAATTCAAACGCTTGCTATATACCCACAAGATGCTACGCGCAAAGCAGGCTGCACTTATCACGGAATACGAGAAAAGGGGTAAATTTCTTCCTTAGCGCTTCTTCATTTTTCTTCATCTTCCTTTGTCGAACTAATCTCATCATTCGGTTTCCGCACCTGGGGTGGAGGCTGAGAACATTATTATGCGGAAAAATCTGGAGCAGATCAAGGGTAAGTCATTTCTGTCCGACCTTGTCGTGCTTTCCGCTTCCTTTTCTCCTTGGCTCGGCAAACATTCATACCTCGGCTCTACCGGGCCAACACACTATTTCAGCATCGCTTCAAGATAGTGTGCCCATGCCTGATATGATGCTGCATTTTCTCGAACAAGCAGGGCAGCACCAAGCCGAGCTTAAGAAGAAAGATGACGAGCTCGCCCTCCTCCGGACCAAGGACGATGAGATTGCCAGGCTCAAGGCTGAGATGGAGAAGATGAAGGCCCAGCACCAATCCGAACTTCAAAAGGCTGGTCAGAATTACACAGAAGAGTGTGAGTGCCTCAACCTCCAGATCGCCAAGGACCAGGATCTTCTCAAGGAGTCCGGCATCCAGCTTGGGTCGGCAAACGGTGAGGTTGAGAAGCTTCGGAAGAGACGTGATGACTACACCAAGGAGTTGACCCGGATCCTCGGTCATATATCACGTAAGTTCCTTTCCCTTTTCTGACCTACTTCTCCGAGTTACTTCATATGTCTTTTCTTGACCTTCCTGCTTTGCCTCGTTTCCAGGCAAATTTCTAGAAGGCACTCCTATTGTGAGCACAGCAGTTGCCAACTTCCGCCGACAAAGGGGTACTCCGGCCGCTCCTGACGGTGAAGGGATTCCTTATGACCTGGAGGACCTGTTGGTCAGCTTGTCATCTCACGTGGAGCTCATCAAAAATTACGGCAAGGACATCCTCGGCGCTGCAGCTTGCATCTTCAACACGTTCTAGCCCGGCGAAGAAGCCTGGAGACCACCGCACTTCTCATTGAGAAGTTAATGGAAACCGAGATTCAGCTTGACCTCTGGAGAGAGTCCGCTGGACGTGCCGCAGCTGATACCATTCTTACATACTCACGTGGTATGGGAAGATCGATCTCAACCTCTTGACACGTCTGCGCACAGGATCTAGATGGACCAATGACCCGGAGTGGGTAGCTCGGCGCCAGGCTTGCGCCCATAGCCTCATCGAATACGCTCCCATTCATGAATGGGTTGAGGGGCCGAGCTTCCTGGAAGCCGCTGCGGACGAAGAGGTTGAGAATGATGAGGATAGCTCAGACGGTGAAGGAGAAGATGACGCCTCGGATATTGAAGGCGGCGAAGATGATGCCAAACTTCCTCCTGCTGCTCCTTGAGCGAAAAAACTCGAAAATTTATCAGATCCCCGGTATGCCGGGTGGAGTTGTATTCCAAACACATGTGATATTTTGCTACTAAGTTCTTATGCCAGATTAACTTGGGCGTAGTCCCCGAGTTTCTTTTTCTTGTTCGTTCAATCTCTTGGCTCGGTTCGTGTCTACCTTGATTCGGTTTTATGACTTATGAATCCGAGCTTCAAAAATTGTCTTAACAATACTGGGAAACTTTTAGACTTAGCTCAAAAATAAAACTGCATAATAACTTGAAAATAAATACAGGGTTAGTCTGAAAAAGAAACGTCACCTCGAATAAATTCTTTTCCTTAGTCGTTTTTCATGTGCTACGCAATTCCAAACTTGTTCTCTTTCTTGCCATGAAGCCAATTCTTGTTGGACAACAGCAAGTCAAAGAGTTGGGTTCTTGGTGCTCACACATTACTAATCCGAGTTAAGTAGAATAACTTATTCCAGCTGACGCACAAAAACAACAAACATTATTAAGGCAGTCCCCGAGTTACTGCTTGAGGTGCCAACATTTCATTGATAAGCTCATTGCCGACATACATACCGACATATGAGATGACTCGGATACATACACTTCTTAGCTAAGTGTAGAAAGGACAGAGTAGAGCTATATTCCATGGTCGCTTGGATTCCTCTCCGGACCTGTCCGCCTTGTTCTTTTCCTGTGGCTTTGCATCTATAAGATAATAAGAATCATTGTGCAATGCCTTGCTCACGATGAACGGCCTTCCCATGGGGGGGATAACTTATGCATGCCCGTAGTACGTTGTACCAACCGAAGCACCAGATCGCCTTCCCGAAAGACTCGGGGGCATACTTTCCGGTTATGATAGCGTCGGAGATTTTGCTGATATATGGCGGATCTGGACAATGCCAGTTCTCTCCCTTCTTCCAACAGATCGACATCATTTTTTCGGGCATCTTGCACTTCGGCTTCTGTGTATTGGGTGACCCTAGGCGAATCATGCTCTATGTCGGCTAGTAATACAGCTTCTGCACCATATACCAGAAAAAACGGCGTATAGCCTGTTGATCAATTCGGAGTTGTTCTTAAACTCCACAGTACCGCTTGTAGTTCTTCTATCCAGCACCCCGCTGATCTTTGCAGCGGCTCAATGAGCCAGGGTTTTATCCCGGATAATACTAATCCGTTGGATCTTTCCACTTGTCCGTTCGATGCGGGGTGGGCTACCGAGGCTAGGTCCAGCAGGATCTTCTTATCCCGGCAAAAACGCGCAAATGCTCCTTCCGCAAAGTTTGTGCCATTATCAGTTATGATACTGTGAGGATAACCGTATCTCAAGATGATATCTTTGAGAAACATTACGGCCGTAGCTCCATCACATTTTCTTATAGGCTTTACTTCAATCCACTTGGTAAACTTGTCCACCATTACTAGAATGTGAGTGATATTTCCCCTTGTTGGTTTGAACGGGCCAACCATATCCAAGCACCATATGGCAAACGGCCAAGTGATTGGTATGGTCTTGAGTTCCGACATTGGCACATGTGTCTTGGTAGCATACCTCTGACAACCATTACATTTTCTCACCAGATCTTCTGCTTGCTCTAAGGCACTTGGCCAGTAGAATCCGTGCCGGAAAGCTTTTGCCACCAAGGCTCGGGATGAGGCGTGATGCCCACATTCCCCCTGATGTATATCTCGGATAATCTCAAGCCCTTCTTCCAGGTCAACACATCGCTGGAGGACATTGGTCACACTTCTTTTGTATAGTTCGGAATTGATGATCGTATATGCCTTTGCCCTCCTCTGTGTTTGCCTGGACAGCACTTCCTCAGCGGGTAGCGTTCCATCTTTCTGGAATTGAAATATAGGTAGTGCCCAAGCTGGTATTGCTCGCACAGGGAACACATCCTCATCAATCTCCATCTGATCCACCGGCATAACTTCAACCGAATCACGCTGTGCAGTCCCTGGGTCTTGCGAAGCAGTCCCCGGGTTCAGTGAAGCACCCCCAGGTTTGCCGAGGCAGTTCCCGGGCTTCGCGCACCACTTCCCATGTTGATGTCCATGGGCACAACACCAGATTCTGTGTCCTCCGGGACATAGATTGAGTCGGAACGTAGTTGGCATTTTCCTTTGCAACTTCTACCACAGCTCGATTGCATAGCTGCACCCTTGTGCAAACCATGCTATGGCCTGTGATTCTATCACGCCCTCACACGAGTTTCTCACAGTGCACCACCGGGTTAAAAACTCCCGATCCATCTCATTTGGCCTTTGCTTGCACATAGCTAGGGTCTACGGCCTATTTGGCCTCTGATACATACTCGAAAAATTGTTGATGAACATTTCCTCGAAATCTATCCAGCAGTTGATGCTTCCTGGTGGCAAATTGTTCATCCATACCCTTGCCGGTCCTTCCAACATCTAGGGTACATATCGTACGGCCCATCTCAGGTTGCTAGTGGCAATTTTCACAGCTGTAGCATAATTTATCAGCCAATCCTCCGGCTTTGTAGTGCCATCATACGTCTTCATACCCCTGGGTAGCTGGAAGTTGGGTACCAGTGGCTCCTTCATGATCCGGGGTCCAAAACATGCTGGACCCGTTGGACCTTGACATTCAATTTGTTCCGACCTATACAGTCGATCCAGCTTCAACCTGGCATCATACGGCATCAAATCCCTGCTTCCCAATCTTGACCCTATCACATGATAGTCCGGCCTTGGGTATCCCGCATTTGCCATTTCCGAGTCTCCATCATTATACCTGTCTTGCTCTCGTGGAGCGCCTTTCTGTTGCATACCTCGGCCGGCACTTTGCTCTTGCCTTGGTATATTCCGCTGCTGCGGTTGTCCTGCTCCAGCCGAGTTTTGCTGTCCGGCATTGCCGTTGACAACGTTCCCTTGACAGGCGTTGCCTTGGTCGCGGTTACCTCGACCAGCATCACCTCGGCTCACACTCCGTCGATCATCATTTTTCTGAGCTTCTTTTCCTTTCCTTGCCCGCGTTGGGTCATAGGGGACGATCTGTTTGTTCCGTCTGGCCGAGGTTACTACCTCTTCTCTCCTAGGACCACCATGAGGAGATGATGCAGCTCCAGCGGATTTCTCCGAGTTACCCACCGCCGAATGGACGATCTTGGAGCCTCCAGCTCTCTCTGGGTTAGCTCTGAGTAGTTCCTCGTTTTGCCTGTTCGCGATCCGAACCAGCTCATTAACCCTATCCCGTTGTCTTTGACGGGCTTCACCCGTCAGACCCTCTAACTCGGACGCAGCTGCATCCGTTGCTCTGAGGTTCTTGGCCGGGTACTATACCTCGGCAGCCCCACGGACAAACAGTTTTCTGATTCCTCAATTCCAATATCACCCTCTCTGTTCATCTCGCTCATGAGATTTCTTCCCTTCACTTTTACAGCGTCAACCTTGTTCGCCTTTGCGTACTCACGCAGCGTCATATTCAACGACTGCTGTGACGCGGCTATCTTTTTTGCGCCCTCTAGTATTTTCTGCCTAGTTTCTTCCAACTTGGCCTGCCCTCGAGCCAGATCTACTGCTGCTACTACAGGGTTTGCCAAGCTATCCATCGCTTCCCTCAACACGTTCTCTGGCCTCTCAAGTGGAGGACCCCTACCTTTCCTCGGCGCCTTAGGCGTTACCTCCGGATCTAGCGCCGGATCCTTGCTCGCGCCCACACCTGGCGCAGTCATCATCACCTCTGCATGGTCCTGGGAGCGAGCGATACGCATTCCGGGAACCACGGTGAGGGGTGGCTCCCCCGCCTCGACGATGTGACGCGGATGAACACACGACACGTCAACAGCAACGTAGACCTTGTGCGCGCCGAGCCTGACGAAGAGGCCATTGCGTGGAAGAGGACGCGTGCCGAAGCAGCCAGCGTTGTCGCTGACGAAATCCAGCGCTCCAAAGCGCTGAACAAGCCTGGAGACGATGCGTTCGCCGGTGCCGATTATGTTTCCCGTCCGGATCTTGACCCCTGCTAGCGCCGTTTGCCCCACGGTGGGTGCCAACTGTCATGGTGGTGTCATGGCAGATGCCATGGATAGGCTGAAGGTGGGGACTAATACACGCTAGGGGAATCCAGGGAGGGATAGTGAAGTGATTCTCCACACAGTTGTTTGTATAGCTCTGTTACCAAGATTACAAGTGCTCCTAGAGCTGTATTGGCGAGAGGAGGAAGAAGGAGCTCTCTTACTCTCACCCACAGATCACACCTAAAACCCTAGCCAAAACGGAACAGCAGAAAAACCAACCCCCCCTTCTACTGAAACCCTAGCCCCTCTTTTATAGAGGGAGCTCGGTCTCTGCCTAGGGAATACGTGGCTTCCCCCCAAATTAGTAAGCCGACCGGGGTGCTTTTTCCCCGCATCACACATGCAGATGCTACGTGAGACTTTGCGGCTCCCGCGTTAGCCGACATGGACGTCGTCACCCTTGTCGGACACGCCCCGGTGGTCCTGTCCTTGCTTGCTGCGCTCAGGTGGTGCGTACCGGGACTTCTTTTGACCAGCGAGATTCCTTCCTTCTCCTAGAAGCTAGACGTGACCCGGATCATAGTTGATCCGGCCACACGCCGTTCCTGCATACAAATAAAACGGACACCTCCAACTTACTCCTTAAGTCGGTTGAGACAATGTCAGGCGAACGCCCCCTGGACCGGGTTACCCCGTGATTCGGCCTGCCTTTAGGTGACCCGGCCAACACCAGCTTTGGCCTTGCCGAACCTCGGTTAACTCGGCTTTTGTACCACGGCGTGACAACACCCGAATCAGAACAACAATAATAACAATAACAACAACCAGAACAATCCACCACCCCTGGATATGCTGACCAGATTTCTAAGGCTAAGACCTACTAAGTTCTCGGGTACCACTGACCCCATGGTAGCAAATGATTGGCTACGCTCTATGAATAAGGACCTAGTCATGGTAGGATGCACGGATGCAGAAAAGGTCAGATTTGCAACACACTTATTGGAAGGTCATGCAGCTGCTTAGTGGCATAATTTCCAAATTACCCACCCTATTGAGGAGGTGACTTGGGCAATGTTTGAGGATGGGTTTCGCACCACTCACATCTATTCTAGAATAATGGGGTTGAAGAAAAAGGAGTTTCATAACCTCAAGCAACGCCACCGCAGTATTTCTAAATACATCGAAGAGTTTAATAATTTGTCACGTTATGCACCCGATGATGTTGACACTGATGCAAAGAGAAAGGAGAAGTTCCTAGATGGGCTGAATGATGAAATTTCTATGCAACTATCAGTTGCATATGTTCCAACTTATCAATCCTTGTGTGATAAAGCTACCATCCTAGAAAACAAAATGAAACAAGTGGAGGGTAGAAAGAGGAATCACCATTTTGATAAGTTTGGATCAGGATCTCCTCACAAGCGCTCTCATGGCGAAGGAAGTGGGAGTTCAGGATTCCACAAGAATGGGAATCATAATAACCATCGCAACAACAACCACCACCATGATGGAAACAACCATCGTGGGCATAACAAAAGTGGATTAAGAAACAACCACAACGGTCATGGCCATGGAAACCAAAATGGTCACAGTCAGCCAGCAAAGAAAGACATCAGTCAGGTGGAATGCTTCAAGTGCAAGAAGACAGGACACTATGCTAATGAATGCCCAGAGAAGAAGACTGATGGGGCTAAGCCAAACCCATTCCAAAAGGGTCATGTGAATCACATTAATGTGGAAGAAATCCAAGAAGGATCTGATGCTGTGATCGGTAAGTTCAAGATTAATTCCTTTCCTGCACTTATCCTTTTCGATACTGGCGTATCGCATTCATTCATTTCAAGAGCATTTGTAATCCAAAACGAACTCTCCACTGAAACCATTGGATGTCCCATTAAAGTAAGCTCCCCGGGTGGAGAAATGATAGTAAATTCTAGGTGCCGATAGATAATCCTAGAAATTGGAAAGAACAAGTTTCCGGTTAGTTTAATAATCCTAGAATCCCAAGGATTAGATGTAATATTAGGGATGGACTGGCTGACCCGTTATGAAGGGGTGATTGATTGTGCCAAGCGAACTGTTATGCTCACCACCCCAGAAAAGAAAAGGATCAGGTTCAAGTCTAACTTTGAACCCAAGGGGAGGTTAATTCTCTTAAGGGGGTCAGCCTAGACAGTGTGCCAATAGTGAAGGAGTACCCAGATGTGTTCCCGGAGGAATTACCTAGCATGCCACTAGATAGGGACGTGGAGTTTCTGATAGACCTACTGCCAGGAACGGGGCCTATAGCAAAGAGACCTTATAAAATGTCGGTGGACGAGTTAAAAGAACTCAAGAAACAGCTAGGAGAACAGTTGAAAAGGGGCTTTATCCAACCAAGTTCGTCGTCTTGGGGAGCACCAGTTTTGTTTGTTGAGAAGAAGGACCGAAGTCAAAGTCTATGCATAGATTATTGTTCACTTAATGAAGTAACCATAAAGAATAAATATCCCCTGCCTAGAATAAATGATCTCTTCGATCAGCTAGAGGGAGCATGTGTGTTCTCAAAAATTGATCCTCGATCAGGATACTTCCAACTAAAGATTAGAGAACATGACATACCCAAGACCGCATTCACCACTAGATATGGGTTGTATGAATATACAGTGATGCCGTTTGGATTGACTAATGCACCGGCCTACTTCATGAACATGATGAATAAGGTATTCATGGAATTCCTTGACAAGTTCGTAGTGGTATTCATTGATGATATATTGGTATATTCCAAGAGAAGCAAAGAACATGAAGAACATCTGCGCCTGATTCTAGAGAAACTCAGAGAACACAAATTTTATGCCAAGTTCAGCAAATCTGAATTCTGGCTGAATGAAGTGGGTTTTCTTGGCCACATAGTATCTGGAAATGGTATAGCTCTTGATCCAGCAAAAGTGGCAGCTGTGACAAAATGGGAACCTCCTAAATCGGTTAAAGAAATCCGTAGTTTCCTTGGCCTAGCAGGGTACTATCGGAGGTTCATTGAAAATTTCTCGAAGATAGCAAATCCTATGACTGGTCTCCTAAAGAAGGAGAAGAAGTTTAATTGGACAGAAGCTTGCGAAACCATCTTTCAGGAATTGAAAAACAGACTTGTGTCAGCACCAGTGTTATGTTTGCCAGACCATGAGAAAGACTTTCAAGTATATTGTGATGCATCTCACCAAGGATTAGGAGGTGTACTGATGCAGGAAGGTAGAGTTGTAGCTTATGCATCAAGGCAACTCAAAAATCATGAAGTGAACTATCCTACTCATGATCTAGAGTTGGCATCTGTTGTACATGCCTTAAAAACATGGAGGCATTATCTTATGGGAAAATGTTGTGAAATGTTCACTGATCACAAGAGTCTGAAATACATTTTTACACAGAAAGAACTCAACATGAGACAAAGAAGATGGCTAGAACTTATCAAAGATTATGACTTAAGTTTGCAATACCACCCTAGAAAGGCAAATGTCGTAGCTGATGCATTAAGCCGCCAAGTGTATGTGAATGGCCTCAACAAAGGAGAGTTGCCGGAGGAGTTGTGTGCCCAGTTTAGAGAGCTGAGACTTGAGATAGTGCCTGAAGGGTACCTTGCATCCTTGGAAGTGCAACCCACACTAATGGACAGAATTCAAGAAGCTCAAAAGTTGGACAAGGAGATAGAAGAAATCAGAAGTAAAGTTAGAGAAGGCAAGGCAAAAGGACTCCATGTAGATGATCAAGGAATCTTATGGTACGAAAAACGTATCTATGTTCCGCAGGATCTTGAACTTAAGAAGTTGATCTTACAAGAAGCGCACGACTCACCATATTCAATTCATCCTGGCAATACTAAGATGTATATGGATGTTAAGGAGGGGTTTTGGTGGAATAATTTGAAGTAGGACATAGCAGAGCACATTGCCTTGTGCGACGTGTGCAGTCGTGTAAAGGCAGAACATCAGAAACCGGCAGGATTGTTACAACCACTACCAATACCTGATTGGAAATGGGATAAAATTGGTGTGGACTTTATTACCGGACTGCCCAGGACTAAATCCGGATACGATTCTATATGGGTTATCGTTGACCGCTTGACAAAAGTGGCCCATTTCATACCAGTAAAGACCACTTATACAAGTGCAAAGTTAGCCAAGATATACGTGAATAGAATTGTATGTTTGCATGGGGTACCTAAAAGTATCGTGTATGACATAGGGACTCAATTCACTTCGCACTTTTGGCGACAACTTGACGAGTCATTGGGAACTCGGTTAGAGTTCAGCACTGCATTTCATCCGCAAACTGATGGGCAGACAGAAAGGACCAATCAAATATTAGAGGATATGCTGAGAGCATGTGCGTTAGATTATGGATCCAGTTGGGATGAAAGTCTACCATACGCAGAGTTTTCCTACAATAACAGCTATCAATCAAGCATAGAAATGGCTCCGTTTGAATTCCTTTATGGAAGGAAGTGTACAACACCATTGCTGTGGAATAGAGTAGGAGAAAGAAATTTGTTCGGGCCACACCTAATCAAGGAGGCTGAAGAGAAGGTCAAGATGGTAAGGGATAGGCTAAAGGTAGCCCAATCTCGGCAGAAGAGCTATGCTGATCCAAAACGTAGAGAGGTTACCTATGAGGTTGGTAATAGAGCTTATCTCAGGGTATCACCACTTCGTGGTGTGAAAAGATTTGGAATCAAAGGAAAGTTAGCACCACGCTATGTAGGACCTTTCAAGATTTTGAGCCGCAAAGGAGAAGTGTCATATGAGATAGAATTACCAGAATCTCTGTCAGCAGTTCATAATGTATTCCATGTCAGTCAGCTGAAAAAGTGTCACCCAGAGATGGAAGAAACTTCGTTGAAAGACACTATACCATTAGAGGAAGTTCAGCTAGAGAATGATCTCACTTATGAAGAGAAACCTATTAAGATTCTGGAGACAGCAGAAAGAATTACCCGTACCAAGACCATCAGTTTCTGCAAAGTGCAGCACACTGAATCAGAAGCAACATGGGAGCGAGAGGATG
This sequence comes from Avena eriantha, assembly GCA_910589775.1. Classification (NCBI taxonomy): domain Eukaryota; kingdom Viridiplantae; phylum Streptophyta; class Magnoliopsida; order Poales; family Poaceae; genus Avena; species Avena eriantha. The sequence continues at coordinate 257,459,600 of OU342744.1, read as the reverse complement.
AACTTCGGAGAGATCACCCTCACCTATTTGCTAGCCAACCCGAATCTCGAGGGCGAGATTCATCTTAAGGGGGTTAGATTTGTAACATCCCAAAATTTTCATTAAAAATATTCATCATAGCATTCATATCATCATGCCATGTACTACTTTGCATTAGAATTATCCTCCAAAAATTTGGTGAAATTTTGAGACTTTTTGGAGCACTTTTTCTAAATTCAAAGAAAACTAGAAAACAAATTCAAAAAAGAAAAAGAAAAGGAGGGAAAGTGTTTTTAAACCGCAGCAGCAGTTCTGGCTTTTTGGCCCAAATAGGCCTAGCTAGCCCACCCGGCCTCCCTCTCCCCCTCTCTGTTTTTCCGCACACCCCCTCAACCCACCCCCACTCACTTACCATTTGGCCCCGCGCCACGTCAACGCCACCTCAGCGTCTTCCATTGCCGAGTGATTGCGAGCGTTTCTGCGAGTAATTTGCCACCGCTTCGGCCCCTTCTTAACCCTCTCCTTATCCCCGACCGATTCCCCCAGACATAGCCCCTAGAGAGCCCCCAGGCTCCCCCATTTCCACCTCACATCGCCGCGGACCGAAGCACCTCCGCGCGAGAATTCCGGTAAGCCTCGGCCACGCCGTGCCCTCCTCTCTTCTCCGTAATGCTTGCGATGACCTAGCGCATGTTTTAACCTCGGCCACGTGCCTCCTTTTGCACCAGGTCGACGACGCGATCCAAATCCGGTGAACCCCTCTGCCGCCGTCGTCCATTGCCTTTTCCGGTGATGGTAGGGTTCCCGCCGCCTCCTTTTGGTCTTTGCTAGGTCGTGCAGATCCTTGCGCATCTCGCTGACCCTTTTGTTGTCTGGTCCGAGCCCCAGGTCGCCATCTCCGACACCGAGCCACGACCTCCGCCGTCTACTCAACTCCGGCGAGGGATCCAGGCCAAGCCAGAGCACCCCCCGCACCGTAGTGACCTCCATCAAGACCGCCACGACCTACTCGACCTCTGGTACGTGTCCACGGTCTCCCAGCCCTTTTAGAATCGCCGAAAGCTCATCGGCCGACGCTCCGCCGCCGCGTGCAGCTGGTCAGCGCCGCCCATCTTCGGCCAGGTTGCTAGGGACCGTTAGATCTGTGGCTAGGATTAGATCGTGGACGAACCGGTACGAGTTAATTTGATCCGTCTGTTATCACTTAAGATCCAACGGCCCACCGTGGTCGATCCGACCGAACCGGTACGGGCCAATTATATTGCGCCACGTCGCCCAGGATTATCTGTTTAAATAGAAATTAGACCGATTTTGTATTAAACTTAGAAAATCCATAACTTTTGTTCCACAATTCAGAAAAATGCAAATTTGGTGTCTATGGATTCAGAAAAATAAGAACTTTATTATGGAGGCCTTGTTTCACACTTTTGCCGCCGAAAAATTGGAATTATAGGAAGAACCTTTTTAGGAGTATTTTGCTCATAAAAATTGTCCTATAAAATGTTTTGGGGTATTTCTTATGCATTTAGATGAGCTATTTTACCCTCTGTACTGTAGAATCTATAAATTATAGAGTTGTGATCATATCATTGCATTTTGCATGCATTCATGTTTTTTGTAATGTTTTATTGATTGAATTATTATTGTTGTATTGATCTTGTGTAGATTGTGTGGATTGTGAAGTTTGTTGCTGTGAGGATTGTACCTATTTCCCTAGCTACCAAGGCAAGTGATATTTCATCTCATGTCCTATTATTTTCACTATTGCACTAGTGTTATTTTGGTAGATCTTAGCATGATAGGATTATTTTTATGTTACTATACTATGCTATGCTATCATATAGATTATATCTTGGTAGTACCTCCTAGTACCTCCTATATTTCTTAGCCATGCTATTAAAATTCGTGGGTGGAATATACACATAAGATAGTATGGAAAGATATTATTTTGTTTGACTAAGAAAACAACTATTATTAATGAAACACTTGGGTGGAATGGGACTTGCTTGGATTATGTTGAGTGGTTACTCAGGGGCCATGTCTATGGTCAGCTGGTGTATCACACTTGTGGATGGCCACCCAGGAACAAAGAGATTGGAGACATTCTTGTCATGAAGCTTCCAGTGTAGCCACATGGCATATGGGCTATGCCTTGACCAACTAAATTGCAAGAACTCAGCCAGACGGACAGAAGGTGGGAGATGTGATAGGATGGAACGCGTCCGTGGTGGTCTGAGGGATTGCTTCTGAAAGGTCTTGTCTCGATGCATGTCGAGTCTTGTGGGGAAACTACACCACCTCTCGAGAGGGTAAAACTAAGTACTTAGCCGTGTCCCCGGTTATGGACAATTCCTGAGCCTCAAGACTGTGAAGTAGTTCAATAATCTCCTCATCCAAATTTCTCTAAGTTAAAACTTGTGGGTGAACATGGGTAGAGGTTCAGTGATGTCTATCATTGGTACCTTAGTGTTGAATGAGAAAACTTACTCTTCAAAAACTATAAGTTAAACTAGCTTTTAGCAAAGCCAGCCATAACCCCACTTAGCCATATATTCATGTAGTTGTTGGATTATACTAAGTATCTATGGTATCACTTGCCAATACAATTCCAAATGTATTGACCCTTGTGGCTGTAACTTATTATGTTGCAGGATACTCTGATTATGAGTAGGGTTGTGGGTCTACACTCGACATGCTTGCCTATGGCACATGAAGATTGAAGACTATATTATTACTACACTATGTAATGAGAACTTTAAGTGTCTTAGCCTTGGGCTAAGTGAGTTGTAAGAACAATTATATTCCTGGATATGCGATGTAATAATGACCTTTGTTTCTGTATACTTCATCTTAAACTGTGGGTGCTAGCATTTTCGATCCAGGGACTAGCACTGCAATCACAGGGATCTTACCTTTTTATGGTGAGATCTTACAAAGCATCACAAGGTTTAATTAACTAGCTTCAATCTTTTTATTTGAGAAAAGTAATTTCTACTCATTGAAATTAATTGAGATTTAATATTCTCCAATTAAAATATGGCATCATGTGGACACTTGTCATCACCACATATTCTAACATATGGGAATGTGATTTAAATGTTGGATCACATTTTAATAAGTTTAAGTTTAATATTTAATGATTTAAAGTAACTAGAAATGCCTATATAGCATTATTTTGGAACTAGTCCAAAGTCACTGCATGCAAACCTTAATATTATTACATATTCATATAGGTATCGTTAACTTTGATTTTTGAGAGTTGGAATCAACTCAAAATCTATTATGGTTGAATTTAGAAAAATGTTTGAATGTGCAAAAGCTTCTGCCTTGTTATTTTTACTAGGAGAGATCTCTAACTCTAAATGATTTAAATCCAACGGTACTGCATATAGATTTTCATTATCTTCCCAACAAAATTGGAATCACTCCATTTGGATTGGTAAAACTCTTTGAATTGATTTTTGAACTAAGGGACATAATTGATTTTAATTCTAAAAAGAAAAACCTAATTTGAATTAACTGGGTCAGCGCGGGAACTTAAATGGGCCGGCCTAGTAACGCTCAGTGGCGCAGAGGGTGACTAACAGGCTGGTCCCGCATGTCAGCGGCACATAAAACCTGAAGCAGTATGGGGTGATCTAGGCCACACGATTAGAACGCAGATCGACGGTTGACGGTCATCATCGACGACGGACTTTTCACCGGCGAGACCGAACCCTAAACGGCCGGTGGGTGTCTACTGGGGTTGTACCAGGGCTCCAGCTATTATAGCGAGGCGGGCGAACGAACTGGACGGTGATAGTGAGCTCAGGCGAAGTCGCGGCAGGGGATGAGGTGGACGAAATCGACGGGGACTTCTCCTCCTCTGCAGCGGCTACCTCTAGTGGAATTCAGGCGAACGGCAGCTCAAGCGGCTCCGGCAGTGAGAGAGGGGAAATGGTCAGTGGAGAGAGGGGAATGGAATGGTGTGAAGAGATGGTGCTGGGGTGGCCTCCTTATATAGGCTCGACGAGTGGGCAGTGAGGCATGGGCGCGGCTCGTCGGTGACGGCGAAACATGGGGTTACCATCATAGGCGAGGTAGGTGGACGGTGGGCGGTCTGCTGGAGGTCAGCTACGGCGTAATGGCGCGGATAGGGGTGGTGGCATGTGGTCGGGGGCTTCACGTGCTCTGGGAGACAGAGGCGGTGCTCGACGGCGATCATGGTGACTGTGGGTCGCGCGGCGAGGCACGGTCGTGTCTGGCAGGTTTTTGGGTTCAAGGCGGAGTAGCATGCGCGATTTGGTGTCGAGGCGCGGTCTGGGGCGCGCTGGCGGTGATCACACTCTGGCGTTCGCTGCGCACGGCACAAAGAGAAAGGGTAGCGAGGCTTTGGGGTGGTCCAGGGGCTGAGGTTGATCGAGGGGTGGACAGGGAGTGGCGGTAGGGTTGGGCGGAGCTAGTGGGCACGCTGGTTTGGCGCGGCGCGGTCTGCTGCGAGCTGTCCACGTTCGGCCGGCGGCGACCAAAAACGGGCGGCGCGCTACTGCTGCTCTAGTCCAATGGGTAGGATGGTTAGGGATTGGTTAGAGCTGGGGGAGACCAGGGGACCACAATTTTCCCAAATACTCGACAATGCATTGATCATCAAATAGTAATAGTTAGGCAGAATTTTTGTGCATGCCACCTGTTCGACACAATTGCCGCATGAAGTAAAAATTTGAATTTTTCAGAGATTTTTGGTGGGGTGATGTAACTTATGCTTGAGCATCTAGGTTTGCTTGGGATTTTGAAATGGATCTCATTTGAGTGGTTTTTGAATTAGTGTGATCTTGATACCTACACTAGATTCAATTTTCACATGTCATTTAAAATTTGAGTTTGAATGTTTTTGGGTGATCACAAAGTGGGCCTTGGCACATCACTACTTGTACTAGCAAGGGGTGCAAAGAACCACAATTGTTTCTGTTGTTATTTGAGTCCTAGGAACACCCAAAATGTCCTAGTTAGTTAAAATGGCACAAATGACCATTTCTTTATTTTATTCTTTTTGATTTCTTTTTCTTTGGGGATTTGTCTGGGAATGATCTAGATGATGTTTAATTCACCTTAGAATCATTTTACAACCAAGGGATCACTCAAACATGGTAATTCAAAACAACTCCTAATTTAAATGCACACACATATGAATGCTTAATTATTTTAAATGGAAAAGTTTTTGTTAACCCCAAATTCGGTAGATTTGATCTTGATTAACTTTGGATTAAGTTTTGGGATGTTACACTCACGGAGCCAGAAGACGAGACGGACAGGGGCTACAGGGCGGCCACACCATGTGGTGGCGCGGGCTAGCCCTGGCCGCGCCACCAGGTGGTGTGGCTCCCCTAGGAACCCACCGGCCTCGCCTCTTTGTGTTGGGGTTCGCAGCATAGAAAACAAAAAATTTCCTACGATGTGAACTATACGCCAAGATCTATCTACTAGATACAAGCAACGGGTGGATATACATCCATAGAGAACTTACCCTCGAAAACAACAAAGCTTTGCTAACGAGATGGAACTCTTGGATGATGTAGTCGTACACTTGCTGATCTCAAGATCGTGATGAAGTCCAGTAGGTCCAGCTCCAGCACGTCCATCAGATCCAGCTCCAGCAAGTCCAGCACCACCATGTCCAGCACCGCAAAGCAGCGGTGCATCCGTGATCGCACACACGTCCGGTACCCCGACAACCTCCATCCCTCGCTCCAGCAAAGCAGCGGAAGCAACAAATCCTTTCCAGATAAAGCCACCGGGAACATGTATCTCGCTAATCCGAGACCATGGGGGAATAATACTAGAAGGGGAGAGAGATCCTTCATGAGGAGGTGTGAGGAAGAAGGGATGTGAGGGGGCCTTTTATAGGAGGAGGGGGGTGCCCCTCCCATGGCCGGCGCCCCATGGGGTGACCCTTCACCTCCTCATTCATGTGGTGGTAACTCCCTCCACATAAATTTGCCCCTTAACATTCCTCTTTAAAGTCTCCACTTTAAATGCATTAAATTTCTCCAAATTTAATGCTCTCTCATTTAATAAAACTCTTTTATTAATTTTATTCAGAATTTTGTTAATTACTTTAATTAACAAACATTCACATAAAACCCTACAACATTTCAATATTACATGCAGAACCAATTTCAGCAATTTCACCTGAAACAGTTTCAGTGTGTATTGAAATAATTCCAGCGCTTTCTTATATCTTTATCTAAAACATATTTGCTCCAAATGGTGTCGGTATACCTTAAGTGTGTCACCCTATGGTTCGAGAATAATGCAGACATGATTGAGATCCCTCTCCTATCAATAATCAGCAGCGGGACCTGGAGATCCGTACTGACTCCCACATATTCAATGATGACTCTTGTGATCGTGTGAACCTTTAACGTTGTAACTAAATCCCTTTGTCTCGCGATATATTACATGTCTGAGATTCGATCACTGGCATCCAAATACCTAGTTTCTTCTCATTACCGACATGCACTCTTTTCTCGTTCCCGTGATATAACATTCTAGTGATCACATCACTTACTTGCAAGCTATTTCAATGTGATATCACCGAGAGGGCCCAGAGTATATCTATCCGTCATTGGGATGGAAAAATCCCACTCTTGATCCATGAGCCTCAACATAACACCTTCGTAGTACTGAACCCACCTTTATAGTCACCCTGTTACGGTGTGACGTTTGGTGTTATCAGGATCCTCTTCTGGTGTTAGCAATTAACATGATCTCATGGTCTAAGGACTAAGATTACTTCGTATGATTTTATAGCAATATAAACATAATGACTTTGATCTTAATGCTATACTTAGGATGAATGTTCATCACATCATTCCACCAATGTTGTGACCTTGTTATTAATAATATCCAATGTCCATGATCAGGAAACCTTGACCATCTTGTTAATCAACGAGCTAGTTTATAAGACAGGCATAACTAGGAACCTTTTATTTGTTTATTAAACACACATGTCTTGACGTTTCCAATCAATACAATTATAGCATGCAAAATAAACATTTATCATAAACAAGGAATAAGATAATAACCAATTTATTATTGCTCCTCGGACATATTCCGTTCAGTCTCCCACTCGCACTAGAGTCAATAATCTAGTTTGAAAAACTTTGCGTATTGAACACCTATGGCTTTCTGGTGTTGCATATACGTGATTGCTAGTGGTTAACATAATCTTGGGATCTGACAGATTCAGGTCCGTGTGTATTTGCATGTCTTTGCATCTCTACGCATCACTTATTCTCAAATGAGATGGCATTGTATAAATTTGGTCCTTTGGTGAGACCTTTAGTTCGTTCGGGTTAAAATATGTTGATATTATTGTCATACAATATATCTTCATAGTATTAGCCCACTTTGAACTACACATGGTTTGATAACAAACTACTTAACACAAATCCCCTCCTATGCTGCTACTATAGCAGTCATATACTTAGCCTTTTTGTTGTAGTATCCGTCACAATGTCTTAACTTTGGAACTCATTCAAATCCATCATGGAACATCCTTTCCATTACATTGTGCCACCCATAGTCTAAATTGAGATAAATTTAATTTGTATCTTGTGACAAAACTAGTATCAATGTAACACTTTACAATGAACTACCTTTAACTATTTGTCACTTATACATGATATATTCTTAGTTCTTCCAAAGCTCATAAGAATGTGCTCATAACATTTAGAGCATATGACATATCTGGATATATACATACCATGGTATAATCGATCAAAATATTCATGTGATTTTACTCACCAAGTGTTGAAACACTTGAATCTTGATACAATCCTTTCCATGTAGCAAGAACCTTTCTTGTTGTTTCCATATTAAACCCATTCAATATCTCATATATGTACGTCTGGCATAACCATATTAGCGCCTCAATCTATCCATATAGACATTGATGTTAAATATTCTGGTTTTTCCCAAGTCTTTCATCGAAATCCTATTTTAATGAAATTCTTAGCTTGTGTTAATAAAAGATACATCATTTCGAATCAACAATATGTACTTTGCATAATGTATTGAAAATTTGTCTCAGCGCTCCCACTTAATTTCTTGCAAATGCAAGCATCTTCATCATCTATGATGAAATTAAACTCCTTTAACATTTCATCATGGTGAAGATTCCAACTCCGCTATGCTCACTTCAAATATTGAAGTTTGCATGCCCTTTCAGCACCCTTTGAATTAACAAAACCATTCAGACTGTGTCATGTACACGTCCTAGGTAACTATTCTATTAGAAGAACCTTGTTTTGTTTATTCAACTACCATATACCAAATTATATGTAGTGGTTCCTACATTAATCCGTCAAGACTAAATATCGCTATGAAAGATCAAATCTTGTCATAGTCAACTCCTTGAACGTTGCCGTAAACTTCTTTCCAACATGTCGACTATTTTATAGATGTTAAACATCCATGTCTATTTCTTTATAGATCCAAACACGACTGATAGGATTCACGCCTTTCCGGAGGGTCTTCCAAGTTCAGAAACTTGATTTATTTTGTATGAATACTATTATGGATTCTATGACTTATAGTCATTTTATGGAGTCAAGGACCATAATCGCTTCTTGGCATGCAGTCGGTTCATCATTGTCAAAACAATAACGACTTCTGTTTCAAATCTTACTATTTGATTCTTACCGACCCACATGGTTCAATAAGAACTCTAATCTCCAAGATCACACCCTTTGTAATCATGGGAGCCATGAGCATTGTGGCCACCACCCGGACACTTTCTGGTGCTGTGCTACTTAGCACATAATGCTAAGGTTCAACAACCTTATCAAAGTTCTATTTTCCTCCCACTTAACTTTTGACGAAAAATTCCTTCTCAAGAAACTTGACGTTCCAAGCGATAAACTCTTTTGTCCTCGGTGTTATGGAGAAATTCCCAACAAATTCTTTGGGATAACCTACAAAGACGTGCGTATCCGACTTTGGCTATAATCATTTAACTTATACATAGCATACCAAAATTTAAAAAAAGACAATTCGGGTTTTATCCCAAACCATAACTCATATGGTGTCATTTCAACGGATCGCGATGGTGCTCTTTTCAGTGTAAAATCGGTAGTCTCTAAAGTTTTAATCCTTAAAACATAATGGCAGTTTTATAAATGACACATTTGATCTTACCATGTCAAACAAGGTTTGATTTGATCTCTCGAACATACCATACTTCTGTGGTTTATCGGGAAATGCAAATTCATGGAACGATTCCTGAAATCTTAGGTGTTTTTGCTAAACGTGTAACTCAAATATCTTCCTTTATGATCGAATCATAAACTCTTTATTTTCTTGTTACAATGATTTTTCACTTCATCTTGAAAGTCTTTGAACAACTTTCAAATGTTTCATACTTCTTCCTTATTAAGTAAATATATAGATATATTCACTCAAATTTCTGGAGAAAGCATATGAAGCAAAAAGATCCATCGCATATGGCTACACATAATGGACTATGCACATCAGCATGCACAATTTCCAATAAGCTAGTCATTCGTTCCTCTATGGCCTATGAATAGAGTTTCAATTATCTCGAGGAGAGTTTTACAAGCGTCAACTGATCAAAATCAAAAGATCCCAAAAATCCATAAACATGGAGTTTCTTCATGTTTACTTTCCAATATAATTCAAACAGCGATGTCACTTTATAAGTGATCTTTCTATCATTTGTCTTACGACATTTTAGCAATAATGTTTATGGATGTGATTCCTCCAACTAGATTTGTAAAAGTTCATCCATCTTATATGGAATAAGGTAATTATTTGAACAACCATTGTTCTTGTAATACTGGAACAAAATAACAATTATTAAAACAAATCTTGAAGGCTAGGTTTGACGACAACGAAAACATGATAACACTTTATTTGTTTTCGATGAACATTATCACTTATTCTCTTGCCAGATACTTAGGCCGTTGCAGTTCATGAATTATGCTGTTTTGTATGACACTTCACACCAACCAATTTGGTATCCAATACCTCAGAACCACATTGTTTAACAAGCAAGGAATACAGCCATAATATGTATATCTTCCATATACCTAAGTTGGACTTCTCTAACCTTTTCTTTTCTGCCAAATATTTTATAGATTCTCTTTCAACAATTTCTTTTCTTTTAAAAGAATCCATCAACATCAATAGTGGTGTCATTCACATGACACATAGTAAAAAGTGTATAAATTCAAATACTAATACCTTTGACTTGCACTTTGAAGTGGATCACCATCATCAAATGTTTGGTGTTCTTTCAAAAATCCATTCTTTAGTAATCTATTAGTGTAGTAAACATTTTACTTACATCTTCTATTCATCCTTATCATGAAAACTTTCATGATCCAGCTACTATAGCCTGTAAGGAAGAATTGCGAGTATAATGTTAGTTCCCAAAACCTTTTGGGAGATCCGAATGCTTAGCATCTCCATCCTTCACAAATTTTCGTACAATATGAGAACATGTATTTTGCTAAATTATACTCTATCATAATGCAACCAAAAACATTGTTTCAGATATCGCAATATGTTTCACACATGATGGTTTCTGAAACAATTTTCAGCTCCTATATAATCTTGATATTAAAACAACATTTGAATATGAATAATCATGGAGGCAAACATGATACTTTAGATACTAACATTGGAATTCTTACTCTTGATTTAATACTACTTATTAAACTTCATGGAGTAAATAGAGTTTGCTGAAAGTTTGCAATAGGACTTATAAACTTTAAATTGACATTCAAAACAATACGATACCAGTTTGGAAAGTAAATATCCAGAATTCTATAGTTCTATTATCTCAATTAAAACTAAGCATAAGGTAGTGAACAAATGCCAATGACTACAACAAATTATGCAAATTCACTTCGATTTAGTTTATGACAAATTGAGTTCCACTAATCCAAATTAGAAATGAAATCCCACTCAAAAACGACATCCCTCGTGCCTTTTTGGTGATTACATTAACCAAATCCACTACACCAAGTCCGATCATCACGTGAGTCGGTGTAGCTTCAAAGGAGAGCATCAATATGGCCATCATATCAACTATATGACTCATGCTTAACCTTTCGGTCCATGTTCCGAGGCCATGTCTATACATGCTAGGCTCGCCAAGTAAGAACCTTAGTATTCGCGTGTGTAAAAATGTCTTACACCCGTTGTATGAAAGCACGGAGTCAAGTACACCCGATCATCACGTGATGACTCGAAACACGATCCATAGAATGGTGCTACCAAAAGGGCCAAACTAGCAATATCTAAATGAGGGATCATTTTAGAATGCTACCAAAAGGGCCAAACTAGCAATATAAGATGCAAACATCTAATGTGTAAAGTGAGATGATATGGTCCATGCATTTGATCTCTATCATTTGCATCGTGGTATGATCTCTATCATTCCTTTGTGTGTAAGGCCAAGGTCTATGGAACTTACATGTTAAGTGTGTTGTAAGAGTATCTATCATACATCTACTTACAACAATACCATATCAAGACACTAGCCCAGCAACGATCTAAACTAGACGCCTCTAATTTATCAATTGCAAGTTTTACGTGGCTTAGAGATTTCGGAGATAGAATCGGTCTTACCTACGAACATGAACCACAACGACAATAACCAAGTTATTAGCAACTCGTTGTAAATCAGATATTGACTATAGTAGGAGAGACAGACAGCCGCCAGCCACTTATGCAAAACTAGTTGCATGTCAGTCGTGGAACCGGTCTCATGTACGATGATATGTAAGGTTGGTCCGGGCCGCTTCATCCCACTATGCCACCAATATCCAAAATACATGAAAGAAGCAATAACATGATCATCATCGCACACATATAAACATATGTGTACTACCCATGCAAAGCAGCTACGCATACATCAGGCTCTGATACCACTATTGGGGTTCGTAACATAGAAAATAAGAAATTCCCTATGATGTGAACTATATGCCAAGATCTATCTACTAGATACAAGCAACGGGTAGATATACATCCATAGAGAACTTGCCCTCGAAGACAACAAAGCTTTGTTAATGAGATGGAACTCATGGATGATGTAGTCGTACTCTTGCCGATCTCAAGATCATGATGAAGTCTAGCAGGTCTGGCTCCAGCACGTCCATCAGATCCATCTCCAGCAAGTCCAGCACCACCAAGTCCAGCACCGCAAAGCAGCGGTGCATCCGTGATCGCACACACGTCTGGTACCCCGACAACCTCCGTAGCTAGCTCCAGCAAAGCAGCGGAAGCAACAACTCCTTTCCAGATAAAGCCACAGGGAACATGTATCTCGCTAATCCGAGACCATGGGGGAATAATACTAGAGGGGGAGAGAGATCCTTCATGAGGAGGTGTGAGGAAGAAGGGGTGTGAGGGGGTACTTTTATTGGAGGAGGGGGGTGCCCCTCCCCATGGCCGGTGCCCCATGGGGTGACCCTTCACCTCCTCATTCATGTGGTGGTAACTCCCTTCACATAAATTTTCCCCTTAACATTCCTCTTTAAAGTCTCCAGTTTAAATGCATTAAATTTCTCCAAATTTAATGCTCTCTCATTTCATAAAACTCTTTTATTAATTTTATTCAGAATTTTCATAATTACTTTAATTACCAAACATTCACATAAACCCCCCTACAACATTTCAATATTACATGCAGAACCAATTTCAGCAATTTCACCCGAAACAGTTTCGGTGTCTATTGAAATAATTCCAGCACTTCCTTAAATCTTTATCTGAAAAATATTTGCTCCAAATGGTGTCGGTATCCCTTAAGTGTGTCACCCTACGGTTCGTGAATAATGTAGACATGATCGAGACCCCTCTCCTATCAATAATTAGCAGCGGGACCTAGAGATCCGTACTGACTCCCACATATTCAACGATGACTCTTGTGATCGTGTGAACCTTGAATGTTGTAACTAAATACCTTCGTCTCGCGATATATTACATGTCCGAGATTCGATCATTGGCATCCAAATACCTAGTTCTATCTCGTTACCGACATGCACTCTTTTCTCTTTCCCGTGATATAACATTCTAGTGATCACATCACTTGCTTGCAAGCTATTTCAATGTCATATCACCGAGAGGACCCAGAGTATATCTATCCGTCATCGGGATGGACAAATCCCACTCTTGATCCATGAGCCTCAACATAACACCTTCGTAGAACTGAACCCACCTTTATAGTCACCCTGTTACGGTGCGACGTTTGGTGTTATCAAGATACTCTTCTGGTATTAGCAATTAACATGATCTCATGGTCTAAGGACTAAGATTACTTCGTATGATGTTATAGCAATATAAACATAATGACTTCGATCGTAATGCTATACTTCCGATGAATGTTCATCACATCATTCCACCAATGTTGTGACCTCGTTATTAACAACATCCAATGTCCATGATCAGGAAACCTTGATCATCTTGTTAATCAATGAGCTAGTTTATAAGAGAGGCATACCTAGGAACCTTTTATTTGTTTATTAAACACACATGTATTGACGTTTCCAATTAATACAATTATAGCATGCAAAATAAACATTTATCATAAACAAGTAATAAGATAATAACCAATTTATTATTGCCTCTCGGGTATATTCCCTTCACTTCGCCTATAAGATGCCGCCCGATGCAAAAACCCTAAATCATCAAGCCTCCAGCCACGAAAAGTTCCGCAGCGCCGCCGCCACCGAAGGGGAGATTCGGGGGACAGAAAGTCTCTGTTCCGGCACCCTGCCGGGACAGGGAAGTGCCCCTGGAGCCATCTCCATCGATCTCTACCGCCATCTCCATCACCATTGCTGATTCCCATGATGAGGAGAGAGTAGTTCTCTCTCGAGGCTAAGGGTTCTACCAGTAGCTATGTGTTCATCTCTCTCTCTATGCATGATCATATTGTGATCATGAGCTTTGTAATCAAGTAGATCTACCTTGCTACTCAAGTGCTTTAATAGATCTCTGCTCTCCCCATGTGTGTGAAAGTGACAGAGTGCACACCATGGTGGCACTTAGGCTAGAGATTACAAATACTTGTTATGAGTTATATTTAGAGTTGGATGTCTCTATGAAATTGTGGTGTTTGTTGGAACCATCTAGTGCTCAAGGTGGCAGTGTGGGGTTACCTAGATGGGAAAGATGAACTTTGAGGTATGTTGTTATAGCCCTACCATGGATTAGAGTGTCCAACCGGAGAGTAGTTAAGAGTAGTATTATAAAGAGAAGATATTTATATGAGAGTGTTCACTAGTGAAAGTATGATCCCTAGGCCTTGTTTCTTAGCATTGATATACCGTTTGCAATTAGATCTGTTACATGTTTGCTTGCTTCCATCTTTATTTCAGTTTGCCTTTAGTCTCTTCCACGCCAACAAGCTATTTTCTGGCACCGTTGTATTATATCCATACCACTTGTATTTCACTATCTCTTCGCCGAACTAGTGCACCTATACACCTGACAAGTGTATTGGGTGTGTTGGGGACACAAGAGACTTCTTGTATCTTGATTGCAGGGTTGCTTGAGAGGGAATACCTTTGACCACTTCCTCCCTGAGTTCGATAAACCTTGGGTGATCCACTTAAGGAAAAACTTGCTGCTGTTATACAAACCTCTGCACTTGGAGTCCCAACAACTGTCTACAAGAATAGAAGTGCGTAGACATCAATATGTATTACTTCCAATACGTTATCTTTTTGTTCAACTTTTTCCTTTAAACATAGTTTTAGTTATCTATAGGAATGTCTTACAAGCGTCAATTCATTTGGAAACACTTGAGTCCAAAATTCCATCAACATGGAGTTTCTGCATGTATTTCTTTCCAATATAACTTAAATGGTGGTGTCAATCATTTCATCTTCTGATGTTTTAGCATTCAGGATTATGAATATTATTTCACCAATAAGATTTATAATGGTTCATCCATCATCTATGGAATATAGTAACTAGTTGAACAATAACTTCCTCTCACAATACTAGAACCAAATAAAAATTATCGGAATAAATCTTGACGGTTTGGTCTTTGATGTAGATGGCAACCATAATAACATCTTATTTGTTCATCGATGAACATATTCACCATATTCTTTTGATATTTACTTGGCCATTATTTTTCTTATATTGAGCTGCTTTGTATGATGCTTCATACCACTCAATCCAATATTTTATACCGAAGAATTAGATTGTCTTAACAAGCAAAGAATACATTCATAACATGTATATCTTGTATATACTTGAGATGGATAATTCCATTCCTTTTAATTGCTGCCAATTACGTTTATTGATTCTCTTTCAACGTTTTCCTCTCTTTTAGAAGATTCAACCAACATCAATAGTGGCACCAATCACATGGCACTTGGTTCAAGTGTGTTAGTCAAACACTAATACCCTTAAATTTATACTTTGAAATGGATCACTACATCACATGATTCATGTTCTTCTAGATTCTACTTTAAGTGGTCTTTCAGTATAGTGAACACATTACCTATACCACTTATTCATCCTATCATGACAACTTTCATGATGAAACTAATATAGGTCAAAATGATGAATGTTTGTATAACTTTAGTTTCCAGACCTATTGGGTGATAGGTATGCCTAATGTCACCATCATTATTGAATTATCATCCAATATGAGAATCTGTTTCAAACTAAATTATATTTCATGAAATCAAATAGTGTTTTAGATATCAGAATATCTTTTACACTAGATGATTCCTGAATTGAATATTCCAGCTCCTAGATAATCTGGATACTAAAAAATTTCTTTCCAATATCAAGTATCATGGAGGAAAGCATGATCTTTTAGACACTAACTTTGGAATTAGTTACTCTAGGATTAATACCCTTATTAAACCTTATGGAGTAAGAAAGGTTTACTTGAAATTTTTCTTTAGGACTTTTATCTTTTAGTTCGACACTCAAATAATATGGTACTAGTCCGTAAAGTAAATATCTAGATTATGTAGTTCTATTATATCAATTACAACTAAGTGCCAGGTAGTCTAACAGATGCTAACTACAACAACTATGCAGATTCACTTAGATTGTTTAGTTCATAATATGAGTTCATTACAAGAACTCCCTGATATGTCCATTTTGCATCACTATTCTATATCATAATTTACTGTTCTTCATTGATATATTTCATATTAAGAGATGATACTTATGTAATTTCACCTGTTTTTGCATGGTTGATGACTTTTTGAGCATGGACCGCTGTAGTCAGGATTCTGATGGAAAAGGTGTTGTTTGGAGGCAAAATTCGCAAAGATCAGAAAATATACGGAAAATCCTATTTTTCTAGAAGTCGAAGACTGCCAGAAGGAGGAGTGGAGATGGGCCACAGGGGGGCCACACCAACCCCTAGCACGGGCCCCTGGGCTGCACCACCAGGTGGTGTGGACGCCCTGGTCCACCTCTGGCTCTCCCCTCTGGCGTATATAATCCTCGCGAAACCCTAATACTAGGAGAGCGACCGCAGAAAGATTCCGCTGCCTCTACGGGGCGGAAAACACCGAGAGAGAAAGATCTCTCCGGCAGACAGATTTCTGCCGGGGGAATTCCTTCCCGGAGAGGTAAGATCGTTGCCATCAACACCAACATCAAGCTGGACTTCATCGGTATCATCATCATCATCACCATCATCACCATCAGCACCCTCATCACCATCTCCATACCGCTGTAACAATTGGGTTGAATCTAGCATAGTTCTTAGGGGAAACATTCCCGGTGTTGATTACTCTTTGTAGTTGATTCTATTGAGTGAACCATTGAATTATTGTTTATGTTCAGATTGTTATACATCCTTATTTCATCTCTGATCATGATCCATATGATGTCTTCTGAGTAGTTCGTTTTGTTCTTGAGGACATGGGAGAAGTCATGTTGTTAGTAGTGGAATTGTGTTGATAAAGATTCAATAGTTTGATATTTAAGTTGTGGTGTACTTCTTCTAGTGGTGTCATATGAACGTCGACTACATGACACTTCACCTATATGGGCCTAGGGGAATGCATTGTGTATTTGGCTACTAATCGTAGGGGTTGCCGGAGTGACAGAAACCTGAACCCGCGTTAGGAAACCATTGCACAAGGGACATAAGGGTCTTAGAGTTTAAAGCTGTGGTTAGGTTTCTACCTTAATTACTTTCTTGTACTTACGGATGTTTGCAAGGGGTATAATCACAAGTATGTATTAGTCCTAGGAAGGTTGGTACATTAGCACAGGTTCACCCACGCAACACTTAGCAAGCTAAACAAGATTAATCAACTATATGAAGCAAAAGCACTTGACAGTCTTCCCGTGTGTCCCCGAGAACGTTTGGTCATCTTAAGTAATACAACTGGCTTGTCCTTTGTCGAATAAAGGATTGGGCCACTTGTTGCATCTATTCTTATTGTCTTTTATTTACTCGTACTTTATTTACTTGCTTTTTCAAAAACCCCTGAAAATATGTTTGCTAAGTATTTGCAGAGAATTCCTGATCCATACCACTAGCCAGCACCTTCTATCCTCGTTGGGTTCGACACTCTTACTTATCGAAAATACTGCGATACACCCCCTATACTTGTGGGTCATCAAGACTATTTTTGGGCGCCATTGCTAGGGAGTGAAGCACTATTGGAGAGTGGAACTGGTAAAGGAAACTTCTACTATGAGTATTGTTTACTTCTTTTAGTTGCTTTATTTTTGTTATGGATAATTCACTGAGTTTCTTATTTGGTAATGCTACTACCACTTCTAAGGTAGTAGATGACCACCACCTGCTGAGAATGATACTTTTAAAATATCTACAAGAATTATTGATCGTGTTATGGATAACTACTATGTTTGGGATGGAACGGTTCATCCCTGTGATCATTTACTCTTTATACACGAATTATGCAGGTTGTTCAAGTGTTCAGGTATTACTACAGATCAATTCAAGAAGAAGTTATTTTCATTATCACTGAAAGGAAGAGCTGAGGACTGGTATAAGCTGCTAAAGAATGGTCAAGCTCTTGAATGGGAGGAAATAGTACCTCTCTTTTATTCAAAGTTTTATCCACCTAGTGAGATTCATAAAGATCGGAATCAAATATACAACTTTTGGCCTCTTGATGGAGAGAGTACAGCTCAAGCTTGGGGGAGATTGAAGTTACTAATGCTCAAATGTCCCATTCCTAGGCTCCCCAACAATATTATTATCAATAACTTTTATGCAAGGCTTTCTCTTCATGATAAGGATCTATTGGATGCTTCTTGTGCTGGATCATTCACTCGCATGGAAGAAGAAGCTAAATGGGATCTTCGGGACCGTATTCAAGATAATGCTGAAGCTTGGGAGAATGATAAAGGAAGAAAGGAAGGTATAAATTATGATTATGAATGCATTTAATCTTTTATGGGAACTGATGACTTTCAAAATATGAAAAATGCTTATGGTCTAGACTCTCAAGCTATTGCAACTTATTTTAAGGCTTTTTCTTCCTATATTGAAGTACCTAAAAAGAAGTGGAATAAGTATCATGAACCTTATTTAGATGTTGCTAAGTGTGTTCCTGCAAGAAATACTAAAGTTTATACTGCTAATCATGTTTTACCTGAACCTTACATTGAGAAAATGCCTTTCCCAGTTAAGATAAAGGAACATTCTATGATAGCTAGTATGGTTAATGAAAGTACAAATAAGGCTGTTGAACCTGATGAACAAATGGATGATGAACCTATGATAGCAAATGTGAAAGACTTTGTCACTAAATATATGGAAGAGGGACACACTATCCTTTGTAAGGATATCCCTAATATTGCTTCACAAAGTAGTGTGATAAGAACTAGTATTCATGTGTTTTCTGTTAGAATAAGTGATCATTGCTACGATGGTCCTTGTGATAGTTATATTGTTAAGTTTATGCATGGTACTGAAAGTTATTATGAGAGAGGGAAAAGTGTTCTAATGCATCTCAATAATATCAAGTTTCCTCGTTTTATGCTAAAAGTTTTTATGTTGCACTTCTTTTGCCTTCCTATGCTAGTAGCCTCTGGTTTTAACAACTTGTTTGTTTACAAAATACCCTTGCATATGAAGTGGGTTAGACTTAAACGTGTGTATTTTTCTTCTTAATGATCTCCTTCACTTCAATTCATATTCTTATGTGAGCATCATTGAAATTATCATGCCCATCTTAATGGCTATAAAGAAAGAGCTTTTTGGGAGACAACCCAATTTATTCTTGCTTTCAGTTTGTTTTTGTTTCTTTCAGTCTTGGAAGTTATTACTTCGGTAATAACCTCTCCTTATCTTTTTGTTTGGTTTTTGTGTCAAGATCAACGTCTAATGAGAGAGAACTATGATTTGGGGAAGTTGCTGTCCCGAAACCGATTTTTGTGCTTCATCATAAAAATTCGTGAGAGATCTCTGTATGTCGGTTTGAGCTTTCATTGCTTGTGCTTCTGCCCCAGGTTGCTATTTAACTTTTGTTAGTTTTTCACTTTTTGATTTGAGCAATAGAAGATTTTCGAAAAAATTGATCTTTACCTGCTGGTCTGTTTTGACAGATTTTGCCACTCTTGCATTTGCTTCTTTAATCGATTTCCTTTTTGAATTCTTTTTGGGTTTTTGGAAGGAGTTGCTATAGTAGCTTATGTTTTGATGGTTTTCAGTTGAAATTGGACTCAAAAGGTTTTATCACCTTACTTATACTAATGTTGCTAATGAGAACTGTGTGAAGTTTTGTGTGAAAGAAATTTCCAGCTTAGTGGAGATAATGGTATAATAAGGAAGTGAAAGGTTTCATGACTCAAGCAATAAGTGTATGAAGATGAAGATATTGATGTTATTCAAGTGGTGACTCTGGAAGAATCTTCTAATTACCAAATTAGAGACCTGCATAGTCTGTTTTCGAATAGGTAACAGTTCTAGTACGGAAAGTTCCGCGAAAGATATTTCCAGTTATATTTTTGCAGTTTTTAGCCAACAAGGAAAGCTACGAAGCGAAAGAGGGACGGAAACAGAGCCAGAGTGGCTCACACCACCCAGTGGCGCGGGCCCACACCTGGCCGCGCCACCAGGAGGTGTGGCCACCTCGGACTCTGTCTCCGACCCGTTTTCTCCCAGTACCTTCATTTTGGTGTGAAACTTTGTAATATATAATCCCCCGGATACCCCGAGTTTCGTATATCGTGTTCTCGTCGTGTTTTTGTTTCGATCTGTTTTTGCCAGGAACTATTCTTGCAAGCTTAGAAGCACAATGGTGTCCGCCAAGGATAAGGGAGAGGAGCATATGGAGGAGGATCTCCAACACCCCGGGCAGGAGAAGGAGATCAAGAGTGAAGGTGAGGAGGAGGCAAGGCACACCAGCACTACCATTGCAAGCATTGGAGTAGTGGCAAACCCTGCCGGGATTATGTCAACTGGAGGGAAGCCTCCTCGTCACCGTTCAGATCCTTGGTCACTTCCTCCACGCACCAAGAATCCTTTCCATACCCTTATCCATGAGCATCAATACCAGAATATGCCCAAGGAGAAACTACCCTCCAATTGGGATTTGCCTTGTTCTAGCTATGGAGGGAAAGAAAACTTCAAGGAGGTAGAGTGGGGGGAAATCGAAAGAGCTGGGATCCACAATCTGACATGATCATGCACCGCATCGAGCACAACTCGGAGATGATTCGTACTCTCACCTTCGAGGTTGAGGACTTGGGGAAACTGATCAAAAAGCTCATTGAGAGGATACCACCACCACCGAAGGAGTAATTCCTCATCAGGTTTGGCATCCCCTTGGTTTGTTCCAAGCTTGGGGGAGTGCTGCAGTATCACGTCACTATATTGTACGTTTTTACCTTTTTAGTAGAGTCATATCATGAATAGAGAAGTTATCATGTAGGATGGTTTGGATTATGGAAGTGTCCCCTCTCTCGTTAGATTTGTATCCCTTGGTGTGAGTTGCCGTTATGGAATATTAATGAGAAGTTCTATCATTTACTCTTTTGCATATCTTATATTAGTTTTCAATTCGTGGTTATATGATTGATCTTGTTGTTAGTATTGGTATCACTTTGGGATCATTGAGTTAATTTAGTTGGTTTTGGCAAACCTGGCTTGGTCAGTAGCAATACTATTTTTGAGAGTTGAATGAAAAAGATAAAAGTTCTCATGAGTTTAGTATTCTCTAGTTAAGATCTTTTATGCTTCCAAGGAAGATTGCATGTTTGTTTTTATCACTTGTATGTTTGTTTGTTTCCTTCAACTTTTATACTTGCTACCTAGCCTTGCTAGCCAAAAACATGTACTGAGAGGGACTTCTTCTCATGCATCCTATCCTTAAACCAAACCTATGCCATTTTTGTCCACCATACCTACCTATTAGCATTATTGCTATTCCAAGTAAATTCTTGTTTCTATCTACCTTCCAAATTAAACTTGTTATGTGAAAATTAGTGATTAAAGCTCTCACGAACTTGATGGCACACTTTACTTTCTTGAATTTAATAAACTTGAGCCATTGGGTCCTTCTTTGTTGCGTATATGCTTGCGCTTTATGAGTTGAAGTTAGCAGAACCATGTATCATGGGGAACGCTTTCAACACTGCATTGGTACTTTGTACCTAGTTGATATCATGTTCTTTTGCTTGTGGATCCCGGCAGTGTGAAATAAAAGGGGAACTTGTAAGATCATGGAGTTCATATATGTGTTAGAGAAACGCTTGGGTCGCTAGCCGAAGCCATGCCTAATCATGGTGGAAACTTGCAGCATAACTATAATGAGCATTCTATGAAGCATCCTCAATAAAAACCTATGCAAATAGAAAATAAAAAGATCGCTGAGATGCTCATTGTCTGCTTGCCTTGGCATTTTGATTATGGCATAGCTCATGTGTCATGTGCAAGGTGTACCCCGTTGGCGGTTCTCGATGATACATATGTACTTACAATGACAAGAGCTTACTCGTGACTGAAGTATCATAATTTTTGGAAGCTCTTTTGAAACTTGCAATCCCTGCTTCCCTTTGCGAAGGGCCCTTTCTTTTACTTTCTAGTTGAGTCAGTCAACCTATTCCCTTCTATCTCAGCAAGTATTTTGAGTTGTTGTGTTTCATTCATTCATATGATGATTTATTCAATCATGTTTCTTATGTTCCTTGTTTTGCACATTCCTCTTATCTTGGTGTCTACTACTTTGAAAGCTATCATTGAAAATCAGTTATTTGTGAACTCCAGCAAATTAGCAACTATTCTTCGACCAAGAGCTAAGTTTGCCATTACCAATTATGATTCACTTTATGTATCTTTATTGTGTTTCCTTTACTTACTGCAAGTTAAGTTATATAATGGTGAGTTTTCTTCTATTATGATCTATGTATTGATGAATGTGATGCTTCTTGTCCGTATTATTTTATCGACTCTTCACTCCATAAACCTGAGGTCATGTTTATTGAGTTCAGTTTCGCTTAGGGACAAGCGAAGTCTAAGCTTTTGGGGAGTTGATACATCTATTTTGCATCACTATTCTATATCATAATTTACTGTTATTCATTGATATATTTCATATTAAGAGATGATACTTATATAATTTCACCTGTTTTTGCATGGTTGATGACTTTTGGAGCATGGACCGCTACAGTCAGGATTCTGATGGAAAAGGTGTTTTTTGGAGGAAAAATTCGCGAAGATCAGAAAATCCGGGAAAATATACAGAAAATCCTAATTTTCCAGAAGACGAAGACTGCCAGAAGGAGGAGTGGAGATGGGCCACAGGGGGCCCACACAACCCCCTGGCGCGGGCCACCCTGGGCCGCGCCACCAGGTGGTATGGCCGCCCTAGTCCACCTCTAGCTCTCCCCTCTGGCGTATATAATCCTCCTGAAACCCTAATACTCGGAGAGCGACCACAGAAAGATTCCGCTGCCTCTGCGGGGCGGAAAACACCGAGAGAGAAAGATGTCTCCGACAGACAGATTTCTACCGGGGGAATTCCTTCCCGGAGAGGGAAGATCATCGCCATCAACACCACCATCAAGCCGGACTTCATCAGGATCATCATCACCATCACCATCATCACCATCAGCACCCTCATCACCATCTCCATACCACTGTAACAATTGGGTTGAATCTAGCATAGTTCTTAGGGGAAACTTTTCTGGTGTTGATTACTCTTTGTAGTTGATTCTATTGAGTGAACCATTGAATTATTGTTTATGTTCAGATTGTTATACATCCTTATTTCATCTCTGTTCATGATCCATATGATGTCTTCTGAGTAGTTCGTTTTGTTCTTGAGGACATGGGAGAAGTCATGTTGTTAGTAGTGGAATTGTGTTGAGAAAGATTCAATAGTTTGATATTTAAGTTGTGGTGTACTTCTTCTAGTGGTTTCATGTGAACATCGACTACATGATACTTCACCTATATGGGCCTAGGGGAATGCATTGTGTATTTGGCTACTAATCGTAGGGGTTGCCAGAGTGACAGAAACTTGAACCCCCGTTAGGAAACCATTGCACAAGGGACGTAAGGGTCTTAGAGTTTAAAGCTGTGGTTAGGTTTCTACCTTAATTACTTTCTTGTACATACGGATGTTTGAAAGGGGTATAATCACAAGTATTTATTAGTCCTAGGAAGGTCGGTACATTAGCATAGGTGAACCCACACAACACTTAGCAAGCTAAAGAAGATTAATCAACTATATGAAGCGAAAGCACTTGACAGTCTTCCCGTGTGTCCTCGAGAACGTTTGGTCATCTTAAGTAATACAACTGGCTTGTCCTTTGCGGAATAAACGATTGGGCCACTTTCTGCATCTATTCTTATTGTCTTTTATTTACTCGTACTTTATTTAATTGCTTTATCAAAACCCCCTAAAAATCCGTTTGCTAAGTATTTGTAGAGAATTCTTGATCCATACCACTATCCAACACCTTCTGCTCCTCGTTGGCTTCGACACTCTTACTTATCGAAAATACTGCAATACACCCCCTATACTTGTGGGTCATCACTCCCACTTAAATGAACATCCATCATCATTATTTTAGTGATTACACAATCCTAATTCACTGTAACATCCCCGATCATCACGACCGATGGTATAGTTTTAATAGATATCAACATGTCAATCACATCAGTCATGTGATTCATGCTTAACCTTTTGTTCACTTGTGTTCTGAGGCCATATCTGTACATGCTAGGCTAACCAACGTTAACCTTAGTGTATTGCAGTGCAACATGGCTTACACCCACTGTATGCGAACATCGGTATGTCTAGCACCCGATCATCACGACCTGCTTCATAACGATGGACTTCCTTGGTGGTGCACACTTAAGGGAGAAAAAGCATATTGAAATTTCGTTGAGGGATCATCTTAATGCTACCATCGTAAGTCTAATACTTGCAAAATAAGATGCATAAGTAATTAACATCTTATCTAAATCTGCTATGTGATATGATATGGTCGTCGTGCCTTAATATCCATCGAGTGCGCCAGCATTGCACTAGGTCCATGGTGCTTCCACGCAGTCGGCAGTACACTTCATAAAACTTACCTAGAGCATACATATCACATGCCCCCGTGCAAAATAAAGTTAGACACCTCTACTTTATATTTGCATATTTTAGAGCATCTCTAGTGGCTTGTCTAAATTTGGTAGTCTACATCTTCACATAGATAATGGTGTAAAAAGATTCCTTCTTACACGACTTTAGTTTTCTTGTGGATAGTCTAAATTTGATAGTCTATATGTCCATATGCACACAAATAGTCAATATACACAGCAAATCAGTACAACAAATGCTCTAGTTTGGCGCGGGAGCAAGCTCGCGA
Source organism: Avena eriantha (assembly GCA_910589775.1). Taxonomy (NCBI): domain Eukaryota; kingdom Viridiplantae; phylum Streptophyta; class Magnoliopsida; order Poales; family Poaceae; genus Avena; species Avena eriantha. The sequence goes on along the minus strand of OU342744.1, from coordinate 257,434,787 downwards.
GCGACCAACTTTGCTTTAGATACGGTGGCCCAGTTGTCCAAATATGGACAACGAGTAGCTAGTTTGGAGGATGTATAAACTTTAGACCACCAGATACACAAGCCATCGGGGGCATTTTTTGGTCCATGGTGGTCTATATTTGGCTTGGACTACCGGATACACTAGCCACTACAGATGCTCTTATGTGGCTTTTTGGGCTTTCGCACTGATACGTCGTAAACGTATCTATAATTTTTGATGTTCCATGCTTGTTTTATATCTACTTTCTTATGTTTTGTTCACACTACCGGATAAAATGTTTTTGGTTTCAGAAAAGCTAGTAAGGAAATATTTTCAGAGTTGGACGGGACAAAAGCCAAAGTCAATATTTTACCCGAAGCAACACGGAGTCCGGAGGGGAGACGAAGTGGCGCACTAGGGCAGCCACACCTGGTGGCAGCGCGGCCTAGGGTTGGGCGCGCCACCTACGGGTTTGGCCCCCCTAGTACTCTACTGACCTTGCCCCTTCGCCTATAAAAGCCTCCCGGGACAAAAACCCTAAGTACCCAGATCAGAATTCCATGAAAAGTTCCGCAGCGCCGCCGCCACCGAAGAGGAGATTCGGGGGACAGAAGTCTATGTTCTGGCACCCTGCCGGGACGGCGAAGTGCCCCAAGAGCCATCTCCATCGACTCCACCGCTATCTCCATCGCCATTGCTGACTCCCATGATGGGGACGGAGTAGTTATCTCTTGAGGATAAGGGCTCTACCGGTAGCAATATGTTCATCTCTCTATGCGTGATCTTATGAGATCATGAGCTTTGTAATCTATAGATCTATTCTGCTACTCAAGTGCTTTAATTCATCTCTGCTTATCCGCACGTGTGTGAAGTTGACAGTGTGCACACCATGTGGCACTTTGGCTAAGGTTACAGAAATACTTATCATGAGTATAATTTGAGTTGGATGTCTCTATGAGATTGTGGTTTTTGTTGGAACCATCTAGCGCTCAACGTGATAGCGAGGGGTTATCTGGATGGGGAATGTGAACTTTAAGGTGTGTTGTTATAGCCCTACATTGTCCAACCGGAGAGTAGTTCAGGGTAGCATCATGAAGAGAATATAGTTATATGAGAGTCTCCACTAGTGAAAGTATGATCCCTAGGCCTTGTTTCTAAGCATTAGAACAACGTTTACAATCAGCCATGTTACATGTTTGCTTGCTGCCACTCTTATTTCAGATTAGAATTACCACTTATAATCATCCATATTACTTGTATTTCACTATCTCTTTGCCGAACTAGTGCACCTATACACCTGACAAGTGTATTGGGTGTGTTAGGGACACAAGAGACTTATTGTATCTTGATTGCAGGGTTGCTTGAGAGGGATATCTTTGACCACTTCCTCCCTGAGTTCGATAATCCTTGGGTGATCCACTTAAGGGAATCTTGTTGCTGTTCTACAAACCTCTGCACTTGGAGGCCCAACACTGTCTACAAGAATAGAAGCGTGTGTAGACATCAAGCTATTTTCTGGCACCATTGTTGGGGAGGTAAGGTAAAAGGTACTCACATCCTCTGGCTACTAAGCTATCTTGTAGTACTATTGCTGTCGTGTGAGTGCTCGAAGTTATTTCCTTTAGATTATGCGATTATATCTTTTTGTTTCTTGTTTTTATTTTCACTAGTTAGGCTTAATGGAAAACAACAACAAAATTAGAGAGTTTTTTAGTATTTTTCCTGAGGCACAACATAAATGGTTTGAAAGGAAAATTAAAAAACCCATGGAACTTTCTTTGCATGCTAATAGCAATGTTATTAGTATGATTTTTTGAACAACTTTGTTACTAATGCCATGGAAACGTTTAAGCTTGGGGAAGCTAGTTTTTATGAAAATAATATTTTTAGTTCTCCATCTTTAAAGGAGAAAATTTGCTCTGATGTTACTTTATCTCCGATATGTGGTAATTCTAATGACACTTGTGATATTTTAAATCCACATACTGAAAGCGTCCCTTTTAAAATACCTATGGAAATTGTTGAACATCTTATGAATAACTGTTATTTTGGAGATGGAATTGTCCATCCCGGTGATCATTTACTCTTTATACATGAATTATGCGAGTTGTTCAAGTGTGCAGGTATTTCAATGAACCAAGTTAAGAGGAAGCTATTCTCTTTATCTCTTAAGGGCAAAACAAGGGAGTGGTATGAGCTACTAGACGATCCTCATCATTCGGAGTGGAAGGAACTTGAATCTCTCTTTTTCTCTAAATTTTATCCTCATCATGAAGTTCATAAAGATAGGATTTACATTTATAATTTTCATCCTCATGATGGAGAAAGTATTTCCCAAGCATGGGGAGAATGAAGTCACTAATGCTCAAATGTCTCATTCATGAGCTCCCTAGTAATATTGTTATTAATAATTTTTATGCAAGGCTTTCAGGACATTATGTTGGGGGATACCCCGGGTAGGGTAATGCTGGGGTATAAAGGCCAAGTTAGCCGAGGTACGGCACGGTCACAGCAAGTGCTGACTGGGTCACCTCAAGGCAGGCCGAACCACGGAGTGACTCGCCCTGTGGAATATCTCCCTAGCCCTAGCCCGACCGACATAAAATACATGCCGACCATGTTTGTTTGTCTGTTATGCAGGTAACCTCATAACCGGGCTAGCCAGGTGCTAGCCAGACTATCATAAGGCTTCCAAGAGAAGGAAGGAATCTTCCACTAGTCAAAAGGTGGCTTTGCTAGCTGTAGCGTGTGCTAAGCAAAGCAGAGAGGAGGACCAGCGGGTCATGGGCGACCAGCATGACGCGGGCAATGTCGGCAGACGTAGCCCGTGTCTGGTGACACTTAAAGACAAAGATCAATTAGTGGGTTACGTCCAATGCCCGGACGAGCCGTTAAAGGGAATAAAGAAGCATCTAGCTTTAGTCGAGGAGCATATTCATGGAATATGCCACCACGTGTGCCCTAATTTTTTTACCCGGGCTCCCCTATATAAGGAGCATCGGGGCCTCCATAGAGGGGGATCAATTATTTTCTCTGTCTAAGATAGAACTCTAGAGCTAGCTTGTGGGGAGTAAGAGACATAGTCCCTTTCTCACCAATAGCTTGAAGAGCACTTGTAAGAACCATTGATAGAAAGAATACAAGAATATCTGTGCGTGGAATCACCATGTTCTCCCTCCCTAGATTCCCCTAGCACACATTGGCCCCATCTTTAGCCTATCCATGGCATCTTCCGTGTCACCAGCACGACAGTTGGCACCCACCGTGGGGCTAGAGGTGCTAGCAGGGGTGTAAATCTGGACGGGAAGCATCTCCAGCACCGGCGAGCGCATCGTCTCTGGCCTGGTTCAGCGTTTTGGAGCACTGGACTACGTGAGAAACAACACAGGGAGCTTTGGCAGGCACCCCCTCCGTGCAACGATAGCTTCATCCAGCTTGGTGCGCATAAGATCTACATCGGCGTGGACGAGTCCTACGTTCATCTGCGACACATCATCGAGGGAGGCGAACCACCTCTCAGCGTAGCTTGTGGTGTGTGTACCACTCGCCCCACCAGCGGCATTGAGGTCCTGATGACCGCGCCTGACGCGGAACCAAGCAAGGGCCTGACGCTAGAGCCGGAAGTCATGCCGAAGCAGACCAGGTCTGGGTTCCCCCCATTAGAGAGGCCAGATAATGTGCTCTAGCAGGCAATAGATAGCCTTGCAATGCCGATAGCACCTGTGGTAGATCCGGCTTAGGCGCAAGCTGAGTTAGAGGAAACTAGGCAGAAGATGTTAGCTGGGGCAAAGAAAGTAGCGAAGCTGCAGCAGTCCTTGAACATTACTTTAAGAGAATATGCGAAGGCTAATCGCATAGATGGAGTGAAAATCCGAGGTAGAAACCTGATTACTGAGATTGACAAGGAATACGGACCTAGGCCGGGTCAGACAGCCACAATAGTAACAGGAGGGCTGGAGAGGTATAGTACCCGGCCAAGAACCTCAGAGCGGAAAATGCGGCTGCGTCAGAGTTAGATGGTTTAACCGGAGAGGTCCGGCAAAGGCAACAAGAGAGAGTGAACCAATTGCTAAGGGTTTCTTGCCAGCAAAATGAAGAAATGAACAAGGCAAACCCGGTACCAGCGGGAGCATCACACGTGGTTCATTCAGCTAGGAATAACCCGGCAAGATCCGGGGGAGCCGCATCGTCTCCGGGTCACAATCCCAGGAGAGAGGAGATGGTAAACTCCAGGAGAAGGGACAAATATATGGTTCCCTATGATCCGGTAAGAGCAGGAAAAGGCAAAGCAGTGCAAGTTGATGAAGATCGCCACAGTACCAGCCGAGGTATGGCCGGTCGAGGTAACCACGACCAAGGCAATGCCGGTCAAAGGAATGTTGCCAACGACAATGCCGGACAACATGATCCTATGGGAACAGGACAAAATATACCTCGGCAGCAGCAGCGTGAACCTCGACAGGAGGGATGTGTAGGACAAGTAGCGCAAGATCGGAATGTGTGTCAGGATCAGGAAAGATATAATGATGGTTATTGGGCTATGATCAATGATGGATATCCCAAACAGGATCACCACATAATTGGGTCAAGACTGGGAAGCAGGAACTTGCAGCCAGATGATGCGAGGCTGAAACTGGATAGAATTTACAGGTCGGAGCTAATCGAGGTACAAGGTCCTCCTGGTCCGGCATGCTTTGGGCCTCGAATCATGAAGGAGCCACCAGTGCCGAACTTTCAGCTCGCCAGAGGAACCAGAACCTATGATGGTAGTACTAGGCCAGAGGATTGGCTGATTGATTACACAGCGGAGGTCAATATTGCAACTGGAAATTTGAGATGGGTAGTGAGGTATGTACCACAAATGTTGGAAGGACCAGCGAGAGTTTGGCTGAACAATTTGCCACCGAAAAGTGTTAACTGTTGGCTGGATTTTGAGGAGTTGTTCGTTAGCAACTTTTCGAGCACCTACAAGAGGCCCAACAGGCCGTAAACTCTAGCATTATGCCGGCAAAGACCGAATGAGCGAGACCGGTATTTCTTGACTTGGTGGTGCAACGTGCGTAACTCATGCGAGGGAGTAATTGAATCACAAGCTATTGCGTGGTTCGCCTAGGGATGCAGATATGGAAATATGTTGTGGCAGAGGCTGAAGCGAGATATGCCAACCACTTTGGCTGAGACAATCCGGATCACAGATTCATATGCCTTGGGAGATCCAACGCAACCCCGACTAATGTCAAGCAAGGAAAACGAGGAATATTACAACTGAGATTGCTTTGGGTCGTCGAGGAGGAATGATTTTTGAGGAAAGAGAAGGGACGAGCATCCAGATTACAGATATAACTCGCATCAGGTGGTAGAGGTAGACCGGGACCAGCCCAACGCCGGCGCCAGCCAGCGCCAGAAAGCTGGAGGGCAAAACTGGCAACAGAAAAATGAAGGGAAAAAGCCTTGGACCCTGGAGCAGAAAAAGAAGTGGCAAGAACGAAAAGATAGACCGAGGTATACGTTCGAGTCTATGTTGGATCAACCTTGCAAGTTCCATACACCAAGTCCGGATAGTACGGCAAATCACATGACCTGGCAATGTGAGTGGATGAGGAAGTTAGAGTAGGGCAGTTCGGGGAATGCTCAGGCACCTCGGAATGAAGCACCTAGGAATGAGGCACCATGGCAACCATTACTAATAGGGGAAATGGACAGCAACTAATGTTGCCACGACCTCCGCCGAGGTACGAAAATCAGGAAAGGAGGGATGTTGTACATCAAGTAGACAATAGTCAGCAAAAAGGTCAAGGTTACCACGAAACGAGTACAGGGAGCATCATCAAAGCTACTGTGTGTTTACCACGGAAGAAAATGACCAGAAAAGCTTACAGCGCTGGCATATGGAGGTAAACACGGTAATGTCGGCTGTAGTGAGATATATTCCCTGGGTGGATCAGGAAATTACGTGGAGTATTAAGGATCACCCAAAGATCATGCCTAGCCCTAGGATCTATGCACCGGTCCTGGATCCGACGTTTATTGGGCCGAATCTCAGTGTGAGGTTTTCTAAGGTACTGATTGACAATGGCAGTAGCATCAACATTATGTACAAGGATACCATGCACAAGTTGGGAATAACGGAGAACATGCTGCAAGTAGCGAGGACCACCTTTCATGAGATTGTGCCAGGTATTTCCTGTGAGCCAATTGGTAAGGTCCAGGTTGATGTGTTATTCGGAACAAGAGATGATTGCCGGACTGAAAATTTGGAGTTTGGACTGGTAAATCTGGAGAGCGCCTATCACGCATTACTCGGCAGGCCCGCACTGAACAAGTTCATGGAAAGTATCAGCTACCTTAAGATGAAACTGCCTGGACCTAAGGGAGTGATAACTATATCAGGGGACTTCTGGCGTTCGATCGAATGTGCCTCAGCCGGATCTAACTTAGCTGAGTCACTCGTGATAGCTCCGGAAAAGAGGAAGATACTAGAAGTGGCGGCATTGGCTCAATCTGCGCAACAGCATATGCCAGCTCTGACTAACCCGCACGGAAGCATGTCATTCCATTCAACTAATGATACAAAGAAAGTGCCAATCGATGATTAGTTCTCAGAGCGCACCGTTACCATTGGTGTCGGGTTAATCAACAAATAGGAAAGCGAGCTCGTCAATTTCCTCCGTGAGAATCGGGATATCTTTGCTTGGTCCACCCAGGATCTGCAAGGTGTGCCGAGGGAATTGGCCGATCACTCATTGAACGTAAGACCCAGGGCTAAGCTGGTAAAGCAGCCTCTCCAGCGTTTCGCCGAAGACATAAGGAAGGTCATTGGAGATGAGATAGGTAGGCTCCTAGCAGCCGGGTTTATCATGGAAGTACTCTATCCGGATTGGCTCTCTAATCCGGTGCTTGTGGAAAAGAAGAAGGATGATCCGAACGTGGCCGTGGTATGGCCCATGTGCATTGATTACACGAACCTGAATAAGGCGTATCCCAAATATCAATTCCCACTCCCTAGAATAGATCAAGTCATAGACTCAACAACCAGATGTGAACTATTGTCAATCATTTATGCGTATTCTGGTTTCCACCAAATACCCCTAAATCCGGATGATCAAATAAAGACTGTGTTTATTACCCCATACAGGGCTTATTGCTATCGTACTATGCCGTTTGGATTATGTAATGCAGGAGCAATGTACCAACGATGCATGCAAAAATGCTTACACGACCAAATAGGTCGGAACGTGCAAGTTTATGTGGATGATGTGGTGATAAAAACTAAGGAAAGCAATACGCTCCTTGATGACATCCGACAGACATTCGCGAACTTGAGAAGGTTCTGGATGAAGCTTAACCTGGAGAAGTGCACCTTTGGAGTGCCCACAGGAAAGTTACTCGGTTTTCTAGTGTCTAGCCGACGTATCGAAGCTAACCCGACGAAGATCCGCGCCATAGAGAGAATGGAACTGCCAAAATGCCTTAACAATGTGCAGAAGTTTACTGGTTGCCTAGCATCATTAAGCCGTTTCGTATGTTGGTTGGGAGAGAAGACCTTGCCCCTCTACCAGTTAATGAAAAAGGCAGAAAAATTCACATGGACGCCACAGGCGGACATTGCATTTCGAGAATTGAAAAAGATGTTATCTACTGCACCAATCCTAGTAGCACCACTACCCAAGGAGCCAATGTTGCTATATATAGCCACAACCAACCGAGTCATAAGTGCAGTAATTGTAGTGGAGCACGAGGAGGAGGGGAAACCAGTGCAAAGGCTAGTGTATTATTTGAGCGAGGTATTATCTGCTTCAAAACAGAATTACCCTTACTATTAAAAGATAGCATATGGTGTGTATATGTGGGCCAAGAAACTCAAAAAATATTTAGAGGAACATCCCATCAAAGTGATATGTGAGGCACCCATATCAGAGATTATGAGTAACAACGATGCAAGTGGACGGATAGCAAAATGGGCGATTGAATTATCCCCATATGCACCACAGTTTGACAGAAGAGATGCGATAAAATTGCAAGCCGTGGCAGATTTCTTTGTGGACTAGGCTGAGATGCAATACAAGCCACCTCTACCGGACTCCAATTATTGGCGAATGCGATTCGATGGATCAAAACTGAAAGATGGGTTGGGCGTCGGAGTAGTGCTTACCTCTCCCAAGAAAGATCAACTGAAATATGTCATTCAAACCCACTTCAGTGCCTTGAATAATGTTGCGGAATATGAATCATTGGTACATGGTCTCAAGGTAGCAAAAGAAGTGGGGATACATCGGATACAATGCTTTCCAGATTCGGATTTGGTGGTGTAACAGGTGTCTAGAAACTGGGATGCTTTGTATGCTAACATGGCCCTATACAGATTCCATGTTCAAAAGATAAGCGGATTCTTCGAGGGGTGTGAGTTTCACCACATACCCCGGATTGAAAACGAGGCAGCCGATACATTGTCCAAGTTGGGCTCATCCCAGCAAGCAATCCAGCCGAATGTTGCTTTGGAGCACTTAAGGAAACCATCTATTACCCCATCGCCAGAATCCGATTCTATCTATATCCCGACTCTCTCCGGGTCTGAAGCTACGCTAATGGAAATTGATCAGGGAAGCACCTCATCGAACCCAGGGACTGCTTCGGCAAACCCGGTGACTATTCAACTAGATCCGGCAAGAGTTATGTTGGTGGATGCGATGGAAATTGACGAGAAACCCTTTCCTGTCCAGGTACCAGCCTGGGCCAAGCCAATATTTGATTTCCTGAAAGAAGGAACCCACCGGATGATGAGGTACTCTCAACGAAGATCCAGAGGAGAGCAAAGGCCTATACTATTATCAACGCCAAACTATACAAAAGAAGTGTGACCGCAGTGCTGCAGCGGTGTGTTGACCTAGAGGAAGGACTTGACATACTCCGAGATATCCACCAGGGAGAATGTGGTCACCATGCATCCTCAAGGGCATTAGTGGCAAAAGCTTTTCGGCATGGATTTTATTGGCCAAGTGCTTTGGAACAAGTGGAGGATTTGGTGAGGAAGTGCAATGGTTGCCAGAGATATGCCACCAAAACCCACCTGCCAATGTTAGAACTAAAAACTAGTCCTATTACTTGGCCATTTGTTGTGTGGTGCCTAGATATGGTAGGACCATTTACGCCGGCTAAAGGAGGAATGACCCATATCCTAGTAATGGTGGATAAATTTACTAAATGGATTGAAGTAAAGCCAATCAAGAAGTGTGATGGGGCAACACCGGTAAAATTCCTCAAGGACATAATCCTAAGATATGGATATCCACATAGTATTATGACAGATAACGACACTAACTTCGCCGAAGCAGCATTTGGGAGGTTCTGCCGAGAAAAGAAGATCCGGCTAGATGTCTCCTCGGTAGCTCACCCCGCATCGAACGGGCAAGTGGAAAGATCCAACGGACTAGTTCTGTCCGGGATAAAACCCCGGCTCATAGAGCCGCTGAAAAGATCAGCGGGGTGCTGAATAGAAGAACTACCAGCAGTATTGTGGAGATTAAGGACAACTCCAAATCGATCAACGGGCTATACGCCATTTTTTCTGGTATATGGGGCAGAAGCCATATTACCGGCCGACATAAAGCATGATTCGCCAAGAGTCACCCAATACACAGAAGCCAAAGTGCGAGAGGACCGGAAAAATGATGTTGATCTGCTGGAAGAAGCGAGAGAACTCGCCTTGTCCATATCCGCCATATATCAGCAAAACCTCCGACGCTATCATAGCCGGAAAGTAAACCACCGAGTCTTCTAGGAAGGTGACCTGGTACTCCGGTTGATACAGCACATTGCTAGCATGCATAAGCTATCCCCTCCATGGGAAGGACCTTTCATTGTAAGCAAAGCCTTCCGTAATGATTCCTATTATCTTATTGATGCACAGCCATAGGAAAAGAACAAGGCGGATATGTCCGGAGAGGAATCTAAGCGACCGTGGAATGTAGCACTACTTCGTCCTTTTTACACCTAACAAAGAGGTGAATGTATCCGAGATACTCATATGTCAGTATGTATGTCGGCAATGAGCTTATTAATGAAACTTTGGCATCCCAAGCAGAGACTCGGGGACTGCCGTAATAATTGTCTTTCTCGTTTTCATATTTATATGTCGGCTGGGTTGAGTCGCTTATATCTTAGTCAGATTATTAATGTGTGAGCACCAAAAACCCAAATCTTCGACTTTGTTGTTGTCCAACAAGAACTGGCTTCATGGCAAGCAAGAAAACAAGTTTGGAATGGCAAGGCACATGAAAAACGACTAAGGAAAAGAACTTAAGTGAGCCGACATTTGTTATTTAGACTAACCCTTTATTTACTATATTTATCTAACACCGGATTATTTTGAGCTGATCTCAAAGTTTCAAGTATTGTTAAGTCAATTTTTTGAACCTCGAACTCGTAAGTCAAAAACTGAATCAAGGTTGACACGAGCCGAGTCAAAAATTGGGGGAACAAGAAAACAAAACTCGGGGACTTGGCCCACGACAATCCAACACTAAGAACTTAGTTCCAAATAGTAAATTGTAGCACAACCAAACCAAAGTACTTAGATACATTTTCGCCCAGCATTCCGGGGATCTGCCAAATATGATCAAGTGTTTTTAAGGGGCAGGGCAATAGCCGAATCAGCAGCTGAAAAAGAAGGTACTTCGGAATTTGGGGGAGGGGTGCTAGCCTCGGCTTCATCCTCAGGGTTGGCCTCGCCATCATCTGGGTCTGCGGCCTCATCGCCAAGCTCGGAGGCCTCACCCTCACTCCCTTCATCTTCATCTTCAGAAGCAACTTCATCTTAGAAAACGTCGAGGTAGCTCGGCCCATCATTCCAAGCATGGCAGAAGGAATACTGAATAAGTTTGTTTGCACTGGCCTTGCGGTGCGCAACCCACGCCGGATCTTCAGTCCACTTGGATCTGGTGCGCATGCGGGTAAGCAGCCCCAGCCCCACCAAAGGACGAACTGCAAGGCAATGTCAGCCCCGGCTCGCGCAGCCGACTCACGCCACAGATTCAGATGATGCTCGCACTCCATCAGTTTGGCCTGGAGTTTCTCATATTCGGAGGTTACCGACGTAATTTTTACGTCAGCTTCCTCCAACATATCCTTATCCTTGGAAATTTGAGTCGTCAAACGCTCTTTTTCCTCGACAAACTCCTGGTCCACCTTGTCCAGCTCGGTTTTGTGGAGGTCTTTGAGCCTCTGGATTTCAGCATTCAGCCGAGTAATCTCCGAGTCCTGGAGCCCGAGTTATCTCATCGTCCTTTTTCTTCAACTCAGCTTCATGTTCCCTGTTTGTTTAAGGAAATGGGTCATCATATCAGGCACAAGAACACTGTCTTCAAGAGCAACTACAATAGTGGATTAATCCGGCTGAGGTGGAATATAAAAATCCACCGGATAAAGAAAAGAGCGCACAATAATGGGGTGAACAAAGATAAGATACCTTTGATCTCACCCAGATTCTTCCGGATGATGATATTCTCGGCTTCAACCTTGGATGCACGGTTTGAATAACAAATTAATACGGATCATAGATAACTCAAACACACGACAATGGAAGAAGGAAAAGTCTAAGTAAAAATTATTACCCTTCTTCTGGTGCTCCTCCAGGAGTTTGCCATAAGGCGCGCGAATGTCTTTATAGGAGTCCAGCAGGCGCTAGAACTCGGCAGATCGGCGGTTAGTGGTAATCTGAAATAAATAAGGCAATGTCAAGATCAAAAGCTAAGTAAAAAGTAATTTGAAGTCTACAAGATACGGGCCACGTGGAACTTAACCCGGCTCTAGGTGTGTGGATATTCAAAGTCTACAAGATCCGGGCCAAGTGGAACTTAACCTGGCTCTAGGTGTGTGGATATTCGAAGTCTACAAGATACAGGCCAAGTGGAACTTAACCCGGCTCTAGGTGTGTGGATATTCGAAGTCTACAAGATCCGGGCCAAGTGGAACTTAACCCGGCTCTAGGTGTGTGGATATTCGAAGTCTACAAGATCCGGGCCAAGTGGAACTTAACTTGGCTCAAGGTGTGTGGATATTCGAAGTCTACAAGATCTAGGCCAAGTGGAATTTAACCCGGCTCTAGGTGTGTGGATAATCAAAGTCTACAAGATCCGGGCCAAGTGGAACTTAATCCGGCTCTAGGTGTGTGGATATTCGAAGTCTACAAGATCTGGGCCAAGTGGAACTTAACTCGGCTCTAGGTGTGTGGATATTCGAAGTCTACAAGATCCGGGCCAAAGGGAACTTAACCCGACTCTAGGTAAATATTTGAAATTGCTAAGGACAGAAACCAAATTCTCTAGGAGCATCCGACCGAGTAACAAATTACTCCCTCAGAGGCTCGGGTACTAGGGGATATATCTACAAGTGCTCAACAATACAAAGTACCATAGTGGAGGAAAAGAATTACCTCCATCATCCGGCCAACCAAAGTGATGGCCTTGGTGGCGTAGTTCATCTACACGCTGAACTCGGCTGGGCCAAACTTCTTTGGCAGATCATCTTTGTGGTCGATGATCTCAGCATTATTCCAGTTACGCACATACTCCAGGAGTAGTGGACTATAACTTTCGCCGCTGGGAGAGTAGTTCGCCACTAGGCCTTTGACGTTGGCTTCTTGCCTGTCAGATTGAGCTGGAGCGAGGCTGGTATGCAGGACCAGCTGCCGGCTACCCTCTCATCCGACAGCGGGAGACCCTAAGGTGATGCCCTTGGTTGATCCGGCAGCTTTCTTGGGCTTGCCAGATGACGGAGGACGCGACAGAAGATCCGAGGCCGCTGATCCGGACGAAGCCTGAGGAACTGGTTGGAAGATATCCGCGATCGACATAGTTGATCCGGAGGGAGTTGACGGGGCTTTCCTCTTGGGAGGCTTGGTGGTTACTGGTGCTACTACTGGTGCTGCTACTGCCACTGGTGTTGCTGCTAATGCTGGTGTTGCGGCTGATGCTGGTGCTGGTGTTACTGCAAGTGGTGCTGGTGCCACTGGTGCTGGTGCTGATACCGCTGATGGAGTTGAAGGAGAACTTGTTTGGGGCAGTGCCGATGAAACTGGCACCTCAAGACTTGGCGCTGGGGCAGAAGAGGAACTGGGAAGATCCGGCATGGCAGTATCCTGAGCTGTCCCACCACCCCCCACGCTGACATTACCCTCCTCATGGTGAGGTGGGCTCTGATTAGGCACAGCCGCGGAGCCCTCTTGGATAGGGCTGAGCGGGCGAGTGTCGTCATCGCGGGAGGGGGGGGGCAAGGGCTGCTCCAGATTGGAGACACTATGCCGGAGCCACTCTGGGGAATGACCCTTAGAGCTCTGGAAAATAAAAGCACCAAGTCAAAAAGAGAAAAAGAACCGATAAGAGATAAAGGCAAACACAGAAAGGAAAAAAACCCAAGTGCAAATGCAAAGAGACATACTCGTCCGAGGTTGGGGGTGCCCTTCGGACCGTGCTCTTGGCGGACGGTTTAGTTGAGGTTTTCACCCCAGAATTTTTCTACCTCTTCTTGGGCAGCGGCGCCTCCGAAGCTGCAGCCGAGGCAGCCGCACGCTTTTGGGAAGAAGCAGGGACCGGACCATCAGTGGCAAGGGGGGGCACCTCATGTATCTGACCAGTCGGGTTAGCTGAAGATTCGAACATAACCAGATATGCGTAAGAGATGAGAACCAGGTCAACTACCTCCAGGACCTCAATGTCCGAGTCATCGTCATCTGGCCAATCCCTTAAAGAAGAGGCCTTACAAGAGGAGCGTTTGACGGTGTCTGAGGTGGGAAGAAAGGTCTCCGGATCAGGCTCCGCCTCGTCTCCCTTGATGTGGTCTGGTACCCACTTGCTTGCCAGCACCTCGCCATCCTCGATTGGATGCTGGAGGAATCGCTGAGAATGAGACAGTAATAGCTAAAGTTAAGAAAATAATCTGACATACAAAAAGATCCGGAAAATAGTAAGAAGGGAGTTTACCTTTGGTGGAGGGTTATCCCGGGTGAAGGGCTCAAGCCGCCATTCCCAATCTTCGGAGAATTCCTTCTCCATGTTGAAAAGGGACTTAACCCGGTGGTAAACCGCTGAATTATCGAGCTCGAAGGAGGAGGTCCGGTGAGGATTGAGGGGGCCGCTCAAGTAGCAGATCTTTTGGGCACGTTTCTGCAAAGGGAGACCCATCTATGGCAGAAGGTGATCATAATATCCCCCCCCCCCCCCGAAGTTTCTCGTTAAGCAGCTCCTTGATCTGGCGGTCAACAATATTTGCCAGAGCAGTGGGTCGCTTCGGGATACTCTCCCAAAGAGAGGTATCCGGACGACCAATCTTGAAGGGGAGGAGCCGGATCAAGTCCTCAGAAGTTGTATTCCAGATGTAGAAGAAAGTCCGGGCCCAGCCTTTGCAAGACTCGAGCCCGGTGACCCGGGGAAATGCGGAGCTCTTGCGAGGAGATATGGAGGCTCCACTGCATTGGGTCAGGCGCTTGTCTTTCGGAGCAAGCTCCGGATCCGGAACAACATTCTTCCGGAGACCGAAGAACTTGATCCATAGCTCCTTAGACAGCTAGAGGCCGAGGTATCCCTCTATGCCAGAGGGAAAGAGGATAGAGAAGTGATGGCATTGGCAGGAAGATGGTGTGGTTGCAGTTGATACATAGAGATGAAATCGAAGAAGAAATCAGAGGTAGTAAGGCTGAAGCCGCGCTGAAAATGAGAAAGAAAAACAACGTACTCCCTTGGATTGGGAGAGGGAGACATCTTGTCGGCGATGAGGCGGCAGGCAACACCGGCGGGGATGCGGCGTGTGGCACGGAGTCAATTGAGATCATCCTTGGATACGAATACGCCGTTCCAACAGCCGCACTCGCGGCCCTCTTCCTCCTCCTATTGCGCGACCACGGCGGCTTCTTCCTCCATTATGGCGAAATCAAGGTCCTCGAGGACAAAATCGGAGTAAACGTAACCGGAGGCGGGAACCTGGAGGCGCAGGGACCCGTGATGGAGATCTTGAACAAAGGTGGCGCCGCAGATGCGAACAGCCGCTAAGCACGGACGCGGCGGCGCAACGATGGCGAAGAAACAACAGTGGCGGTGGAGTTGTTGTGGGAGAGAAAGGAGGCTGGGAAGCGCAAAGGGAATGTGGAACTTCCCCAAAGATTGCCGCGGGCCCCCTACTTAACCGCGCAAGAGGGCGTGTAGTGGGATCCTTTGTGGTTGTCACGCCACACGCAACGGGCATGTACACAGCCGAATCAGCCAATCAGGGCACAACAACAGCAAGGGCCACATGGAGCAGAAGATCCCATGACGCGACATGGTGTTACAGTTAACAAGGCGCGGCAGTGAAGGGATGTGCGCATTGGTTATTCCTGACATTGCAACAGTAACTGGCACATTAAATGCGCGTGGTCCTTAAAATGAGACGAAATGATGATTACCCTCCACATAGGACGTGGGGAAGTGTAGAAGGGAAGGAAAGGTAACCCGGATAAGAAAGCGAAAAACCCGGCCAGCAAGGAATAACTCGAAATGAGCCAAGGGGTCGCAAGAGGAAAAACCCCAGATTACGAGGTAACTTGGCCAAAGAGGCAATGATCCGGATATGGGAACCTCCTGTGGCCTTAACAACTAAAGTTGATAAGACCGCATCAGCTTCGGGGACTAATGTTAGGGGGATACTCCAGGGTAGGTAACGCCGGGGTATAGAGGTCGAGTTAGCCGAGGTACGGCACGGTCAAAGCACGTGCTGACCGGGTCACCTCAAGGCATGCCGAACCACGGAGTCACCCGGCCTGTGGAATATCTCCCTAGCCTTAGCCCGACCAGCATAAAATACATGCTGGCCATGTTTATCTGTTTGTTATGCAGGTACCCTCATAACCGGGTTAGCCAGGTGCTACCCGGACTATCATAAGGATTCCAAGAGAAGGAAAGACTCTTCCACTAGTCAAAAGGTGGCTTTGCTAGCTGTAGCGTGAGCTAAGCAAAGCAGAGAGGAGGACCAGCGGGTCATGGGCGACCGGCATGACGTGCGCAATGTCGGCTGACGTAACCCGTGTCTGGTGACGCTTAAAGACAAAGATCACGTAGTGGGTTACGTCCGATGCCCGGGCGATCCGTTAAAGGGAATAAAGAAGCATCTACCTTTAGTCGAGGAGCATATTTGTGGAATATGCTACCACGTGTGCCCTAATTTTGTAACCTGGGCTCCCCTATATAAGGAGCACCGGGGCCTCCATAGAGGAGGATCGATCATTTTCTCTGTCTAAGATAGAACTCTATAGCTAGCTTGTGGGGAGTAAGAGACATAGTCTCCTTCTCACCAATAGCTTGAAGTGCACTTGTAAGAACCATTGATAGAAAGAATACAAGAATATCTGTGCGTGGAATCACCACGTTCTCCCTCCCTGGATTCCCCTAGCACACATTGGCCCCATCTTTAGCCTATCCATGGCATCTGCCGTGCCACCACCATGACACATTACAAGGACTACCTAGATACCTGTCTAGAGGGATCCTTCACAAGTAAGGAGGTCAAAGCTAAGTGGGATCTTCTTGAAATAATTCAAAGCAATACCGAAGATTGGGATAATGACAAAGGTAAAGAACCAGATATAAACTATGAGTATGATTGCATTAAATCTTTCGCTGAAACTGCTGATTTTCAAGAGCTTAGAGCAATATGGTCTTGATCCTCAAATTATTGTTGATTGTTGTAGACCCTTTGCTTCTCATATTAATGCTCCTAAAGAAAAATGGGACATGTATCATGAGCCTTTTAAAGACACTTGCATGAAAAATGAAATTGTTATTAATGATAGCAATAAACATGCTCAAACCTCTGAAAGTACTATTTCTTATAGGCATGTTAATTTTTGTTGAGTACATAGTAATGGGTTCGTAGCAGGGAAAACAAAAAAATCTACCGCAAGAACGAACAAAGCCAAGATCTAATCTATGAGATAAGTGCAACGAGATAGATCTGTACTAACCCTTGTAGATCCAAAGCCTTGTTCGAGATCGGATCTCATGGTTGATGTAGAGGATCACTTCCCAATCTCAAGATCGAGTAGACGATCCTTCCGGTGTCGTATTCCGGCAGGCCTTCCGCAGTCGGTCACACGTGCGGAGTCAATTCAGACCTTCCTCCTCAAGTTCCAGCGAGCAGCGGAGGTAGTAGATCTCCATGGAATCCCAGCAGCACGACGGCGTGGTGGTGGTGGTGGAGAAGGATTTTTGCAGGGCTTTGCCTAAGCCGGAGCAAAAGGAAGGAGGAGGAGGGTGGCGGCTAGGGCAGGGATTAAAGGGCAAGGGGGAGGGGTGGCACCATCCCTCCTTATATAGAGGGGAGGGGTGCCCTAGGGTTTCCCCCTTGGGGCCTACCCCTAGGGCCGGTGTGCCAAGGAGGGAGGGGGAGTTTCCTCCCCCCCCCCCCCCAAGTCTCCCCTTTCTTTTTCTTGGTTTTCAAGTAAACTCCTTTGAAACTTCCAGAACCTTCCAGGACCTTCGAAAACATTCTAGAAACTCTAACTAAATACTCCAGAACTTTTCCGAAACCTAGAAAAACATTTCCTTTACATGAATCTTATTGTCCGGACCATTCCGGATCTCCTCGTGACGTCCCAAATCCAATCTGAGGCTCCAAACAACATTTGGTGTCCAACGCATATTCCATATCTACCTAAAACAACATCGAACCTTAAGTGTGTCACCCTACGGTTCGTGAATATGTTCACATGATCGAGACACCTCTCCGATCAATAACCATCAGTGGGATCTAAAGATCCATGATGGCTCCCACATAGTCAACGATGACTTCGTGATCGATAGAACCATTAACATACGGAACCAATTCCCTTTGTCACACGATACTCTACTTATCCGAGGTTTGATCATCGATATCTCCATACCTAGTTCTACCTCGTTACGGATAAGTACTCTTTACTCGTTCTGTTATATGTCATCCCTTGTGAATTAGTCACATGCTTGCAATCTAATTAGATGGCATTCCACCGAGAGGGCCGAAAGCATATCTATCCGTCATATGGATGGACAAATTCTAGTCTTGATCCATGCGCTTCAACACATACTTTCAGAATACCTAATGCCACCTTTATAGCCACCCAATTACGAAGCGGCGTTTGATGTCATCAAGGCACTCATCTAGTGATGGTGATTAACACAATCTCATGGTCGAAGGATTAGGTTACTATGTATTTGAAAGCTTGTAGAAAAACGAACTTAATGACTTAATCTTATGCTATGCTTACTATGGGTGTGTGTCCATCACATCATTATCCTAATGATATGATCTTGTTATTAATAACATCCAATGTCCATGATCAGGAAACCATGATCATCTATTAATCAACAAGCTAGTCTTTAACAAGAGGCTTACTAGGGACTCTTTTATGTTTACAAAACACACAACTATTACGGTTTCCTAATAATACAATTATAGTATGGGATGTAAACATTCATCATAAACACAAAGATAAAATAATAACCATTTTATTATTGCCACTTGGGCATATCTCCAACAGTCTCCCACTTGCACTAGAGTCAATAATCTAGATTACATTGTAATGTACCTAACACCCATGGCGTCCTGGTGTTGGTCATGTTTTGCTCTAGGGAGAGGTTTAGTCAACGGATCTGCCACATTCAGATCAGTGTGTACTTTGCAAATCTTTATGTCATCATCTTGGACATACTCACGAATCCAGACTGTGACTTTGAGTCATCCGGATCGGTGTTCCAACTAGCGTCGGTGTAACTATTTACAACAAGTTGTTCATCACCTCCATAAGAAAGAACCATATCCTTAGTCCTATTCAAGTACTTGAGGATATTTTTGACCGTTGTCCAGTGTTCCATTCCAGGATCACTTTGATATTTGCTAGTCAAACTAACATCATGTGCTATATCAGTTCTTTTACACAGCATGGCATACATGATAGAGCCTATGACCAAGGCATAGGGGATTTTACTCATCTTCTCTCTATCTCCTGCCATAGCTGGACTTTGAGTCTTACTCAAGGTCTTACCTGGCAACATAGGAAAGAACCCTTTCTTGCTTTCTTCCAGTCTAAATTATTTTAGAACCTTGTCCAGGTATGTACCTTGTGAAAGCGCTATTAAGCGTCTTGATCTATCTCTATAAATCTTGATGCCTAAAATTTATGCCGCTTCGCCAAGATCCTTCATTGAAAAACTACTATTCAAATAGGACTTGACACTTTCAAGCAGTTCTATATCATTCCCAATCAACAATATGTCATCCACATATAGTATTACGAATGCTATAGAGCTCCCACTCACTTTCTTGTAGATACAAGCTTCTCCATAAGTTTGTATAAATCCAAAGTTTTTGGTCACCTTATCAAAACATTGATTCCAACTCCAGGATGCTTGCTTTAGTCCATAAATGGAGCGATGAAGCTTCCACACCTTGTCAGCATTTTTAGGATCGACAAAACCTTTGGGTTGTACCATATACAACTCTTCCTCAATGTCGCCATTGAGGAACGCTGTTTTGACATCCATTTGCGAAATCTCATAATCGAAATATGTAGTGATTTCTAACAAAATCCTCATAGACTTTAGCTTCGCTACCACTGAGAAAGTCTCATCGTAGTCAACTCCTTGAATCTGTCGGAACCCTTTCGCGACAAGTCAAGCTTTATAGACAGTAACATTACCATCAACATCTGTTTTCTTTTAAAGATCCATTTGTTCTCGATAGCCTTGCGGCCATATGGTAAGTCCACTAAAGTTGTAACATCCCAAATCTTTAATGAATGTCATCAAGATCCAAATCACCCAATTTAGGGTTAACAAAAAAATTTATCATTAAAAATAATTATGAATGCATGTGTGTTTGCATTAATATAGATTTGTTTGGAATTGCCATGTTTGATTGTTCTAATGGTTGTAAAATGATTCAAATGTGAATGCCACATCATCTAGATCATTCCCAAACAAAATCCAAAGAAAAAGAAATTAAATAAGATTAATAAATGCAAATGGTCACTTTTGCCGTTCTAATCCACTAGGCCACTTTAGGTGTTCCTAGAAGTCAATTCTTAACAGAAATAATTCTGGATCTTTGCACCCCTTGCTAGTACAAGTAAAGATATACCAAGGACCACTTTGAATTCTTACTAAAACATTTAAACACTAATTTTAAATGGCAATTGAAAATGGAATCAAGTGTATGTGCATAGATCCCACTTTTTCAAAAACCACTCAAATGAGTTCACCTTGACAATCCCAAGCAACCACAGATGCTCAAGTATATGACTAAGACACCCACCAAAAATCTTTCCAAATTTCAAATAAAATGTTCTTGCGGCCATTGTGTCGAACACCTTGTGATCACAGATAAACCTGCCTAACTAACACTGATTTGATCAATGTTTTCTCAAGCCATTTAACCTCAATTCACTCCTCTTGTCTCCCCTAGTCCCAACCATGCCATAAACAGGCTACCCTTTAGCCTTTAGCAGCAGTACAATGCCACCCCGACGCCATGATCATCGGCCGACCATGCCCACGTCGCAGGAGACCGCCCCTCCCTCTTCCGCCGCACCTCGGAGGTAGGCGCGATAGCACTGCTACCCACGGTCCCTTCCCCGAGAAATGCCAGCCCCTAGACCACCGCAGACAGCCCGCGCTGTCCATCTCTGCACCATGCGCAGACCGCGCTAGAGCGCCGTCCCTGACAGCCTCGCACAAGCCACTCCGTGCCCTCAGCTTACACGCGCAGCTCCGACTTAACCCCAACACGCCACTAGACATGCCCATTTCTCGCCGCGCGACCAGCAACCGCCGTGAGCCGCATCGAACACTCCCCGTGTCCGCCTAGAGAGCGGACGCGCCTGACCAAACGCCACCGCCCCTAGCCACGCCATTACCCCGTAGCTGACCGCTAGGACGCAAAGCACCGACCGCCTACCTCGCCCATGCCTTTAGCCCCCTGTACCATCGTCACCGACGAGCTCACCGTCGCACCTCACGGTCCCCGCGTCGACCTATAAAAGGAGACCTCCCCCATCCTCCATTGCCACACTACCTCACTCCCCTCTCTCTCAGAACCACCCCACACCATCCCCGGAGCCGCTCGAGCCTTCCTTCGCCGGAATTGTGCCAGAGCTTGCCGGAGCAGAGGAGAAAGGGGCCCATCAATTTTGACCACCCCAGGAGCCGCCGTGACCACGCTTGAGTTCGCCGTCATCCACACGTTCGATCGCCCCCATCGCCACGTTAGCTAAAGCCCTAGTAAGCCCCCAATCGACCACCACCGATCCAATAGGGTTCACTCTAGCCGGCGACCTGTTCGTCGTCGATGATGATCCACGACCGTTGATCTCTGTTCTAACTGCACGGTCCACATCGCCCCGTACCGCTTCGTGTTTAGTTGTGTCGCTAACATGCGGGACCCCCTTGTTAGTTGCCCTCTGCGCCGCGGAGCATCACTGGGCCGGCCCATTTAGTTTCCTTCCTTAGCCCGTAGATTCAAATAAAGAATTTTCTAATTAAGTTTAAACTAGATTCTATCCACTAGTTTAAAAATTAATTCAGAGAGTTATACTGAACCAAATTGAATGATTCCAATTTGTTCGAAAGATAATTAAAGTCTCTATCCAAGCCCGTTGGATTTAAATCAATTGGAGTTAGAGATCTCACATAGCAAAAATAAAAAGACAAAGACTTTTCTACATTCAAACATTTTTCAAAACTCAACCATAATAGCTTTTGAGTTGATTTCAACTCTCAAAAATCACATTTGACAATACCTAGAATATTTAATAATATTTAGGTTTGCATGCAGTGACTTTAGACTAGTACCAAAATAATGCTATATAGGCATTTCTAGTCACTTTAAATCATTTAAATAAAAAACCTAAACTTATTGAAATGTGAGCAAACATTTAAATCAAATTCCTATGCATTAGAATATGTGGTGACGACATGTGTCCACATGATCCTATATTTTAATTGGAGAATATTAAATCTTAGTTAATTTCAATGAGTAGAAATTACTTTTCTCAAATATAATAAATGAAACTAGTTCATTAAATCTTGTGATGAATGTGATGATACTAGATCATCAAATGTGTGCATTAGTGTACTAAATAGACTTGTTAAGTATGGTTTGGTGATTGTGTATTCCGTATGTATTTATAGACGATAGTACCAACCAAGTCTACGAAGAGGAGGAGTTCTACCCCGAGGAAGACGAGGAGAATTTCAACCACTTCACCAACCAAGGTAAGCTATTATTGGCAAGCTAATACTTGCAAGCCATCACAAGATGCAAGTTAACCTAAGAAAAATGCCTTAAGGATGCTTTGGTTATACCCTCTTTTTTTATACCTATCCTAAGTTTTACTTACAAGTTTTACTTTCTTCTACTTTACCAAAGTTCTTTACTTTGTTTATAGATATCATAAAAGGTATAAAACTTGGCCTATCTAGTTAGACTTAGATGTCATTCTATGGCATGAGATTGATATTAGCATCCCACCTTAGTGAACACTCTTAACTTAGTAGTTAGAGCAAAACCAGAAACTTGATCACTTTAGATGAGAATACTTGGTGAAAATGATTATGAAAACCTTGGAATGATGAGTCATTCTATTGAGATGTTTTGACATGTGTTGAGAAACACAAATGGTTTATGATGATGAAAATGTTAAGGCAGGAGCCTTAGCCCTTTATAAACACTGATGGTTGGGTTCGGATGCGATACCATTCCAATTTGACCGTACAACCACAATACCTAAATTGGGTAAGGCTTAGCCAGAAGTTTATATGCATTAGTATGGGTTCCCTCGCGGGAGAGGTTTGAGCTGAGGCTACCTCTCAATGTTTTCCACCTATGCAGTGCCCAGGATGGTAGATGGCCATGGCTGGGAGGCCAAGCCCATAGGAGAGGTGCTTGTACTAGGTTGTGTAATTGAACGGTTATGATTGATTATCCGCATACTAAGTATGATGATTCAGGGTTATCACTGACGGATGTATCGAATGTTGTGGTGAAAGTGTACCACCTCTGCAAAGTGTCAAACTATTCGAATAGCCGCGTCCGCGGTTATGGACAGTTGATACATTGCAAATGTATCTATAATTTTTGATGTTCCATGCTTGGTTTTATCTACTTTCTTGTGTTTTGTCCACACTTTGGAGTACTTTTCATATGATTTCTTGGACTAACCTATTAACAAGAGCCACAGTGCCAGCTGCCTATTTTCTGCTGTTTTTGGTTCCAGGAAAGTCAGAAAACGAATATTCTCGAAATTGGACAGGACAAAAGGCAAAGTCATTATTTTACCGGAGGACACTTGGAGCCAGAATACGAGACGGAGAAGGGCCAGAGGGCGGCCACACCACCTGGCCACGCGACCAGGCTTGGCCCGTGCCAGGGAGTGGTGTGGCCAGCCCAGGCACCCCTCGGCCTCTCCTTCCGCCTACAAGATGCTTCCGATATAGAAACCCTAAGTACCCGATCAAAATTCCACGAAAGAGTCTGTAGCCGCCGTCATATCCATCCCTAGATCGGGAGGGATCCGAAGCTCTTCCCGGCACCCTGCCAGAGAGGGGAATCCACCCTTGAGGCCTTCTTCATCACCATGCAAGCCAATGGTGTGATGCGTGAGTAGTTCATCTCTGGACTACGGGTCCATGTAGTAGCTAGATGGCTGGTTCTCCTCCTTTGTGCTATCATGTTTAGATCTTGTGAGCTCAGTTCATGATCAAGATCATCTATTTGTAATTCTGCATGTTGTGTTTGCGGGGTTCTGATGGATATTGAGGTTCTATTTCAGATTGATTATTGATTCTATCATGTCTTTGTTATTTGTGATCTTGCATGCTTTCTGTTGTTAGTAGCTATCTTGGCCAAGTAGATGCTAGCAACTCCAAGCGTTAGTATTTATGCTCGATAGTGGGTTCATGCCTCTGGTAATCTGGGGAAGTGACAGAAATCTCTAAGGTACTAGATGTGTTGTTGCTACTAGGGAGAAAACAACAATCCTTTGTTCATAGAATAATCGTATTGTCTACTTTACATGCAATTCGTAATACAATAATCTGTTGCTTGCAACTTAATACTGGAGGGGGTTCGGATGATAACCTGAAGGTGGATTATTATTCATAGATGCAGTTGGATGGCGGTCTATGTATAATGTTGTAATGCCCAATCGAATCTCAAAGGTGTCAAGATGATTAGTATATGCTTGTATGCTTTCTCGATGTTTGGCAATTGCCCCGCTGTAATTTGTTCACCCAGCATGTTATCTATCTTAAGGAGAGTCACCTCTAGTGAACTATGGACCCCGGTCCTTTCTTTTACATTCAATCTACAATCAACTGTTTACTGCTTTGTGTTTACTTTCTGCAAACTATTACTTCCTTCCATTCGATACGTTTAATCCTTTGTTTTCAGCAAAACCGGTGAGATTGACAACCTCATCGCAAGTTTGGGACACAGTTTAAGATCTCACCATAGTAAGGTAAGATCCCTGTGATTGCAGTGCTAGTCCCTGGATCGAAATGCTAGCACCCACAGTTTAAGATGAAGTACACAGAAACAAAGGTCATTATTACAACCATATCCAGGAATATAATGGTTCTTACAACTCACTTAGCCCAAGGCTAAGACACTTAAAGTTCACATTACATAGCATAATAATAATAGAGTCTTTAGTATTCATGTGCCACAGGCAAGCATGTCGAGTGTAGACCCGCAACCCTACTCATCATCAGAGTATCCTGCAACATAATAAGTTATAGCCACAAGGGTCAATACATTTGGAATTGTATTGGCAAGTGATACCATAGATACTTAGTGTAATCCAACAACTACATGAATATATGGCTAAGTGGGGTTATGGCTAGCTTTGCAAAAGCTAGTTTAACTTATAGTTTTTGAAGAGTAAGTTTTTCTCATTCAAACTCTAAGGTACCAATGATAGACATCACTGAACCTCTACCCATGTTCACCCACAAGTTTTTAACTTAGAGAAATTTGGATGAGGAGATTATTGAACTGCTTCACTGTCTTGAGTTCTTGCTGAGTTCTTGCAACTTAGTTGGTCAAGGCAGAGCCCATATGCCATGTGGCTGCACTGGAAGCTTCGCGACAAGAACGTCTCCAATCTCTTTATTCCTGGGTGGCCATCCACAAGTGTGATACACCAGCTGACCATAGACATGGCCCCTGAGTAACCACTCAATATAATCCAAGCAAGTCCCATTCCACCCAGGTGTTTCATTAATATTAGTTGTTTTCTTAGTCAAAAAAACAATATCTTTCCATACTATCTTATATGTGTATTCCACCCACGAATTCTAATAGCTTGGCTAAGCAGTCTAGCCTACGAAGTCTTTCAACTAGGAGATACTACCAAGATATAATCTACAGGATAGCATAGCATAGTAACATATAAATAATCCTACCATGCTATGATCTACCAAAATAACACTAGTGCAATGGTGAAAATAATAGGACATAAGATGAAATATCACTTGCCTTGGTAGCTAGGGGAATAGGTACAATCCTCACAGCAACAAACTTCACAATCCACACAATCTACACAAGATCAATAGAACAACAATAATTCAATCAATAAAACATTACAAAAACATGAATGCTTCCAAAATGCAATGATATGATCACAAATCTATAATTTACAGAGTCTACAGTACAGAGGGTAAAATACCTCATCTAAATGCATAAGAAATACCCGAAAATAATTTGTAGAACAATTTTTGTGAGCAAAATACTCCTAAAAAGGTTCTGCCTATAATTCAAATTTTTTAGAGGCAAAAGTGTGAAACAAGGCCTCCATAATAAAGGTCTTATTTTTCTGAATCCATAGACACTAAATTTGCATTTTTCTGAATTGTGGAACAAAAGTTATCGATTTTGTAAGTTTAATACAAAATCTGTCTAATTTCTATTTAAACAGATAATCCTGGACGACGTGGTGCAACCTGATTGGTCCGTACCCGTTCGGTCGGATCGATCGCTGCGGGCCATTCGATCTTAAGTGACTACGGACAGATCTGATCAGCCCATACCGCTTCGGTCGCGATCTAATCCTAACCGCTGACGATAAATCTAACGGCTCCTAGGGCCTGGCCGGGAACGGGCGGCGCTGACTAGCTGCGCGCGGCGGCTGAGCATCGGCCGATGGCGGTCCGGCGGTTCTACAGGGGCAAGGAGACTGTGGACACGTACCAGAGGTCGAGGCGGTCATGGCGGTCTCGATGGAGGTCACGGTGGAGGGAGGGTTGCTCTGCCTCGATCCCGATTCCTCGCCGGAGCTTTGTCGACGGTGGAGCTCGTGTCCCCGCGTCGGTGACCATGATCTGGGGCTCGAACAGGCAAGGAGAGGGGTTAGTGAGGGGCGCCCGGGTCAGCATGATCTAGCAGAGGCTAAAAAGGGGCGGCGGGAACCTTAACCTCACCAGAGAACTCGACGGATGGCGGCGGCAGAGGGAGTTCGCCGAAGTAGACCGTGTCGTCGACCTGGAGCACAAGAAAGCACGCGGCCGGAGTTAAAAGACGCGCCAGGACATGGCAAAGGAGATAGGGCAGAGAAGAGGGCGCGACACGGCCGGAGCTCACTGGAATCGTCACCGGAGTAGCCGGGTGGGCTAGCTGGGCCGGGTGGGCTAGCTGGGCCGGTTGGGCCAAAAGGGCCAGAACTGCTGCCGCGGTTTAAAAACCTTTTCCCTCCCTTTTTCTTTTTCTTTTTGAATTTCTTTTCTAGTTTTGTTTGAATTTAGCAAAAGTGCTCCAAAAAGTCTCAAAATTTCACCAAATTTTTGGAGGACAAGTCTAATGCAATGTAGTACATGCCATGATGATTTGAATGCAATGATGAAGATTTTTAAAGAAAATTTTGGGATGTTACAAATCTAACCCCCTTAAGATGAATCTCGCCCTCGAGATTTGGGTTGGCTAGCAAATAGGTGAGGGTGATCTCTCCGAAGTTCATCCTCTCGCTCCCAGGTTGCTTCTGATTCAGTGTGATGATTCCACTGCACTTTGCAGAATTTGATTTTCTTGGTATGGGTAATTCTTTCTGCTGTCTCCAGAATCTTAATAGGTTTCTCTTCATAAGTGAGATCATTATCTAGCTGAACTTCCTCTAATGGTATAGTGTCTTTCAACGAAGTTTCTTCCATCTTTGGGTGACACTTTTTCAGCTGACTGACATGGAATACATTATGAACTGCTGACAGAGATTCTGGTTATTCTATCTCATATGCCACTTCCCCTTTGCGGCTCAAAATCTTGAAAGGTCCTACATAGCGTGGTGCTAATTTTCCTTTGAGTCCAAATCTTTTCACCCCACGAAGTGGTGATACCCTGAGATAAGCTCTATCACCAACCTCATAGGTAACCTCTCTACGTTTTGGATCAGCATAGCTCTTTTGCCGAGATTGGGCTACCTTTAGCCTATCCCTTACCATCTTGACCTTCTCTTCAGCCTCTTTGATTAGGTCAAGCCCGAACAAATTTCTTTCTCCTACCCCATTCCATAACAATGGTGTAGTACACTTCCTTCCATAAAGAAAATCAAACGGAGCCATTTCTATGCTTGATTGATAGCTGTTATTGTAGGAGAACTCTGCGTACGGTAGACTTTCATCCCAACTGGATCCATAATCTAACGCACATGCTCTCAGCATATCCTCTAATATTTGATTGGTCTTTCTTTCTGCCCATCTGTTTGCGGATGAAATGCAGTGCTGAATGCTAACCGAGTTCCCAGTGACTCGTGAAGTTGTCGCCAAAAGTGCGAAGTGAATTGAGTCGCTCTGTCAGAGACGATACTTTTAGGTACCCCATGCAAATATACAATTCTATTCATGTATATCTTGGCTAACTTTGCACTTGTATAAGTGGTCTTTACTGGTATGAAATGGGCCACTTTTGTCAAGCGGTCAACGATAACCCATATAGAATCGCATCCGTATTTAGTCATGGGCAGTCCGGTAATAAAGTCCATACCAATTTTATCCCATTTCCAATCAAGTATTGGTAGTGGTTGTAATAATCCTGCCGGTTTCTGATGTTCTGCCTTTACACGACTACACACGTCGCACAAGGCAATGTGCTCTGCTATGTCCTCCTTTAAATTGTTCCACCAAAACCTCTCCTTAACATCCATATACATCATAGTATTGCCAGGATGAATTGAATATGGTGAGTTGTGCGCTTCTTGTAAGATCAACTTCTTAAGTTCAAGATCCTGCGGAACATAGATACGTTTTTCGTACCATAAGATTCCTTGATCATCTACATGGAGTCCTTTTGCCTTGCCTTCTCTAACTTTACTTCTGATTTCTTCTATCTCCTTGTCCAACTTTTGAGCTTCTTGAATTCTGTCCATTAGTGTGGGTTGCACTTCCAAGGATGCAAGGTACCCTTCAGGCACTATCTCAAGTCTCAGCTCTCTAAACTGGGCACACAACTCCTCCGGCAACTCTCCTTTGTTGAGGCCATTCACATACACTTGGCGGCTTAATGCATCAGCTACGACATTTGCCTTTCTAGGGTGGTATTGCAAACTTAAGTCGTAATCTTTGATAAGTTCTAGCCATCTTCTTTGTCTCATGTTGAGTTCTTTCTGTGTAAAAATGTATTTCAAACTCTTGTGATCAGTGAACATTTCACAACGTTTTCCCATGAGGTAATGCCTCCATGTTTTTAGGGCATGTACAACAGATGCCAACTCTAGATCATGAGTAGGATAGTTCACTTCATGATTTTTGAGTTTCCTTGATGCATAAGCTACAACTCTACCTTCCTGCATCAGTGCACCTCCTAATCCTTGGTGAGATGCATCACAATATACTTGGAAGTCTTTCTCAAGGTCTGGCAAACATAACACTGGTGCTGACACAAGTCTCTTTTTCAATTCCTGAAAGCTGGTTTCGCAAGCTTCTGTCCAATTAAATTTCTTCTCCTTCTTTAGCAGGTCAGTCATGGGATTTGCTATCTTAGAGAAATTTTCAATGAACCTCCGATAGTACCCTGCTAGGCCAAGGAAACTACAGATTTCCTTAACTGATTTAGGAGGTTCCCATTTAGTCACAGCTGCCACTTTTGCTGGATCAACAACTATATCATTTCCAGATACTATGTGCCCAAGAAAACCCACTTCATTCAGCCATAATTCACATTTACTGAACTTGGCATAATGTTTATGTTCCCTGAGTTTCTCTAGAATCAGGCGTAGATGTTCTTCATGTTCTTTGTTGCTCTTGGAATATACTAATATATCATCAATGAATACCACTACGAACTTGTCAAGGAATTCCATGAATACCTTATTCATCATGTTCATGAAGTAGGACGGTGCATTAGTCATCCAAACGACATAACTATGTATTCATACAACCCATATCTAGTGGTGAATGCAGTCTTGGGTATGTCATGTTCTCTAATCTTTAGTTGAAAGTATCCTGATCGAAGATCAATTTTTGAGAACACACATGCTCCCTCTAGCTGATCGAAGAGATCATTTATTCTAGGCAGGGGATATTTATTCTTTATGGTCACTTCATTAAGTGAACGATAATCTATGCATAGCCTTTGACTTCGGTCCTTCTTTTCAACAAACAAGATTGGTGCTCCCCAAGACGAGGAACTTGGTTGGATAAATCCCTTTTTCAAGTGTTCTCCCAGCTGTTTCTTGAGTTCTTTTAACTCGTCCACTGACATCTTATAAGGTCTCTTTGCTATAGGCCCCGTTCCTAGCAGTAGGTCTATCAGAAACTCCACATCCCTATCTGGTGGCATGCCAGGTAATTCTTTGGGGAACACATCTGGGTACTCCTTTACTATTGCCACACTGTCTAGGCTAACCCCCTTAAGAGAATTAACCTTGCTCCCCTTGGGTTCAAAGTTAGACTTGAACCTGATCCTTTTCTTTTCTGGGGTGGTAAGCATAACAGTCCACTTGGCACAATCAATCACCCCTTCATAACGGGTCAACCAGTCCATCCCTAATATAACATCTAATCCTTGGGACTCTAGGATTATTAAACTAACCGGAAACTTGTTCTTTCCAATTTCTAGGGTGATCTGTCGGCACCCAGAATTTACTATCATTTCTCCACCCGGGGAGCTTACTTTAATGGGACATCCAATGGTTTCAGTGGAGAGTTCATTTTTGATTACAAATGATCTTGAAATGAATGAATGCGATGCGCCAGTATCGAAAAGGATAAGTGCAGGAAAGGAATTAATCTTGAACTTACCGATCACAGCATCAGATCCTTCTTGGATTTCTTCCACATTAATGTGATTCACATGACCCTTTTGGAATGGGTTTGGCTTAGCCCCATGCAAATATACAATTCTATTCAAATATACAATTCTATTCATGTATATCTTGGCTAACTTTGCACTTGTATAAGTGGTCTTTACTGGTATGAAATGGGCCACTTTTGTCAAGCGGTCAACGATAACCCATATAGAATCGCATCCGTATTTAGTCATGGGCAGTCCGGTAATAAAGTCCATACCAATTTTATCCCATTTCCAATCAAGTATTGGTAGTGGTTGTAATAATCCTGCCGGTTTCTGATGTTCTGCCTTTACACGACTACACACGTCGCACAAGGCAATGTGCTCTGCTATGTCCTCCTTTAAATTGTTCCACCAAAACCTCTCCTTAACATCCATATACATCATAGTATTGCCAGGATGAATTGAATATGGTGAGTTGTGCGCTTCTTGTAAGATCAACTTCTTAAGTTCAAGATCCTGCGGAACATAGATACGTTTTTCGTACCATAAGATTCCTTGATCATCTACATGGAGTCCTTTTGCCTTGCCTTCTCTAACTTTACTTCTGATTTCTTCTATCTCCTTGTCCAACTTTTGAGCTTCTTGAATTCTGTCCATTAGTGTGGGTTGCACTTCCAAGGATGCAAGGTACCCTTCAGGCACTATCTCAAGTCTCAGCTCTCTAAACTGGGCACACAACTCCTCCGGCAACTCTCCTTTGTTGAGGCCATTCACATACACTTGGCGGCTTAATGCATCAGCTACGACATTTGCCTTTCTAGGGTGGTATTGCAAACTTAAGTCGTAATCTTTGATAAGTTCTAGCCATCTTCTTTGTCTCATGTTGAGTTCTTTCTGTGTAAAAATGTATTTCAAACTCTTGTGATCAGTGAACATTTCACAACGTTTTCCCATGAGATAATGCCTCCATGTTTTTAAGGCATGTACAACAGATGCCAACTCTAGATCATGAGTAGGATAGTTCACTTCATGATTTTTGAGTTGCCTTGATGCATAAGCTACAACTCTACCTTCCTGCATCAGTACACCTCCTAATCCTTGGTGAGATGCATCACAATATACTTGAAAGTCTTTCTCATGGTCTGGCAAACATAACACTGGTGCTGACACAAGTCTCTTTTTCAATTCCTGAAAGCTGGTTTCGCAAGCTTCTGTCCAATTAAACTTCTTCTCCTTCTTTAGGAGACCAGTCATGGGATTTGCTATCTTCGAGAAATTTTCAATGAACCTCCGATAGTACCCTGCTAGGCCAAGGAAACTACGGATTTCTTTAACCGATTTAGGAGGTTCCCATTTTGTCACAGCTGCCACTTTTGCTGGATCAAGAGCTATACCATTTCCAGATACTATGTGGCCAAGAAAACCCACTTCATTCAGCCAGAATTCAGATTTGCTGAACTTGGCATAAAATTTGTGTTCTCTGAGTTTCTCTAGAATCAGGCGCAGATGTTCTTTGCTTCTCTTGGAATATACCAATATATCATCAATGAATACCACTACGAACTTGTCAAGGAATTCCATGAATACCTTATTCATCATGTTCATGAAGTAGGCCGGTGCATTAGTCAATCCAAACGGCATCACTGTATATTCATACAACCCATATCTAGTGGTGAATGCGGTCTTGGGTATGTCATGTTCTCTAATCTTTAGTTGGAAGTATCCTGATCGAGGATCAATTTTTGAGAACACACATGCTCCCTCTAGCTGATCGAAGAGATCATTTATTCTAGGCAGGGGATATTTATTCTTTATGGTTACTTCATTAAGTGAACAATAATCTATGCATAGACTTTGACTTCGGTCCTTCTTCTCAACAAACAAAACTGGTGCTCCCCAAGACGACGAACTTGGTTGGATAAATCCCCTTTTCAACTGTTCTCCTAGCTGTTTCTTGAGTTCTTTTAACTCGTCCACCGACATTTTATAAGGTCTCTTTGCTATAGGCCCCGTTCCTGGCAGTAGGTCTATCAGAAACTCCACGTCCCTATCTAGTGGCATGCCAGGTAATTCCTCCGGGAACACATCTGGGTACTCCTTCACTATTGGCACACTGTCTAGGCTGACCCCCTTAAGAGAATTAACCTCCCCTTGGGTTCAAAGTTAGACTTGAACCTGATCCTTTTCTTTTCTGGGGTGGTGAGCATAACAGTTTGCTTGGAACAATCAATCACCCCTTCATAACGGGTCAGCCAGTCCATCCCTAATATTACATCTAATCCTTGGGATTCTAGGATTATTAAACTAACCGGAAACTTGTTCTTTCCAATTTCTAGGATTATCTATCGGCACCCAGAATTTACTATCATTTCTCCACCCGGGGAGCTTACTTTAATGGGACATCCAACGGTTTCAGTGGAGAGTTCGTTTTGGATTACAAATGCTCTTGAAATGAATGAATGTGAAACGCCAGTATCGAAAAGGATAAGTGCAGGAAAGGAATTAATCTTGAACTTACCGATCACAGCATCAGATCCTTCTTGGATTTCTTCCACATTAATGTGATTCACATGACCGTTTTGGAATGGGTTTGGCTTAGCCCCATCAGTCTTCTTCTCTGGGCATTCATTAGCATAGTGTCCTATCTTCTTGCACTTGAAGCATTCCACCTAACTGATGTCTTTCTTTGCTGGCTGACTGTGACCATTTTGGTTTCCATGGCCATGACCGTTGTGGTTGTTTCTTAATCCACTTTTGTTATGCCCACGATGGTTGTTTCCATCATGGTGGTGGTTGTTGTTACGATGGTTATTATGATTCCCATTCTTGTGGAATCCTGAACTCCCACTTCCTTCGCCATGAGAGCGCTTGTGAGGAGATCCTGATCCAAACTTATCAAAATGGTGATTCCTCTTTCTACCCTCCACTTGTTTCATTTTGTTTTCCAGGATGGTAGCTTTATCACACAAGGATTGATAAGTTGGAACATATGCAACTGATAGTTGCATAGAAATTTCATCATTCAGCCCATCTAGGAACTTCTCCTTTCTCTTTGCATCAGTGTCAACATCATCGGGTGCATAACGTGACAAATTATTAAACTCTTCGATGTATTTAGAAATACTGCGGTGGCGTTGCTTGAGGTTATGAAACTCCTTTTTCTTCAACCCCATTATTCTAGAAGAGATGTGAGTGGTGCGAAACCCATCTTCAAACATTGCCCAAGTCACCTCCTCAATAGGGTGGGTAATTTGGAAATTATGCCACTAAGCAGCTGCATGACCTTCCAATAAGTGTGTTGCAAATCTGACCTTTTCTGCATCCGTGCATCCTACCATGACTAGGTCCTTATTCATAGAGCGTAGCCAATCATTTGCTACCATGGGGTCAGTGGTACCCGAGAACTTAGTAGGTCTCAGCCTTAGAAATCTGGTCAGCATATCCAGGGGTGGTGGATTGTTCTGGTTGTTGTTATTGTTATTATTGTTGTTCTGATTCGGGTGTTGTCACGCCGTGGTATAAAAGCCGAGTTAACCGAGGTTCGGCAAGGCCAAAGCTGGTGTTGGCCGGGTCACCTAAAGGCAGGCCGAATCACGGGGTAACCCGGTCCAGGGGGCGTTCGCCTGACATTGTCTCAACCGACTTAAGGAGTAAGTTGGAGGTGTCCGTTTTATTTGTATGCAGGAACGGCGTGTGGCCGGATCAACAATGATCCGGGTCACGTCTAGCTTCTAGGAGAAGGAAGGAATCTCGCTGGTCAAAAGAAGTCCCGGTACGCACCACCTGAGCGAAGCAAGCAAGGACAGGACCACCGGGGCGTGTCCGACAAGGCTGACGACGTCCATGTCGGCTAACGCGGGAGCCGCAAAGTCTCACGTAGCCTCTGCATGTGTGATGCGGGGAAAAAGCACCCCGGTCGGCTTACTAATTTGGGGGGAAGCCACGTATTCCCTAGGCAGAGACCGAGCTCCCTCTATAAAAGAGGGGCTAGGGTTTCAGTAGAAGGGGGGTTGGTTTTTCTGCTGTTCCGTTTTGGCTAGGGTTTTAGGTGTGATCTGTGGGTGAGAGTAAGAGAGCTCCTTCTTCCTCCTCTCGCCAATACAGCTCTAGGAGCACTTGTAATCTTGGTAACAGAGCTATACAAACAACTGTGTGGAGAATCACTTCACTATCCCTCCCTGGATTCCCCTAGCGTGTATTAGTCCCCACCTTCAGCCTATCCATGGCATCTGCCGTGACACCACCATGACAGTTGGCACCCACCGTGGGGCAAACGGCGCTAGCAGGGGTCAAGATCCGGACGGGAAACATAATCGGCACCGGCGAACGCATCGTCTCCAGGCTTGTTCAGCGCTTTGGAGCGCTGGATTTCGTCAGCGACAACGCTGGCTGCTTCGGCACGCGTCCTCTTCCACGCAATGGCCTCTTCGTCAGGCTCGGCGCGCACAAGGTCTACGTTGTTGTTGACGTGTCGTGTGTTCATCCGCGTCATGTCGTCGAGGCGGGGGAGCCACCCCTCACCGTGGTTCCCGGAACGCGTATCGCTCGCTCCCAGGACCATGCAGAGGTGATGATGACTGCGCCAGGTGTGGGCGCGAGCAAGGATCCGGCGCTAGATCCGGAGGTAACGCCTAAGGCGCCGAGGAAAGGTAGGGGTCCTCCACTTGAGAGGCCAGAGAACGTGTTGAGGGAAGCGATGGATAGCTTGGCAAACCCTGTAGTAGCAGCAGTAGATCTGGCTCGAGGGCAGGCCAAGTTGGAAGAAACTAGGCAGAAAATACTAGAGGGCGCAAAAAAGATAGCCGCGTCACAGCAGTCGTTGAATATGACGCTGCGTGAGTACGCAAAGGCGAACAAGGTTGACGCTGTAAAAGTGAAGGGAAGAAATCTCATGAGCGAGATGAACAGAGAGGGTGATATTGGAATTGAGGAATCAGAAAACTGTTTGTCCGTGGGGCTGCCGAGGTATAGTACCCGGCCAAGAACCTCAGAGCAACGGATGCAGCTGCGTCCGAGTTAGAGGGTCTGACGGGTGAAGCCCGTCAAAGACAACGGGATAGGGTTACTGGTTCGGATCGCGAACAGGAAAAACAAGGAACTACTCAGAGCTAACCCAGAGAGAGCTGGAGGCTCCAAGATCGTCCATTCGGCGGTGGGTAACTCGGAGAAATCCGCTGGAGCTGCATCATCTCCTCATGGTGGTCCTAGGAGAGAAGAGGTAGTAACCTCAGCCAGACGGAACAAACAGATCGTCCCCTATGACCCAACGCGGGCAAGGAAAGGAAAAGAAGCTCAGAAAAATGATGATCGACGGAGTGTGAGCCAAGGTGATGCTGGTCGAGGTAACCGCGACCAAGGCAACGCCTGTCAAGGGAACGTTGTCAACGCCAATGCCGGACAGCAAAACTCGGCTGGAGCAGGACAACCGCAGCAGCGGAATATACCAAGGCAAGAGCAAACTGCCGGCCGAGGTATGCAACATAAAGGCGCTCCACGAGAGCAAGACAGGTATAATGATGGAGACTCGAAAATGGCAAATGCGGGATACCCAAGGCCGGACTATCATGTGATAGGGTCAAGATTGGGAAGCAGGGATTTGATGCCGTATGATGCCAGGTTGAAGCTGGATCGACTGTATAGGTCGGAACAAATTGAATGTCAAGGTCCAACGGGTCCAGCATGTTTTGGACCCCGGATCATGAAGGAGCCACTGGTACCCAACTTCCAGCTACCCAGGGGTACGAAGACGTATGATGGCACTACAAAGCCGGAGGATTGGCTGATAAATTATGCTACAGCTGTGAAAATTGCCACTAGCAACCTGAGATGGGCCGTACGATATGTACCCCAGATGTTGGAAGGACCGGCAAGGGTATGGATGAACAATTTGCCACCAGGAAGCATCAACTGCTGGATAGATTTCGAGGAAATGTTCATCAACAATTTTTCGAGTATGTATCAGAGGCCAAATAGGCCGTAGACCCTAGCTATGTGCAAGCAAAGGCCAAATGAGACGGATCGGGAGTTTTTAACCCGGTGGTGCACTGTGAGAAACTCGTGTGAGGGCGTGATAGAATCACAGGCCATAGCATGGTTTGCACAAGGGTGCAGCTATGCAATCGAGCTGTGGCAGAAGTTGCAAAGGAAAATGCCAACTACGTTCCGACTCAATCTATGTCCCGGAGGACACAGAATCCGGTGTTGTGCCCATGGACATCAACATGGGAAGTGGTGCGCGAAGCCCGGGAACTGCCTCGGCAAACCTGGGGGTGCTTCACTGAACCCGGGGACTGCTTCGCAAGACCCAGGGACTGCACAGCGTGATTCGGTTGAAGTTATGCCGGTGGATCAGATGGAGATTGATGAGGATGTGTTCCCTGTGCGAGCAATACCAGCTTGGGCACTACCTATATTTCAATTCCAGAAAGATGGAACGCTACCCGCTGAGGAAGTGCTGTCCAGGCAAACACAGAGGAGGGCAAAGGCATATACGATCATCAATTCCGAACTATACAAAAGAAGTGTGACGAATGTCCTCCAGCGATGTGTTGACCTAGAAGAAGGGCTTGAGATTATCCGAGATATACATCAGGGGGAATGTGGGCATCACGCCTCATCCCGAGCCTTGGTGGCAAAAGCTTTCCGGCACGGATTCTACTGGCCAAGTGCCTTAGAGCAAGCAGAAGATCTGGTGAGAAAATGTAATGGTTGTCAGAGGTATGCTACCAAGACACATGTGCCAATGTCGGAACTCAAGACCATACCAATCACTTGGCCGTTTGCCATATGGTGCTTGGATATGGTTGGCCCGTTCAAACCAACAAGGGGAAATATCACTCACATTCTAGTAATGGTGGACAAGTTTACCAAGTGGATTGAAGTAAAGCCTATAAGAAAATGTGATGGAGCTACGGCCGTAATGTTTCTCAAAGATATCATCTTGAGATACGGTTATCCTCACAGTATCATAACTGATAATGGCACAAACTTTGCGGAAGGAGCATTTGCGCGTTTTTGCCGGGATAAGAAGATCCTGCTGGACCTAGCCTCGGTAGCCCACCCCGCATCGAACGGACAAGTGGAAAGATCCAACGGATTAGTATTATCCGGGATAAAACCCTGGCTCATTGAGCCGCTGCAAAGATCAGCGGGGTGCTGGATAGAAGAACTACAAGCGGTACTGTGGAGTTTAAGAACAACTCCGAATTGATCAACAGGCTATACGCCGTTTTTTCTGGTATATGGTGCAGAAGCTGTATTACTAGCCGACATAGAGCATGATTCGCCTAGGGTCACCCAATACACAGAAGCCGAAGTGCAAGATGCCCGAAAAAATGATGTCGATCTGCTGGAAGAAGGGAGAGAACTGGCATTGTCCAGATCCGCCATATATCAGCAAAATCTCCGACGCTATCATAACCGGAAAGTATGCCCCCAAGTCTTTCGGGAAGGCGATCTGGTGCTTCGGTTGGTACAACGTACTACGGGCATGCATAAGTTATCCCCCCCATGGGAAGGCCGTTCATCGTGAGCAAGGCATTGCACAATGATTCTTATTATCTTATAGATGCAAAGCCACAGGAAAAGAACAAGGCGGACAGGTCCGGAGAGGAATCCAAGCGACCATGGAATATAGCTCTACTCCGTCCTTTCTACACTTAGCTAAGAAGTGTATGTATCCGAGTCATCTCATATGTCGGTATGTATGTCGGCAATGAGCTTATCAATGAAATGTTGGCACCTCAAGCAGTAACTCGGGGACTGCCTTAATAATGTTTGTTGTTTTTGTGCGTCAGCTGGAATAAGTTATTCTACTTAACTCGGATTAGTAATGTGTGAGCACCAAGAACCCAACTCTTTGACTTGCTGTTGTCCAACAAGAATTGGCTTCATGGCAAGCAAGAGAACAAGTTTGGAATTGCGTAGCACATGAAAAACGACTAAGGAAAAGAATTTATTCGAGCTGACGTTTCTTTTTCAGACTAACCCTGTATTTATTTTCAAGTTATTATGCAGTTTTATTTTTGAGCTAAGTCTAAAAGTTTCCCAGTATTGTTAAGACAATTTTTGAAGCTCGGATTCATAAGTCATAAAACCGAATCAAGGTAGACACGAACCGAGCCAAGAGATTGAACGAACAAGAAAAAGAAACTCGGGGACTACGCCCAAGTTAATCTGGCATAAGAACTTAGTAGAAAAATATCACATGTGTTTGGAATACAACTCCACCCGGCATACCGGGGATCTGATAAATTTTCGAGTTTTTTCGCTCAAGAAGCAGCAGGAGGAAGTTCGGCATCATCTTCGCTGCCTTCAATATCCGAGGCGTCATCTTCTCCTTCACCGTCTGAGCTATCCTCATCATTCTCAACCTCTTCGTCCGCAGCGGCTTCCAGGAAGCTCGGCCCCTCAACCCATTCATGAATGGGAGCGTATTCGATGAGGCTATGGGCGCAAGCCTGGCGCCGAGCTACCCACTCCGGGTCATTGGTCCATCTAGATCCTGTGCGCAGACGTGTCAAGAGGTTGAGATCGATCTTCCCATACCACGTGAGTATGTAAGAATGGTATTAGCTGCGGCACGTCCAGCGGACTCTCTCCAGAGGTCAAGCTGAATCTCGGTTTCCATTAACTTCTCAATGAGAAGTGCGGTGGTCTCCAGGGCTTCTTCGCCGGGCTAGAACGTGTTGAAGATGCAAGCTGCAGCGCCGAGGATGTCCTTGCCGTAATTTTTGATGAGCTCCACGTGAGATGGCAAGCTGACCAACAGGTCCTCCAGGTCATAAGGAATCCCTTCACCGTCAGGAGCGGCCGGAGTACCCCTTTGTCGGCGGAAGTTGGCAACTGCTGTGCTCACAATAGGAGTGCCTTCTAGAAATTTGCCTGGAAACGAGGCAAAGCAGGAAGGTCAAGAAAAGACATATGAAGTAACTCGGAGAAGTAGGTCAGAAAAGGGAAAGGAACTTACGTGATATATGACCGAGGATCAGGGTCAACTCCTTGGTGTAGTCATCACGTCTCTTCCGAAGCTTCTCAACCTCACCGTTTGCCGACCCAAGCTGGATGCCGGACTCCTTGAGAAGATCCTGGTCCTTGGCGATCTGGAGGTTGAGGCACTCACACTCTTCTGTGTAATTCTGACCAGCCTTTTGAAGTTCGGATTGGTGCTGGGCCTTCATCTTCTCCATCTCAGCCTTGAGCCTGGCAATCTCATCGTCCTTGGTCCGGAGGAGGGCGAGCTCGTCATCTTTCTTCTTAAGCTCGGCTTGGTGCTGCCCTGCTTGTTCGAGAAAATGCAGCATCATATCAGGCATGGGCACACTATCTTGAAGTGATGCTGAAATAGTGTGTTGGCCCGGTAGAGCCGAGGTATGAATGTTTGCCGAGCCAAGGAGAAAAGGAAGCGGAAAGCACGACAAGGTCGGACAGAAATGACTTACCCTTGATCTGCTCCAGATTTTTCCGCATAATAATGTTCTCAGCCTCCACCCCAGGTGCGGAAACCGAATGATGAGATTAGTTCGACAAAGGAAGATGAAGAAAAATGAAGAAGCGCTAAGGAAGAAATTTACCCCTTTTCTCGTATTCCGTGATAAGTGCAGCCTGCTTTGCGCGTAGCATCTTGTGGGTATATAGCAAGCGTTTGAATTCAGCACTCCGGCGATTGGTGGTCACCTGAAAGGGATATAGAAACACAAGTTAGCTTGATGCATATTCAAAGTGTACTAAAATCCGGGACAAGCGGGACTTAACCCGGCTCTAGGTGTGTGCATATTCGAAGTGTACTAAAATCCGGGCCAAGTGGAACTTAACCCGGCTCTAGGTGTGTGCATATTCGAAGTGTACTAAAATCCGGGCCAAGTGGAACTTAACCCGGCTCTAGGTGTGTGCATATTCGAAGTGTACTAAAATCCGGGGCAAGTGGAACTTAAACCGGCTCTAGGTGTGTGCATATTCAAAGTGTACTAAAATCCAGGCCAAGTGGAACTTAACCCGGCTCTAGCTGTGTGCATATTCGAAGTGTACTAAAATCCGGGGCAAGTGGAACTTAACCTAGCTCTAGGTGTGTGCATAGTCGAAGTATACTAAAATCCGGGCCAAGTGGAACTCAACCCGGCTCTAGGTGTGTGCATATTCGAAGTTCTCATGGAGCTATGTTAGTTTTCTAAAGAGCATCCGACCGAGTAACAAGTTACTCCCCTAGAGGCTCGAGGACTAATGGTTATTATCTACAGCATGTAAAGGGGAAGCGACGTACCTCCATCATCCGCCCAGCGAGGTTAATTGCCTTTGCGGCTGTGTTCATCTGGGCAGAAAACTCGGCGGGGCCGAACTTCTCCGGGAGATCAGCGTCTTGAACTACCTCTGCCTTATTCCAATTCATGATAAATTCAATCAGGCTTGGAGGGTACCGTTCACCGGTGGGCATATGGAGCGCCACCAAGCCCTTCGCGTGCGCTTCTTTCCTTTCAATCAAGGCAAGGGCTGGGCTGGTGTGCAGAACCATCTGCTGTGCATCAGTTGGCTCGGCAGGGGCGTCCTTCGCTGCTGGAGCTTTCTTGGGAAGCATTGATGCGAGGGTACACTTCCCAGCCTCGACGAATGTTGACTTGGTAGCATCCGGAGCCTTCTTGCCCTTGGCTTGCTGGGAAGAGGAAGCCGTCGCAGCGGATTTCCCCTTAGGAGCGGCCGGGGTAGTTCCTCCCTGAGGTTGAGAAGACTCGGACGAGGTAGAGGAGCTAGGCGCTGGTGCTCTTGTTGCTGGACTTGGTGCCGCTGCTGATGTTTTTGCAGCCGGAGTTGGTGCTGATGCCGGAGTTGGTATTGGTGCTGGTCTGGTTGTTGGTACTGGTGCTGGAGCCGAGGTAGCTTCAGTGGCTGTTGGTTGCGGCGGTGCCGAAGTGGTGGATGCCGTCGCCTCGGCTGCGCCGGTCTCCCCCGCTCCAAGGTTACCCTCCTCTTGCCGAGGTGGAGCAGAACCCGGAGCAGCCGCAGAACCCTCTGGAATAAGGCCCAGCGGATGTGACTCGTCGTCGCGACGGGGAGAAGGGCTAGGTCGGAGAGGTGAAGAGATTCTAGACCCACTTTGAGGGACCTCCATCGGAGCCCTACAAAATCAAATAATGTCAGAAGAGAAATTACAACGATGTAAGGAAGAGCAAGTTACAGAAGGAAGAGTGACTTACGCATCCGAGGTTTGGGCCTCCTTGGGTTTCCGAGCCCTTCGTGCTGGGGCCTTGCCTGCTGGCTTGGAGGCAGTCTTTTCCCCGGACTTCTTTCGCCTTTTAGCGGGCTGAGAAGGTCCAGAGGAAGAACTTGGAGCAGCCCCGTGCTTCTTCTTCGGTGCCATCGGAACAGGTTCGCCCGTAGCGAGGGGAGGATCCTCGTGAATATGACCGCCGGGGTGAGCTGATGCCGGAAAAGAAAAAGAAAGGGGGACAGCCTCAACAGGTTCAATCACCTCGACATCCGAGTCATCTTCATCATCGGGCCAATCTCTAATAGAAGAGGATTTACCCGTGGGTCGTTTCATGGCGTCGGTCATCGGGAGGAACATCTCCTGGTACGGCTCTTCCTCATCCGGAGTCTCTCGGTCTAGCGCCCACTTAAGGGTCGGATCGGTGCCGTCCTCGAGGGTCTACTAAAGAAATTGCTGAGGAAAGGAATGAACAAAAGAGTCAAAAATACAATAATAACTGACATGTAATTAGTCCGGGGTAAGTTTGCAACATGAAGCTTACCGCGGGAGGAAGCCTATCGCGGCAATAATGCTAAATTCCCCAAGTCCACTTGGAGGAGAAGTCCTTGTGGGTGGTGAAGAGAGCCTTAACCCGGTGATATATCTCCGTGTTGCTCAGCTCAAAGGATGAGGTCCGGTTGGGATCGCGGCCAAAGCTCATGTGGCACACCTTGTGGGTGCGCTTCTGGATGGGGGAAATTCGGTTACGCACGAAAGTGATCATAGCATCCTCGTTGCGTAGACCGAGCTTCTTCAGCTCCGCGAACCTTTTGTTGACCTGGTTGGCCGAGGCCGTGGGCTTCTTGGGAACGGCGTCCCACAGATCCGGGTTAGGTGGACCCGGAGTATAGGGGAGCAGCCGGATTAAGTCTTCGGTGCCTGTGTTCCGGACGTAAAATAAAGTCTGGGCCCACCCTTTGCAGGACTCTAACCCGGTGACCCGGGGGAAAAAGAAACCTCCGGGTGAGATGGAAGCCGCTCCGAATTGAGTGAGCTGCTTGTCCTCCGGATCGGTGTGGATGTTTGGGATAACGTTGCGACGAAGGCCGAAAAACTGGATCCATAGCTCCTTCGTGGGCCACAGTCTGGCATAGCCTTCGATCGTGGAAGCAAAGGCCAAAAGAGAAGTGATGGCGTTGGCAGGAAGATGGTGCGGCTGGAGTTGGTAGGTACTAAGCCAGTCCCGAAAAAAATCACTCACCGGCAAGCCGAAGCCCCGTTGGAAGTGGGACAAGAACACGACGTATTCACCCAGATTGGGTGAGGGGGCCAATTCGGAGGAGACAAGATGAGCCGCAACGCCGGCAGGGATGCGCCTGGTGCGGTAGAGCCTGTCCAGGTCGTCTTCGCAGACCCAGGACCCGGCCCACGCACCACGGTCCGCCGCCGCGGCGTCCTCCTCCATCTCCTGCTCAGCGACGATGAGCTCCTCCTCCGTCATCTGGTCTTCGCTGCCCACGCTGGCGCCAGTGACAGCGGGGGGCAGAGGCCTGGATTGGCGAGGACCCATGGCGAGAGAGTTGTGTAGCGGTGGCGGCGGCGCAAAAGTGTGAGGGAAAAGCGCGGTGGCGACGCTGCTATTTGGAGCACTGGCGGCGACACGGTCGCAAGGAAGAGGAAGGAGAAGAGCAACGGGCAGAGGGGCGTGGAAGGAGAAAAATCCTAAGGGATGCGCC
Organism: Avena eriantha; assembly: GCA_910589775.1. Classification (NCBI taxonomy): domain Eukaryota; kingdom Viridiplantae; phylum Streptophyta; class Magnoliopsida; order Poales; family Poaceae; genus Avena; species Avena eriantha. The sequence continues at coordinate 257,391,602 of OU342744.1, read as the reverse complement.
CCTCCGCTATTTAACCACTCCCTCAAGGGGTGAGTGGGGATCGCATCCTGCGGATCGGCCACACGCAGTGGTTGTGTATCACCTGCCCGGACCAATCAGTGGGGAGCCACACGGAGGGCCACAGAGCGGAGATGATCCCATGACGTGACACTGTGATGCGATAAACAAGGAGGCAGGCATGACGTGACCCGCGCACAGTGATAACTGACAATTACTGCGGCGGTTACTGTGCAGGCCCTTAAAATAAGACAACAAAATGATTACCCTTCACATGGGTTGGCGTACGAGAGAAGGAAACAAGACCCGGATGGAACTGTGGTACCCGACCAGCAAGTGAAAACTTGGAATGTGCGGAGGGAAAGTAAAACCATGAGGTCCGAGTTAAAGTGGTAACTCGGCCGGCAAGTGAAAACTTGGAATGTGCGAAGGGAACGTAAATCCATATAATCTGAGGTAAAGAGGTAACTCGGCAACAACGACCGGAGCACATAATTGAACCTGATGTGGCCTTAGCGGCCAAGGCAGCTAAGACCGCAGCAGCTTCGGGGACTAATGTTGGGGGGATACCCCAGGGTAGGGTCACGCCGTGGTATAAAAGCTGAGTTAGTCGAGGTTCGGCAAGGCCAAAGCTGGTGCTGGCCGGGTCACCTAAAGGCAGGCCGAATCACGGGGTAACCCGGACCAGGGGGCGTTCGCCTGACATTGTCTCAACCGACTTAAGGAGTAAGTCGGAGGTGTCCGTTTTATTTGTATGCAGGAACGGCGCGTGGCCGGATCAACTATGATCCGGGTCACGTCTAGCTTCTAGGAGAAGGAAGGAATCTCGCTCGTCAAAAGAAGTCCCGGTACGCACCACCTGAGCGAAGCAAGCAAGGACAGGACCACTGGGGCGTGGCCGACAAGGGTGACGACGCCCATGTCGGCTAACGCGGGCGCCGCAGAGGCTCACGTAGCCTCTGCATGTGTGACGCGGGGGAAAAGCACCCCGGTCGGCTTAGTACTTTTGGGGGGAAGCATATTCTTAGGAATATGCTTCCACGTATGACCTAGGCAGAGACCGAGCTCCCTCTATAAAAGAGGGGCTAGGGTTTCAGTAGAAGGGGGTTGGTTTTTCTGCTGTTCCGTTTTGGCTAGGGTTTTAGGTGTGATCTGTGGGTGAGAGTAAGAGAGCTCCTTCTTCCTCCTCGCGCCAATACAGCTCTAGGAGCACTTGTAATCTTGGTAACAGAGCTATACAAACAAATGTGTGGAGAATCACTTCACTATCCCTCCCTGGATTCCCCTAGCGTGTATTAGTCCCCACCTTCATCCTATCCATGGCATCTGCCGTGACACCACCATGATATCTGGGTGGCCATGAATTGAGTCATCATTTGCATCCATTGGGTATGCGCAGCCATCATCTGTTGCATTCCATTGCCATTGTCATCCTCGTTGTTGCGTCGGGGAGGCATCTGTGGGTTTAATAAGGGTAAGTAATGATAGATAACCCAAATAAAAACAACAATCAGACAAACAAGAACATGCAAGTTAAACATCACAGCTATGACAGAGTTTGCGAAAATAAACATACTAGCATAGTCACCCACAAGTCGGTATGACCTATGCACTCAATAATAATAGAACGATAGGTAGATGGAACAGCATCACTACTCCTCCATGTCGACTTCCTCCTCCACTAGTGCAAGTCCTGCTGCTGCAAACCCTGCCTTGTATTCCTCCAAGCTTGTAGTCAGAGCATCGATCTTTGTCTGTAACTCTCTCTTCTGAGTGCGTAGCCTCTCTATCACCTCGTGATCAGCTTCTAGCTCAATGTCCTCAAGATCTAACTCGGTCTCCAAGTCTCTAATCTTCTTGTTCTTCTCCTGAACTATCTTCTCTTGGCTCTTGAATTTTTTCTCTTGGTCTTCAAACTTCTTCTCCATTTCCTTGATTCAATTTTCCTGTTCCAGGAAGGCCTTGTCCTTCTCCTTAAGTTGGACTCGTAGTTCATCATTGCTAAGCATCACATTAGTCCTATCAGTATCAAGGTGTCTAATAAGGCTCTCTAAATCCTGGAGGTAGTGACGCACGGGCTTGATAGACTCCTTGGCGGCCTCATCCAACACAATAGGCTCTCCATCCTCGTCGTGCCTCCCAAAGAAATGGAAGTAGTGGCTCCTGATCTCAGAAGAGTGACGTCCACATAGGCGTCCCAACAGCTCCTGCATAGCGACGTCGATGCCCCTCTCCATGTCATCATGGAGAATCTTGAAGGCAATCTCCCCGGTTTGGGGCACTGTCTCACGTCCTCGCTGGGTAACTCTGAATCCCCATAAGTCCTTCCTCTGAAACTTCCTTAGCTGAAGTCCCTGAATGGTAGGGATTGGAAGAGCGAGCACTTGGACTAGCTCCAACATACGAGTCCCAAAGCGAGTCCCCTTGAAATCCTCGGCCGTGCTATAGAAAAAATTCGGCATCTTTTGCATAGTATGGAGAAAGTTAGTAACACACAATAAAGAAAGTAAACACAAGTCACATAATAAAAATCAACCAACAGAACACTCCAAGTAGCAATACATTATTCAACTCAAGCACTCAAGGTTCCAGACATAACTTATTTTTGCCATACCACATAAGTTGGTATGATCAAAATACGAACGTGATAAAACGCCAAGGGTGGTGGTCCAACTAATATCTCACTCCTTCTTAACCAAGGTGGCAATCTGGGCATCCTTGGCAGTAATCTGCTTGTCTTGGTCACATAGCTCCAAAGCTAGGCCTATGATATCCTTACTTAGGCGCTTCACAGTGGCCTTTGAGTCTTGGACAAGATGCTTCTCCTCCTTGAGATCTTCCTGAGTATTGAGCATTCTATACTTGAGTCTCTCCCCAAGTTCCTCAATAGCTTTCCATGCAGCATTCCTTGCAGAGTCAAAGAATGACGGGTGCATTTCAGAGTTGGTGAACATGCAGAATCCCGTACTCTTGGAATCATCCTCCTTGTCCTTGTACAAATGGAGTTGCACCCACCAATACTCTTGTCCTTCGTCTATCACAGGAAATCCTTTGTATACGGCTTCACCATTCATCCCCAAGCCGAGCATGAGGTTCTTGAGTACATTGGGAAATTCTGTCTCACACTCCAGGGTCATAGTTATCAGCGGTCCCTTCTTGACAGATTCATTGATGGTGGACATCTACAAAAATAGATGAGAAGGATGATTAGGGAAAGCTTTACGAGATGAATAAACAAGCGTACGGTTGGAATATAGAGTTATTTTTCCTAAGGGTTTTCCTTAGTCTAATCCATTCTAGGGTCACGAACCTATAGGCAACCTGGCTCTGATACCATCTGTAAGATCTCACCATAAAAAGGTAAGATCCCTGTGATTGCAGTGCTAGTCCCTGGATCGAAAATGCTAGCACCCATAGTTTAAGATGAAGTATACAGAAACAAAGGTCATTATTACATCGCATATCCAGGAATATAATGGTTCTTACAACTCACTTAGCCCAAGGCTAAGACACTTAAAGTTCACATTACATAGCATAATAATAGAGTCTTTAGTCTTCATGTTCCACAGGCAAACATGTCGAGTGTAGACCCGCAACCCTACTCATCATCAGAGTATCCTCCAACATAATAAGTTACAGCCACAAGGGTCAATACATTTGGAATTGTATTGGCAAGTGATACCATAGATACTTAGTGTAATCCAACAACTACATGAATATATGGCTAAGTGGGGTTATGGCTAGCTTTGCAAAAGCTAGTTTAACTTATAGTTTTTGAAGAGTAAGTTTTTCTCATTCAAACTCTAAGGTACCAATGATAGACATCACTGAACCTCTACCCATGTTCACCCACAAGTTTTTAACTTAGAGAAATTTGGATGAGGAGATTATTGAACTGCTTCACTGTCTTGAGGCTCAGAAGTTGTCCATAACCGGGGACACGGCTAAGTACTTAGTTTTACCCTCTCGAGAGGTGGTGCACTTTCCCCACAAGACTCGACATGCATCGAGACAAGACTTTTCAGAAGCAATCCCTCAGACCACCATGGACGCGTTCCATCCTATCATATCTACCACCTTCTGTCCGTCTGGCTGAGTTCTTGCAACTTAGTTGGTCAAGGCAGAGCCCATATGCCATGTGGCTGCACTGGAAGCTTCGCGACAAGAACGTCTCCAATCTCTTTATTCCTGGGTGGCCATCCACAAGTGTGATACACCAGCTGACCATAGACATGGCCCCTGAGTAACCACTCAATATAATCCAAGCAAGTCCCATTCCACCCAGGTGTTTCATTAATATTAGTTGTTTTCTTAGTCAAAAAAACAATATCTTTCCATACTATCTTATACGTGTATTCCACCCATGAATTCTAATAGCTTGGCTAAGCAGTCTAGCCTACGAAGTCTTTCAACTAGGAGATACTACCAAGATATAATCTACAGGATAGCATAGCATAGTAACATATAAATAATCCTACCATGCTATGATCTACCAAAATAACACTAGTGCAATGGTGAAAATAATAGGACATAAGATGAAATATCACTTGCCTTGGTAGCTAGCGGAATAGGTACAATCCTCACAGCAACAAACTTCACAATCCACACAATCTACACAAGATCAATAGAACAACAATAATTCAATCAATAAAACATTACAAAAAAATGAATGCTTGCCAAATGCAATGATATGATCACAACTCTATAATTTACAGAGTCTACAGTACAGAGGGTAAAATACCATATCTAAATGCATAAGAAATGCCCCAAAATAATTTGTTGAACAATTTTTGTGAGCAAAATACTCCTAAAAAGGTTCTGCCTATAATTCAAATTTTTCAGAGGCAAAAGTGTGAAACAAGGCCTCCATAATAAAGGTCCTATTTTTCTAAATCCATAGACACTAAATTTGCATTTTTCTGAATTGTGGAACAAAAGTTATGGATTTTCTAAGTTTAATACAAAATCTGTCTAATTTCTATTTAAACAGATAATCCTGGACGACGTGGCGCAACCTGATTGGTCCGTACCGGTTCGGTCGGATCGATCGCTGCGGGCCGTTCAATCTTAAGTGACTACGGACGGATCTAATCAGCCCATACAGCTTCGGTCGCGATCTAATACTAACCGCTGACGATAAATCTAACGGCTCCTAGGGCCTGGCCGGGAACGGGCGGCGCTGACCAGCTGTGCGCGGCGGCGGAGCGTCGGCCGATGGCGGTCCGGTGGTTCTACATTGGCAAGGACACCGTGGAAACGTACCAGAGGTCGAGGCGGTCATGGCGGTCTCGATGGAGGTCACGGCGGAGGGAGGGGTGCTCTCTCTCGATCCCGATTCCTCGCCGGAGCTCTATCGATGGCGGAGCTCGTGTCCCCGCGTCGGTGACGATGATCTGGGGCTCGAACAGGCAAGGAGAGGGGTTAGTGAGGGGCGCCCGGGTCAGCATGATCTAGCAGAGGCTAAAAAGGGGCGGCGGGAACCTTAACCTCACCGGAGAACTCGACGGACGGCGGCGGCAGAGGGAGTTCGCCGGAGTAGACCGTGTCGTCGACCTGGAGCAAAAGAAAGCATGCGGCCAGAGTTAAAAGACGCTCTAGGACAAGGCAAAGGAGATAGGGCAGAGAAGAGGGCGTAGTGTGGCCGGAGCTCACTGGAATCGTCGCTGGAGTAGCGTCGGACAGCGGCGGTTCGAGCTTGTAATTGGGGAGCCTGGGGGCTCTCGGGGGGAAGTGGTTGAGGGGAAACGGAAGGGGAGTGAGAGGGGATTAAGAAGGAGTGATCGCCGTGGGGGATTAATGCGAGAAACGCTCGAATTTGAGCCGGGTTTGGAAACGGCAGAGGTGAGTGGGGCTGTTCATCGCCTGGGTTGAAGACGATGAGGTGGCGATGACGTGGCACATGGCCCAGTGGTAAGTGGGAGGGGGTGGGTTGAGGGGGTGTGCAGAAAAACAGAGAGGGGGAGAGGGAGGCCGGGTGGGCTAGCTAGGCCGGTTGGGCCAAAAGGGCCAGAACTGCTGCTGCGGTTTAAAAACCTTTTCCCTCCCTTTTTCTTTTTCTTTTTGAATTTCTTTTCTAGTTTTGTTTGAATTTAGCAAAAGTGCTCCAAAAAGTCTCAAAATTTCACCAAATTTTTAAACGACAAGTCTAATGCAATGTAGTACATGCCATGATGATTTGATTGCAATGATGAAGATTTTTAAAGAAAATTTTGGGATGTTACACACAGTTATGTGGTTGTGTTGTGCTGGTCTACACGTTGTTGCTGGCACTGGTAGTGTGCCCTCCCAACGTTCAGCTAGCAACACCTTTGGGGTGTTTCCTTGCTCCTAATGGATTGATAACCTTGGTTTCGTACTAAGGGAAAACTTGCTGCTGTGCTCATCATACCTTCCTCTTGGCGTTCCCCAACGAGCTTGATATATTTTGGACCATCAACAGTTGGAGTGTCCATACTATTCCGTTGTCAGATGTTTTCAAAAATACTTATGAAATGAATGGTGACTTTGAATTGAGCACAACAGGGTTGTGACTATGACAACAATGTTCCTCCTTAGGTGATTTAGAACTTTATTTTATCTTTCTTTGTTTCTGAACTCAGCTTAGGTTTCAAACTTAACTTTACGAATAAACTTAGAGTTTAGCATTCCTACTAGAACTACCTTACTTGTTAGTGATAGTTTGTGCGTACTTAAAGAGTACTCATGGCTTTGTCCCTGGCTATTCGTGTGGCCAGACTATGAAGAGGACTATCCGAAAGAAGGATAGCAGGACGGCTATGACAACTAGGACTATCTCCCATCATCATCATTGCCTATGACACTGAAGATGGAGCCAACCGCTACGCTTATTATTCCGCTGCTTGTTTGTACTAAGACTAGATCATGAGATCCTTTATTTGTGTAAGACCTTATTATGGTTTGTAATGGATGATGTACTGTGATATCCAATCAGTTATGTCTCACAAAAATGGTAATCCTGGGATTGCGATGTATGGCATAACAGGCATCTGGGATAAAAATCTAGGTGTTGACAAGTTGGTATCAGAGCCATCCTGACCATAGGAGACCCTAGTTAGAATGGACGTCCAAACAAAAACTTAGTTTCAAAACAAAAGAAGTGAGTATTTATGAACACATATTTCGCCTCTTACCCTTGAGATTCTTTCAAAAAGATTCATGTTCCTCCAAAATTCTTACATTACTACATAAAAATTGACACACTTGATCACTTGACTCACTTACTCATCCTAAATTCTTATAGATTGAGGTCCAGTACTGCAAGTTCTACCAGTTGGGCAATGGAGGCCAACTGATCTTCGAGAGGGATATTGATGCACTATCTGAGTACCTTGAGCGCCCGCATCCGGAATTCTTCAGAGCTCAACTCAATGACCACCCAGGAGGAGATTTACAATGGATGATAGTTGCTGATCTTCGAGGCAAGATGGAAGGACCAATTTCCGAGAAGATTCAATTCACCGTGAGAGAGAACAACTGGTCAGATGGATTATCCAGGGCCATGCATGAAGCTCTCGCCCATCTTTGCGGACAGAATGTCAACTTTATCTAGGGAACCCGCTTTGTGCACTATGCAAGGCGTGATTCCATGGGAATGCCATTGGAGATGCCAAGTCACCCGGAGATGAGACGCCAAGTGGAGAACCTTGACTTCTTACTGTACGATAGGCAGAAGGAATTGGACAATGCTCGAGAGTACGCCAACCACAACCTTGCCATTGCTGCCTAGAAGGCCTAGAATTTCTCACTACTCGTCAAGGATCGCAATCACTTCGTCATCAACGTGCAAAGAAGGATCGTACCATCGTTCGTCTTTGCAAGAAGGTGGCCGACCTCGAGAAGACCCTGAAGGAGCAATAAGCTCAGCTTGCAGCAAAAGAAGAAGAAGAGGAAGAAGGTGAAGACATCCTGGGGGATATTCACTCATACCTCAGCAATGATGATGACTACTTGGAGGATGATGCCATGGACTTCTACACCGACGATGATGATTCTGACTTCATTGATGATGAGTAGATGCACTAGAGCATTTTCGTAGGAGTGAGATGTATCGGTCACATTGTATCTTAGCTCACAGAATGGTTCTTATAACCATTTGTTTTCCTTTGGTTGTGGTGTGTGTGTGTTTGTATCGTGTGTGTTGCTTGAATGAATGAATGAGAAATTGTTAGTTTGCCAAACCTGAGTCAAACTCAAAGTTTTAGCTTTGAAAACAAAACTATAAACCTTAGAACTTTCCCTCTTACCCCTTTATCTATCTCAATCTTCAGATGACTCGTGGAAACCTCGGAGGAAGCAGCTCATCGCAGGACCTGATGATGCAGATTCTGCAGATGCTAGTTTCGGACTGCGAAGCTGGTAGAGCAGAGCACGAAGCCAACCTAGCCACCCTGCAACAGATCGCTCAGATGGCCCACAATAATCGAGGCAATGGAAATCAGGATCATCATGGATCCAAGCTCAAGAACTCCAGAATACCAATCCCCCTATCTTTAACAAGTCTGAAGACCCGTTGGATGCTGATGATTTGTTATAGACCATGGAGAATAACCTAGAAGTAGCAGGAGTTGACACAAATGAGCAAGTTCTATTTGCCACCCACTATCTGGCAGGAGATACAAGAGCATGGTGGAACAGCACCCGTACAATGAACCACGGTCAAGTGATGACGTGGGAAGCTTTCAAGACTAAATTTAGCCGCACCCATGTGCCGCAAGGTTTTGTCACCAGAATGAGAGATGAATTCAGAGAACTGAAGCAGGGCAGGATGACTATAGTAAAGTACCGTGACAGATTTCTGTCTCTCGCTAGGGATGCACCTGATGAGATCAACACTGAAGCCAAGAAGAAGGCGAGATTCCTAAACGGACTGCATGATGAGATGCAAACGGCGTTAATCAACATCCGTTTTGACGATCTCGAAGAGCTTGTCAACTCTGCCATCTAGATGGAAGGAAAGCTCAACCAAGCAAATGAAAACTTTAAGCGCCGAATGATGCACCAAGATGGGTCCCACAATACCCAGAAGTATCACCCAACATATCTGTAGGGTATGCACCAAGGAACAATAGACCCCCAATCTGTCGTCCAAGTTGCCCCAACCGTAGCGGAGGAAATGTGAAGTCCAGAGGGAACCACAAGAACAACCCCGGCAACTCCAACAATTTCAACCGTGCACCGCCCAAGTCCAACAACAATAACAGCAACAATAACAACAACAACAACAATACTACTGCAAGGACTGGAAGCAATGCCGTGCCTGTTGCAGCCAAAGACAAATCTTAGATTACTTGTTTTGAATGTGGAGTGAAGGGTCATTACGCCAATGAGTGTCCAAGAAGAATGCCGCCACTGCCAATGTGAATGCCCCAGCTCAGCAGCAGCGCCGTGTTAAACCTGGAAAAAGATTCTCCCTAGGGAACCCTCACAACCGCAACAATCGTCTTTTCCACATGAATGCTGAAGAAGCCCAGGAAGCGCCAGATGTCGTGCTGGGTATGTTTTCTGTTAACTCCGTATTAGCAAGAGTGTTGTTTGATTCTAGAGCATCGCACTCGTTTGTTACCGAAGAATTTGCATGCACTAGTAAGATTCACCCCACCAACTTGAAGCATGTTATGATAGTTCAAATATCTGGTTCAACCACCAAAGCTAGAAAAATTTGCAAGGTTGTACATATCAGAATACATGGGATAGATTTTTATGCCAATCTAATAGTACTTGGAACCAAAGGTTTGGAAGTAGTACTAGGAATGGATTGGATGTCGAAACATAAAGGATTGATCGACTGTGGCAAAGCCATCACCATGAACAGTAGCTCTAAAGTAATAGTAGAGCATGTTTCTGAAACCTTGCCCCGTCAATTCAAATGCAACAAGAGTCTAGCCCTACCCACCATAGACCAAGTCAGAGTAGTTTGTGAATACCCTGACATATTCCCAGATGAATTGCCTAATATTCCCCCAGATCGGGATATCAAGCTCATTATTGAACTAATTCCTGAAACCAGACCCATAGCCCAAAGACCCTATAGCATGAACCCCTCTAAACTAGTGGAGCTGAAGAAGAACTTGATGCTATGCTAGAAAAATGTTTGATTCCACCAAGCGCATCGCTATAGAGATCGCCTGTTTTGTTTGTTGACAAGAAGGATGGAGGTAACCATTTGTGCACAGATTACCGGAAGTTGAATGACGTCACCAGCAAGAACAAGTACCCACTGCCAAAGATAAAGGATCTATTTGATCACTTAACCTGTGCTAGAGTGTTCTCTAAGATTGATCTTAGGAATGGTTATCACCAACTTAAGATTCGTGCAACGGATATTCCAAAGACTGCCTTTACCACCAGATATGGATTGTATGAGTATATGGTCATGTCTTTTGGATTAACCAATGCCCCCGCTTATTTCATGAATCTCATGAATAAGATCATTATGAACTTTCTGGATAAGTTTGTCGTGGTGTTTATCGACGATATTCTTATCTACTCCAAGTCAGAAGAAGACCATGAGCAACATTTGAGAATCATCCTTGAAACCCTTAGAGGACATCAGTTGTATGCCAAGTTCAGCAAATGTGAGTTTTGGCTCAAGGAAGTAGGATTCCCCGGACATATTGTGTCGGTAGGAGGAGTCGCTGTTGATCCTGCCAAGATCAAAGATGTTGAAGAATGGGAAGCCCCAACCACTCAAACCCAAGTCCGTGCATTTCTCAGATTAGCGGGATATTACCGCAAGTTCGTAGAAGGATTTTCCAGCATTGCAAGTGAAGGGAATATGCCCGAGAGGCAATAATAAAATGGTTATTATCTTATTCCATGTTTATGATAAATGTTTATTTTGCATGCTATAATTGTATTAATTGGAAACGTTAATACATGTGTGTTTAATAAACAAAATACAAAGTTCCTAGTACTGCCTCTCATATAAACTAGCTTATTGATTAACAAGATGATCAAGGTTTCCTGATCATGGATATTGGATGTTGTTAATAACGAGGTCACAACATTGGTGGAATGATGTGATGAACATTCATCTAAAGTATAGAATTACGATCAAAGTCATTATGTTTATATTGCTATGACATCATACGAAGTAATCTTAGTCCTTAGACCATGAGATCATGTTAATTGCTGACACCGGAAGAGTATCTTGATAACATCAAACGTCACACCGTAACAAGGTGACTATAAAGGTGGGTTCAGTCCTACAAAGGTGTTATGTTGAGGCTCATGGATCAAGGGTGGGATTTGTCCATCCCGATGATGGATAGATATACTCTCGGCCCTCTCGGTGATATCACATAAAGATAGCTTGCAAGCAAGTGATGTGATCACTAGAATGTTATATCACGGGAACGAGAAAAAGAGTGCATGTCAGCAACGAGATCAAACTAGGTACGGAGATACCGATGATCGAATCTCGGACATGTAATATATCGCGAGACAAATGGATTTAGTTACTAGCGTTAAAGGTTCTCACGATCACAGAAGTCATCGTTGAATGTGTGGGAGTCAGTACGGATCTCCAGGTCCCGCTTCTGATTATTGATTTGAGAGGTGTCTCGATCATGTCTGCATTATTCGCGAACCATAGGGTGACACACTTAAGAGATACCGACACCATTTGGAGCAAATATGTTTCAGATAAAGATTTAAGAAAGCGTTGGAATTATTTCAATAGACACCGAAACTGTTTCGGGTTAAATTGCTGAAATTGGTTCTGCATGTAATATTAAATGTTGCAGGGGGTTTTATGTGAATGTTTGTTAATTAAAGTAATTAACAAAATTCTGAATAAAATTAATAAAATAGTTTTATTAAATGAGAGAGCCTTAAATATGGAGAAATTTAATGCATTTAAAGTGGAGACTTTAAAAGAGAATGTGAAGGGGAAAGTTTATGTGGAGGGAGTTACCACCACATGAATGAGGAGGTGAGGGGTCACCCCTTGGGCGCCGGCCATGGGGAGGGGCACCCCCTCCTCCTATAAAAGGCCACCCTCTCACACCTTCACACACACCTCCTTGTGAAGGAACTCTCTCCCCCTCTAGTATTTTCCCCATGGTTTCGGATTAACGAGATACATGTTCCCGGTGGATTTATCTGGAAAGGAGTTGCTGCTTCCGCTGCTTTGCTAGAGCGAGGGACGGAGGTTGTCGGGGTACCTGATACGTCCATTTTGCATCACTATTCTATATCATAATTTACTGTTATTCATTGATATATTTCATATTAAGAGGTGATACTTATGTTATTTCATCTATTTTTGCATGGTTGATGACTTTTGGAGCATGGACCGCTACATTTAGGATTCTGATGGAAAAGGTGTTGTTTGGAGGCAAAATTCACGAAGACCAGAAAATCTGGGAAAATATACGGAAAATCCTATTTTTCCCGAAGACGAAGGATGGCAGAAGGAGGAGTGGAGATGGGCCACAGGGGGGCCACACCACCCCCTGGCGTGGGCCACCCTAGGCCACGCCACCAGGTGGAGTGGCCGCCCTGGCCCACCTCTAGCTCTGCCCTCTGGCGTATATATTCCTCCCGAAACCCTAAGACTCGGGCTGCGACCACAAAAAGATTACGCCGCCTCTGCGGGGCGGAAAACACCGAGGGAGAAAGATCTCTCCTGCAGACAGATTTCTGCCGAGGGAATTCCTTCCAGGAGAGGGGAGATCGTCGCCATCAACACCATCATCAAGCTGGACTTCATCGGGATGATCATCATCATCATCACCACCATCATCACCATCAGCACCATCGTCACCATCTCCATATTGCTGTAACAATTGGGTTGAATCTTGCGTAGTTCATAGGGGAAACTTTCCCGGTGTTGATTACTCTTTGTAGTTGATGCTATTGAGTGAACCATTGAATTATTGTTTATGTTAAGATTGTTATACATCATTATTCCATCTCTGATCATGATCCATATGATGTCTTGTGAGTAGTTCGTTTTGTTCTTGAGGGCATGGGAGAAGTCATGTTGTTAGTAGTGGAGTTGTGTTGAGAAAGATTCAATAGTTTGATATTTAAGTTGTGGTGTACTTATTTTAGTGGTGTCATGTGAACGTCGAGTACATGACACTTCACCTATATGGGCCTAGGGGAACGCATTGTGTATTTGGCTACTAATCGTAGGGGTTGCCGAAGTGACAGAAACCTGAACCCCTGTTAGGAAACCATTGCACAAGGGACGTAAGGGTCTTAGAGTTTAAAGTTGTGGCTAGGTTTCTATCTTAATTACTTTCTTGTACTTACAGATGTTTGCAAGGGGTATAATCACAAGTATGTATTAGTCCTAGGAAGGTCGGTACATTAGCACAGGTTCACCCACACAACACTTAGCAAGCTAAAGAAGATTAATCAACTATATGAAGCGAAAGCACTTGGCAGAATTCCCATGTGTCCTCGAGAACGTTTGGTCATCTTAAGTAATACAACCGGCTTGTCCTTTTCTGCTTAAATGATTTGGCAACTTGCTGCATTTATTCCTACTGTCTTTTATTTACTCGTACTTTATTTACTTGCATTATCAAAAACCCCTAAAAATCCGTTTACTAAGTATTTGTAGAGAATTCATGATCCATACATCTAGCCAGCACCTTCTTCTCCTTGTTGGGTTCAACACTCTTACTTATCGAAAATACTACGATACACCCCTATACTTGTGGGTCATCAAGACTATTTTTGGCGCCGTTGCCGAGGAGTGAAGCGCTATTGGAAAGTGGAAATGGTAAAGGAAGCTTCTACTGTGAGTATTGTTTATTTCTATTAGTTGCTTTATTTTCGTTATGGATAATTCGCTGAGTTTCTTATTTGGTAATGCTACCACCACTTCTAAGGTAGTAGATGAACCACCACCTGCTGAGAATTATACTTTTAAAATAACTACAAGAATTATTGATCGTGTTATGGATAACTACTATGTTGGGGATGGAACTATCCACCCCGGTGATCATTTACTCTTTATACACGAATTATGCGGGTTGTTCAAGTGTGCAGGTATTACTACAGATCAAGTTAAGGAGAATTTATTCTCATTATCACTGAAATTAAGAGCTGGGGAATGGTATAAGCTGCTGAAGAATGGTCAAGCTCTGGAATGGGAGGAAATAGTGCCTCTCTTTTATTCAAAGTTTTATCCTCCTACTGAGATTCATAAAGATCGGAATCAAATATACAACTTTTGGCCTCTTGATGGAGAGAGTACAGCTCAAGCTTGGGGAGATTGAAGTTACTAATGCTCAAATGTCCCATTCATGAGCTCCCCAAGAATATTATGATCAATAACTTTTATGCAAGGCTCCCTCTACATGATAAGGATTTACTGGATGCTTCTTGTGCTGGATCATTCACCCACATGGAAGAAGAAGCTAAATGGGATCTTCTGGACCGTATTCAAGATAATGATGAAGCTTTGGAGAATCACAAAGATAGAAAGACAGGTATAAATTATGATTATGAATGATTGAATCTTTTATGGGAATTGATGACTTTCAAAATATTAAAAATGCTTATTTTAAGGCTTTTGCTTCCTATATTGAAGTGCCTAAGAAGAAGTGGAATAAGTATCATGAACCTTATAAAGACATTTCTAAGAGTGTTCCTGCGAGAAATACTGAAGTTTATACTGCTAATCATGTCTTACCTAAACCTTACATTGGAAAATCCCTTTCCCAGTTAAGATAAAGGAACATTCTATGATAGCTAGTATGGTTAATGAAAGTACAAGTAAAGATGTTGAACCTGATAAACATATGGTTGATGAACCTATAATAGCAAATGTGAAAGACTTTGTCACCAAATATGTAGAAGAGGGACACACTATCCTTTGTAAGGATACCTCCAATATTGTTTCACAAAGTAGTATTATAAGAACTAGTATTCCTGTGTTTTCTGTTAGAATAAGTGATCATTGTTACGAGGTCCTTGTGACAGTTATATTGTTAAGTTTATGCATGATACTGAAAGTTACTATGAGATAGGGAAAAGTGTTCTTATGCATCTCAATAATATCAAGTTATCTCGTTTTATACTGAAAGTTTTTATGTTGCACTTTGTTTGCCTTCCTATGCTTGTAGCCTCTGGTTTCAAAAACTTGTTTGTTTACAAAATTCCTTTGCATAGGAAGTGGGTTAGACTTAAATACATGTATTTTTGCTTCTTAATGCTCTCTTTCACTTCAATTCATATTCCAATGTGAACATCTTCAAAATTATCATGCCCATCTTAATGGCTATAAAGAAAGAGCTTTTTGGGAGACAACCCAATTTATTCTTGCTTTCAGTTTGCTTTGTTTGTTTGAGTCTTGGAAGTTATTACTTCGGTAATAACCTCTCCTTATCATTTTTATTTTGGTTTTTGTGTCAAGATCAACCTCTAATGAGAGAGAAGTAAGATTTGGGGAAGTTGTTGTCCCGAAACAGATTTTTGCGCTTCACCGTAAAAATTCTTGAGAGATCTCTGTATGTCTGATTGAGCTGTAATTTCTTGTGCTTCTGTCCCAGGATGTTATTTAACTTTCGTTAGTTTTGCACTTTTTGATTTGAGCAACAGAAGATTTTATAAAAAAATTGATCTTTACCTGGTGGTCTGTTTTGACAGATTTTGCCACCCTTGCATTTGCTTCTTTATTCGATTTCATTTTTGAATTCTTTTTGGGTTTTCCGAAGGAGTTGCTACAGTAACTTATGTTTTGATGGTTTTTAGTTGAAGTTGGACTCAAAAGGTTTTAGCACTTCACTTATACTAATGTTGCTAATGAGAACTGTGTGAAGTTTTGTGTGAAAGAAATTCCCAGGTAGCGGAGATAATGGTGTAATGAGAAAGTGAAAGGTTTCATGACTCAAGTAATAAGTGTATGAAGATAAAGATATTGATGTTATTCAAGTGGTGACTCCGGAAGAATCTACTAAATGCCAAATTCAGAGACCTGCAGAGTCCGTTTTCGAATAGGTAACAGTTCTGGTAAGAAAAGTTCCGTGAAAGATCTGTCAAGTTATATTTTTGTAGTTTTTATCCAACAAGGAAGGCATCAAAGTGAAAGAAGGATAGAAATGGAGCCAGGGTGGCTCACACCACCCTGTGGCACGGGCCCACCCCTGGCCGTGCCACCAGGTGGTGTGGCTACTCCAGACTCCGTCTCCGACCCGTTTTATCCCAGTACCTTCCTATTGTTGTGAAACTCCGTAATATATTTTCCCCGGATCCCCCAAGGTTTTTATATCGTGTTTTCGTCGTGTTTTCATTTCGATTTGTTTCTGCCAGGAACTATCTTTGAAAGCTTTGAAGTAATGGTGTCCGCCAAGGATAAAGGAAAGGAGCCTATGGAGGAAGATCTCCGAGACCCCGGGAAGGAGAAGGAGATCAAGAGTGAAGGTGAAGAGGAGGCAAGGCACACCGGCACTACCATTGCAAGCATTGGAGTGGTGGCGAACCCTGCAAGGATTAGAATGACTGCACGGATGTCAGCTAGAGGGAAGCCTCCGCGTCACTGTTTGGCACCACGGACACCTTCTCCAAGCACCAAGAGTCCCTTCCATACCTTTATCCATAACCATGCAGGAAAAGAAGAGCGCAAGGAAGAAGAGCGGAAAAAGAATCACAAGAGCTAGGATTCTTAACCAGACATGATCATGAGCCGCATTGAGGAAAACTCGCACCTTATTCGTAATCTCACCTTCGAGATTGAGGACTTGAGGAAATTGATCAAAGAGCTCATCGAGAGGATACCACCACCACCGAAGGAGTAATTTGTCATCAGGTTTGGCACCCCCTTGGTTTGTTCCAAGCTTGGGGGAGTGCCGTAGTATCACATCACTATCTTCTATCTTTTTACCTTTTTAGTAGAGTTATCATGAATAGAGAAGTTATCGTGTAGGATGGTTTGCATTATGGAAGTGTCCCCTCTCTCGTTAGATATGTATCCCTTGGTGTGAGTTGCCGTTATGGAATATTAATGAGAAGTTCTATCATTTACTCTTTTGCATATCTTATATTAGTTTTCAATTCATGGTTATATGATTGATCTTGTTGTTAGTATTGGTAACACTTTGGGATCATTGAGTTAATTTAGTTTGTTTTGGCAAACCTGGCTCGGTCAGTAGCAACACTATTTTTGATGGTTGAATGAAAAGATAAAAGTACTCTAAAGAAAAATAATTTCGTCATCTTTCTTTCTTGAATTGCTCATAAGTTTAGTATTCTCTAGTTAAGATCTTTTGTGCTTCCAAGGAAGATTGCATGTTTGTCTTTATCACTTGTATCTCTGTTTGTTTCCTTCAACTCTTATACTTGCTACCCATCCTTGCTAGCCAAAAACCTGTACTGAGAGGGAATTCTTCTCGTGCATCCAATCCTTAAACCAAAACCTCTGCCATTTGTGTCCACCATACCTACCTAGTAGCATTAGTGCTATTCCAAGTAAATTCCTGTTTTGTCTACCTTCCAAATTAAACTTGTTATGTGAAAATTAGTGATTAAAGCTCTCACGAACTTGATGGCACACTTTACTTTCTTGCATTTAATAAACTTGAACCATTGGGTCCTTCTTTGTTGCGTATATGCTTGCGCTTTATGAGTTGAAGTTAGCATAACCATGTATCATGGGGACCGCTTTCAACACTACATTAGTACTTTGTACCTAGTTGATATCATGTTCTTTTGCTTATGGATCCCGGCGGTGTGAAATAAAAGTGGAACTTCTAAGATCATGGAGTTTATATGTGTGTAGGGAAATGCCTGGGCCGCTAGCCTAAGCCATGCCTAATCATGGTGTAAACTTGCAGCATAACTATAGTGAGCATTCTATGAAGCATCCTCAATAAAAACATATGCAAATATCAAATAAAAAGATCGCTGAGATGCTCACTGTCTGCTTGCCTTGTCATTTTGATTATGGGATAGTTCCTGTGTCATGTGCAAGGGGTACCCCATTGGCGGTTCTCAATGATACACATGTATTTACAATGACAAGAGCTTACTCGTGACTGAAGTTGAGTAGCATGAGGTTCAGTACTCATAAGTAAGGGGCATGAGATTTCAACTTATAACTTCTCAAGCATATCCTCTTAGTTTTGTCACTTTAACCTTAATCACCTAAAGATGCTTATGATAGGGGAAATGAGAGCTGAAAGCTAATAAGTACCATAATTTTTGGGAGCTCTTTATGAAACTTGCAATCCCTGCTTCCCTCTGCGAAGGGCCTTTCTTTTACTTTTTAGTTGAGTCAGTAAACCTATTCCCTTCTATCTCAGCAAGTATTTTTAGTTGTTGTGTTTCATTCATTCATATGATGATTTATTCAATCATGTTTCTTATGTTCCTTGTTTTGCACATTGCTCTTATCTTGGTGTTTACTACTTTGAAAGCTATCATTGAAAACCAGTTATTTGTGAACTCCAGCAAATTATCAATGATTCTTTGACCAAGAGCTAAGTTTGCCATTACCAATTATGATTCACTTTATGTATCTTTATTGTGTTTCCTTTACTTATTGCAAGTAAGTTATATAATAGCGAGTTGTCTCCTATTATGATCTATGTATTGATGAATGTGATGCTTCTTGTCCGTATTCTTTTATCGACTCTTCACTCTATAAACCTGATGCCATGTTTATTGAGCACAGTTTCGCTTGGGGACAAGAGAAGTCTAAGCTTGGGGGTGTTGATACGTCCATTTTGCATCACTATTCTATATCATAATTTACTGTTATTCATTGATATATTTCATATTAAGAGGTGATAATTATGTTATTCCATCTGTGTTTGCATGGTTGATGACTTTTGGACCATGGACTGCTACAGTTAGGATTCTGATGGAAAAGGTGCTGTTTGGAGGCAAAATTTGCGAAGATCAGAAAATCTGGGAAAATATACGGAAAATCCTATTTTTCCAGAAGACGAAGGATGCCAGAAGGAGGAGTGGAGATGGGCCACAGGGGGCCCACACCACCCCCTGGCGCGGGCCACCGTAGGCTGCGCCACCAGGTGGAGTGGCCGCCCTGGCCCACCTCTGGCTCTGCCCTCTGGCATATATATTCCTCCCGAAACCCTAAGACTCGGGGTGCGACCACAGAAAGATTTCGCCGCCTCTGTGGGGCAGAAAACACCGAGGGAGAAAGATCTCTTCGGCAAACAGATTTTTGCCGAGGGAATTCCTTCCCGGAGAGGGGAGATCATCGCCATCAACACCATCATCAAGCTGGACTTCATCGGGATCATCATCATCATCACCACCATCATCACCATCAGCACCATCGTCACCATCTCCATATTGCTCTAATAATTGGGTTGAATCTTGCATAGTTCATAGGGGAAACTTTCCCGGTGTTGATTACTCTTCGTAGTTGATGCTATTGAGTGAACCATTGAATTATTGTTTATGTTAAGATTGTTATACATCATTATTCCATCTCTGATCATGATCCATATGATGTCTTGTGAGTAGTTCGTTTTGTTCTTGAGGACATGGGAGAAGTCATGTTGTTAGTAGTGGAGTTGTGTTGAGAAAGATTCAATAGTTTGATATTTAAGTTGTGGTGTACTTCTTTTAGTGGTGTCATGTGAACGTCGACTACATGACACTTCACCTATATGGGTCTAGGGGAATGCATTGTGTATTTGGCTACTAATCGTAGGGGTTGCCGAAGTGACCGAAACCTGAACCCCCGTTAGGAAACCATTGCACAAGGGTCGTAAGGGTCTTAGAGTTTAAAGTTGTGGTTAGGTTTCTACCTTAATTACTTTCTTGTACTTACGGATGTTTGCAAGAGGTATAATCACAAGTATGTATTAGTCGTAGGAAGGTCGATACATTAGCACAGGTTCACCCACAGAACACTTAGCAAGCTAAAGAAGATTAATCAACTATATGAAGCGAAAGCACTTAGCAGAATTCCCATGTGCCCTTGAGAACGCTTGGTCATCTTAAGTAATACAACCGGCTTGTCCTTTGCTCCATAAAGGATCGGGCCACTTTCTGCATTTATTCCTACTATCTTTTATTTACTCGTACTTTGTTTACTTGCATTATCAAAACCCCCAAAAAATCTGTTTGCTAAGTATTTGTAGAGAATTCCTGATCAATACCACTAGCCAGAACCTTTTGCTCCTTGTTGGGTTCGACACTCTTACTTATCGAAAATACTGCGATACACCCCCTATACTTGTGGGTCATCAGTACCGGACGTGTGTGCGATCACGCATGCACCGCTGCTTTGTGGTGCTGGACTTGGTGGTTCTGGAGTTGCTGGAGCTGGATCTGATGGATGTGCTTGAGCCGGACCTGCTGGACTTCATCACGATCTTGAGATCGGCAAGTGTACGACTACATTATCCACGAGTTCCATCTCGTTAACAAAGCTTTGTTGTCTTCGAGGGTAAGTTCTCTATGGATATATATCCACCCGTTTCTTGTATCTAGTAGGTAGATCTCGGTGTATAGTTCCCATCGTAGGATTTTTTTATTTTCTATGCTGCGAACCCTTCAGCAAGACCCATGACTAAATTGTTGAAGAAGGACAAGAAGTTTGAATGGAGCCACAAATGTGAAGCAAGTTTCCAAGAGCTCAAGAAGAGATTGATTTCAGCCCCAATATTGATTATGCCAGATATCAAGAAGCCTTTTGATGTGTATTGTGATGCATCCAAGATAGGTCTCGGATGTGTGTTGATGCAAGAAGTCAAAGTCTTTGCATATTTGTCTCGACAACTGAAGCACCATGAGCAAAACTATCCTACCCATGATCTTGAATTAGCAGTTGTCGTTTTAGCCTTGAAGACATGGCGTCATTACATTATGGGTAACCGTTGTGAGATTTTGTAGCATCCCAATTGTCTAACAATTGTAATGCTACTTGGTCTAGTAAGATATTGGCTACTTCCTATATATAATTGTTGCATCATAATTATATCATGCTCATGTCATCATGCCACCTTGCATTTGAGCATCATATAAAACCCCTTTTCTTTTGGTTCTGCTCTCATATGCATTATTAATTGTATTTGCCTCTTGATATTGTATTTGGTTATTGATATATTGTTTAAATGCCCAAGTTGAGTAGGGGCATATCTTTATTCAACTCCATCACTTTTCTTTTCACCACCTTATAATTCCACCATCCCATTAAACCATGAGCTTGTATTTCTTTTCTTTGAATTTATTCTTAGCTCATTGTGAATGGGGTGGATCCAATTCTAATAATTCTTTTGATTGGCCTTATTCCACTTCTTCAAAATGCATAAGTATAATGCTATAACATTAGTTTGTTCTCACAAAATAAATCATGGCATTTATAATTTTGCATGGGCCATGCAACCTTCATCACGACCTTTGTCCCATTGGTTTTCCTTTGTTTTAGTGGTCCATTCTTTGTGGGATCACCTACATATCTCTCCACCATCTCCATACTCTCATCTACACCATTTTATTCTTTTCCATTTATTATGTAATTGAGGCCTTTTTCCCATAAGCTTTTTCCTTCTCTTTTTCTTGATTACTTTTTCACCTCATCTTAGCCTAAATCCAAGCCCTCTCCTCACTCCCTAGCTAGCCCTGTTCCATTATTTAAAATATGCAAAAACTTCCAGAAAGAATATTTCTTGGGCTTGTTTAAATCTGCAACAAATCAAAATAAAAATCAAAACAAATAATAAAACAAAAAGAAATAAAAAGAGAAAAACCTTACCTGCAGCTCAGCCAGTAGCCCAGCAGCAGCGCCGGCCCGCGGCCCAACCCCCTCCCCAGCCCGTACCGCTTCGCCGTCGCCTCGCGCTGTTCCTCTTCCCCCTCTGTCTGACGCCGTTCGCCCTCTCTCTCTCTCAGCAGCAGACGGAAAGAGGCGGCGAGGAGCAGGTGGCCGTTCCCCCCGCCGTCTGCCGCGTCAGCCCACGCCTCCCGCATGCCAGCCCTCCTCCTTATCCTCGCGCCGAGCCGCCTATTTTTCCCTAACCCTAGCTCTGCTCCGTCCCCTCTCCCTCTTCTCCGCGTGTCCGCCGCCAGTCAGAGCTCAGCGCCTCCGCTGCCGTCCTCGCCGGTGACCGGGAACACGCCGGGAAGCGTTGCCGCAGACCGTGGAGTCGATCCCGCCCGCTGGGAGATGCCAAGCTCGCTGCAGCCGCCCCCTTGCCAGCGAACAGCACACCACCGCAGCAGCCTCGCCGTTCCCCTCCGCTCCGACCACCTCCTGCCCCGATTCCGGTGGGAATCGATTGAGGTGAGAACACCCCCGCTCCTCTCCCGTTTTCCCTCCACCCCGCATGCCTAGCGCCGCCCGGTTGTGACCCCCGCTAGTTATCTGCCCCGCCGGTGAGCGGCCAGGCCTGTGTGCCCCCTCTGTTTTCCGAGACGCCCCGACCAGTGTAGCCTGCCGCCGCCGTTTGCCCCTGAGCGAGATCGGTAGCCAAAAGCCTTCCTCTGCAATTTTCGTTTTGGCGGCAAGATCTATCTCGCCGCGGTTGCGACGCCACCCTCGCCGGAAAAAACTCGCCGTCGTCAGGTCGTGCCGCGATTCAGAGACGTCGGATTCAGTTCAGAGCCCGGGTGGCATTTTGCGAAAAGCCCCCCCAACTCCGGTCGATCACGCCTAGGTCCCTTGCCGCCCTAGTGCCCCACCTGTCAGCCGCCTGGCAAACTTGCAGAAAACCCCCCTAGCTTCCCAGGCCTCAACCCGCGCTCCCCCGCTGCGCCCGTGGCTGACCCATGCCCCCGCGCTGTCACGTGGCACCACGTCTCCGTCGGGCCCGCATGTTAGCCGCTTGGGCTACCAGCGCCGCGGTGAGAAAGCCTTTTGCGCACGGATCTCGCCCAGTCAGCAGCGGCCCACCTGTCTGTGACTATGGCTAGGTTTGCCTAAGTGTAAAACGTTTTTCTGTTTTCTGTTTTTAAATAAACTTTTCAGAAATTGTTTAAATACAAATTCAAATCAGATTTAAATAACTTTTCAAATATAAATCCAAATAATACAAATAATATATGTTTTTGAATCAGAAAAATGTGAGGATTTCAAATATGCCCTTCAAATATTATTTGAACACTTTAAAATTTCGAGATGATTAAAATTACAATAAAATGCCCTTTTCCTTAATTAATTAATAACTTTAATTCTACAACTCCAAATTTGACAAATAATATGTCTAAATCGATCAGCGCGATGAGCCCGTTCTATTTATGCAGTCCTTGTTCTGAATTGAAGCATGCATCATGTCATTATTAAAAATCTGAACTGTTTATGACAATAAAACTTGGTTAAATAAATAGTAAAATGCTTTATTTCTTGTATCCACACCTCACCCTTGCCATGCTACTTTAATGCCATGTAAATTGTGCATCATTCATCATGGAATGCTTGTTTGCTTGACGCATTTTAATTCATATGCTTGTGCACTTTATTTATGTTGGCCCTTGTTTGTTTGGTTCTTCTTCGAATAGACGCCCAGCAGGAGAATTACCAGGAATCACAGGAGTACTACCCAGATCCATCTCTCGCTTCAACTGAGCTACCAGGCAAGCACTACCACATGCTTGCATACATACAGTACCTATTGCCTCTATCTTATTCTTGCATCATTGAGTCGCGATTGCATCAAATTGAATCCCAAGTACTGCATAGCCTTTACTTTTAAACCCCACCGAAGCTTGTTCCTCCATCCCATGAGCCATTACTACAGGAGTTGTTTGAGCCATGCGAGTCGTAGAAAAGCATGTGTAGGGTATGTGAGAGTCTAATGAATAACGAGGTACCTAAGCAACATAACCTGAGTAGTAATGGGATAACTAATGAAAGAGGCACCGGTGAGCAATATCTGCTATTTGGTTTTTCATGCTCACTTGTGTCCGTAGGACCCCGAGTACTTGATTCCTGTTCCTTGACTATTCGCACTATCCACATCCGGGAGGCCTTATGGACCCCCCTGAGCCAGAGCTTGATTCATTCTTATTTCTTGGGGCCACAATTAGTTTGGGGCTTTATTACTATCCTATACTTATGCCATGTTACTGTTTTATTTAAGATTGTGCGAGGAGCACCTGTACTGTTTTGGATCATGACATGTTTTCGCTGTATCGACAAGCCCAGTCACATTTTCGGGTTCCCAGTCGTTTACCGCCGTCCACACAAACCTTGGGTCCGTCTCGGAGCGGCCAACTTCGTTGCGGGTAGCTTAATGGGGTGGCCCCCTGAAATATTTCTGAATCCTGTGATTGCTTTGTCGTGAATGCCTCGTTGGGTTTTGATTTGGTTTTTCCGAGGTTGATCGAGTGTGTGTTGCTATTCGTGCACCCCTGCAGGGTAAATCTTTCTGAAAGCCGTGTCCGCGGTTATGGACGACTTCGAGCATAGTTTCTCGATCATAGACAAGTATAACTAAAGTACCACTTTTAACTTGACTAAGAACTTGACTAGTAAATAGTGCAACACTCATGGAATGGTTAATAAAACTGCCAACGGATGATGGGGGTTGTTCGTCCGCTTCCTCGTTGGTAAGCGAGGAGGAGGCTGGATCTGTTAATTATACTGTTATAACTGATGTTCTTAATTCACGGACATCCGTCTATCATTGGTTAGGCGGATGGTTAGCGATTATCTGTAGAATTGTTAGGTATTATCTTTTGCTACAATTGCGTCACCCCAGGTTGTGTCCCCATTAGCGGCATAAAGACTTGCTGAGTACCCCTAGGGTCTGACACGATAAATTGTTTGATTCAGATGAACAGGTGTACCCGCAAGATGGATACTGGGTGGAAGAGACAGATGATGTTGGCAACGATCATTCGGTGTAGAGATTCCGGGAATGGGGATCCGTGAGATCTGTGGGCGGGATGTGTTTATTTATGTGGCATCTTATGCCGATTTGCTTCTTATCCGTACTCGGATCTTGTTTTCCGCTTCCGCCTGATACTCTGATGTGTGATGTATGAGGAGCTATCCTAAATTATTATCTCTATCTAGGACATTTGAATTTTGTCGTATGGCGTTGCAATATTTCTATTTCTTTTAGATGGAATGGCTCTGAGGACTGTTGTATGTGGCTTGCATACATACTCATTTGTGTATGTAGTTGATCCCTTTGCCTGCCGATTACGCCGCTCGCTTGTCCCGATGTCTGAAAGTGGTTAGGACGGCCGAAAGGTCTACCGTGAGTGGCCCTGGGCCCCACCGTACTATTTTAACCACTTTCGTTCATCCAGGCATGTAACTAAGAGCGTAATTCACCGAGGTAGTTACAATTGGTATCAGAGCCATCCCGCCCTTCAGGGTCTTAGCCAAATGGTCGTTGTCAGTCTAGCAAATATTTTGGTAGTTATGTATACTAGGGAAAAACAAAACGTGAGAGTAGGACTGCTTCCATTTTACTTCTTACCCACCCACCCACCCTTTTCTGGTAAGGAAGTGTAACGTTTTCAATTCTCTTCTAAAAATTCAAACTTGGATTCACGTGTTCTGGGTTCCGTAGTACCATAGGTTGTGTGTGTGTGTGTGTGAATTCCTTGTCTATCTGTTGCATCTAAATGTTATCTATATCTGCCTTTTGGTTATCAACTGTTGGTACATTCCATACCGACAGGCCTTTGTAAACCGACGCGATCTATTCTGATTTGTTGTACACCGATGCGATCTATCTTACTCTTGGTTATCCGACGTTATCTTGTTGGGGTGTTCTTTTCGTAGTTATCAATCTTTAGGTTCATCTTAAGAAGGTATTGGGATATGTGTTTTACGGATTCATGTGCAAAGTAAAGATTTGAGTGCGGGATGGAGTCGCGACCATACCACTACTGTTATCATTTGCTCTTGTATATTGAACTAGTAGAGTTACTAATCTTGATTCGTTAAGTGGTTTTGCGCATATAGTTGTATTTTAATGCCAAAATTTGCGGAAAATTTTTCTTTGTTAGTTGTGTACCACACTCCTTGTTCAGTCGTGTGCGTTATGCTTAATATCTTCTAGTTGCCTTGAACTTTGTTGATATTTTAATATCATCTCAGTGAATTGCACCCTTTAATCTTGATTAATTCCATTTTGATACTATTTTGGATTATTATCATTCTCCATTATAGTACTGACTTGTGTTTTATATCAATCACAGGATGGCACCACCACGCCGTTCTGAGGAGGACATACCACCTGAACTTGGGGCTGCTTTGGCAAGTATTGCAAATGCTTTGGGCACTATGCAGCAGAACCAGCAGCGCTTCGAGGAAAGCGTGAGGAGGAATCAGTTTGTTCCGCTACCTCCAACTCCCAAGCGAGGAGACATCAAGAGTTTTCTCAAGTTCAACCCACGCCAATTTGAGGTGTCTGATCAGCCACTTGATGCGGATGATTGGCTGCGTGAAGTGTCAAGGTTGCTGATGACTGCGGATGTTCCCGAGCAATAATGGGTCAAATGTGCTACTCACCTTCTAAAGGGAGATGCAGCTCTCTGGTGGGAAAATTACCTCAAGGCAGATCTCTCTAGTTTTCAGCCTACTTGGGAGCGGTTCACCGCTGCTTTCAAAGAGCAATATCTGTCAGAAATTGTCATGGAAAGGATGAAGGAAGTATTTCTCAACCTCAAGCAGGGCACTGACAATGTCAACACCTACATCAGAAACTTCATGAACCTTTCTCGTTATGGTGGCGATGAGATCTCTGATGACAAGAAGAAGCAAAAGAGGTTTCGGCAAGGCCTCAATGCTTCCATCAAATATGCTATCACTCATGCAAGGCCGGCGTCTTTCCTGGAACTTCAACACACAGCTCTGTAGGAAGAAGCAAGTAGGCAAGTGTTTGAGGAGTCAAAGAAACACAACCGTGATACAACAAGCTCTTCTGCTATGACAGCTCCTTCTAAGCGTCGTGTCTGGGTTCCTAACACCCCATCGTCGCTCCCTGCTCCACCAAGACCATCAAGCTACAGACCAAGGCCACCAAACTCCTTCACTGCGGCTCCCAGGGGCTACAACCACAACTACCCTGGAGCGCCTGGCGGAGTCCCTGGCTACGTTGCTCCACGTCCACCTGGTGCTTGCTATACTTGTGGAAACACTGGGCATCAGCACTGGAATTGTCCAATGAATAACAAAGCTCTTCCACCACCACCTCCAAGACCTGCGACAAGTGCTCCTATGATTCGTGCACCTCCACCTTGGGCTCTCAACATCAACACTAAGCCTGGGTCTACGGTTGCTCGTGCCAACTGTGTCAACGCCGCTCAAGCTGAGCATGCTACTGGAGTTGTGATGGGTATGCTTCCTGTTAACTCAGTCCCTGCACGAGTTTTGTTTGATTCTGGTGCTTCGCATTCTTTTGTTTCTCACAAGTTTGCGCATGAGCAAGATCTGGCTATGGTTCCTTTATTACATCGTCTTATGGTACAATCTCCTAGGTCAAACATGAGGGCTGCTCATATCAGCCATGGCAATCAAAAATGAGATTGGTGGCTCTTCGTTTCCGGCTTCTTTAATTATTCTGGGCAATTCTGATATTGATGTTATCTTGGGCATGGATTGGTTAACAGCAAATGCAGCTGTGATTGATTGTGCTGAACGTTCGGTTTCTCTGAAAATTCCTGAAGGCCATATAGTCTATTCTCCAAGTCTGACTCCTGCAATTCAGCTTTATTCTTTGGCGGCTCTGAATGATGATGCTATGGAAGGTATTGAATGTGTTCCTGTAGTCTGTGAGTTCCCAGATGTCTTTCCTGAAGAGTTGCCAGGTATGCCTCCGGATCGTGAGGTTGAGTTTGTCATTGAACTTGAACCTGGTACCGCTCCTATCTCCAAGCGGCCTTATAAAATGGGTCCTGCTGAGTTGGCTGAACTCAAACGTCAGTTGGATGAATAAGAGAAGTTGGGTTTCATTCAGCACAGTACTTCTTCTTGGGGTACCCCAACCATCTTTGTGAAGAAGCGAGACAAGACTGATAGACTTTGTGTGGACTATCGGGCACTCAATGCTAAAACAATCAAGAATAAATATCCCCTTCCGCGGATTAATGATCTCTTCGATCAGCTAGATGGAGCTGTGGTATTCTCTAAGCTTGATTTGAGAAGTGGTTATCATCAAATCAAGATTCGCAAGGAAGATGTTCCCAAAACAGCTTTCACCACCCGCTACGGCCTGTATGAGTACACGGTCATGTCTTTCGGTCTCACCAATGCACCTGCCACCTTCTCGAGGCTTATGAACTCGGTTTTCATGGAGTATCTTGATAAGTTCGTTGTGGTCTATCTGGATGACATTCTAGTCTCTATTCTAAGTCAAAGGAAGAACATGAAGAACACCTTCAGTGTGTCCTAAACAAGCTTCGTG
Organism: Avena eriantha; assembly: GCA_910589775.1. Classification (NCBI taxonomy): domain Eukaryota; kingdom Viridiplantae; phylum Streptophyta; class Magnoliopsida; order Poales; family Poaceae; genus Avena; species Avena eriantha. Next base: position 257,363,289 of record OU342744.1, on the reverse strand, counting down.
AGAACCGCCTGTATGCAAAGTTCTCCAAGTGTGAATTCTGGCTGCCTCAAGTCACATACCTTGGTCACGTCATCTCTGCCAAGGGCATTGCCGTCAACCCAGAAACTATTAAGACAATTATGGACTGGCTTCCACCCATAAATGTCAAAGAAGTCTGGAGTTTCCTTGGCTTGGCTAGTTACTGCCGTCGCTTCGTTCAAAACTTCTCAAAGATTGCGAAGCCTCTTACCAATCTCCTCAAGAAAGGCAAGAAATACCTTTGGACTCCTCCATGTCAAGCAAGCTTTGAAACACTCAAAGAGAAGCTCACTTCCACACCAGTCTTTGTTCCTCCAGATACATCAAAGCCTTTCCAAATATTCTGTGATGCTTCATTGCAAGGATTGGGTGCGGTCCTTATGCAAGAAAAGCAAGTTGTTGCTTATGCATCTCGGCAGTTGAAGACGCATGAGATCAACTATCCTACACATGACCTCGAACTCGCAGCAGTTGTCTTTGCTTTGAAAGTATGGAGGCATTATTTGCTTGGCAACCGTTGTGAGATCTTTTCTGATCACAAGAGTCTGAAGTATATCTTCACACAGCCTGATCTCAACCTTCGTCAGAGGAGGTGGATTGAAACAATCAATGATTTCGATTTGACCATCAACTACACTCCGAGCAAAGCCAATGTCATGGCCGATGCTCTCAGCCGAAAAGCTTATGTCAACAGTCTCATGGTGGAAGAACAATAGCCTCTCTTGTGCGAGGAATTCCGCAGACTCAACCTTGAAATTGTGGATCAAGGTTATCTTCGGAACCTTCTAGCAACACCTCTCTTGGAAGAAAAAGTTCGCTCCATTCAACTTGGTGATCCTTACACTAAAAAGATCATTTCCAACATTCTGCTTCCGAAGTATGAGTCCTTCCACATAGATGACCAAGGCACTCTTTTCTTTGAACACCGGATGTTTGTTCCGAACTACCCGGGTTTAAGAGAGCAAGTTCTCAAGGAGGCGCATGATTCTGTTCTTTCTATCCACCCTGGCAGCACTAAGATGTACATGGACTTGAAAACACAATATTGGTGGCCTGGTTTGAAACGATATTGTGCCAAGTATGTCTCGGAGTGTGATGTTTGTCGCAGAGTTAAAGCTGTCCATCAGAAACCTTCTGGTCTTCTACAACCATTGAAGCCTCCGGAATGGAAATGGGAGAAAGTAGAGATGGACTTCATCACTTGTTTTCCAAGGTCGCAGAAGGGCAACAATGCAATCTTTGTTGTCATTGACAGGCTTTCCAAAGTAGCTCACTTCTTTTCAGTCAAGGAAACAATTTCTGCAATTCAGTTGGCTGAGCTCTATATCAACAGAATTGCCTCTCTCTGTCGGGTTCCTCTTGAGATCAGTTCAGACCGTGGAAGCATCTTCACTTCCAAGTTCTGGGGAAGTTTTCAAAATGCCTTGGGAACAAAATTAAACTTCAGCACAGCCTACCACCCTCAGTCGCAAGGACAAGTTGAAAGGATCAATCAGATTCTGGAAGATATGCTCCGTGCTTGCGTTATCTCGTTCGGCATGAAGTGGGAAGAATGTCTGCCTTATGCTGAATTCTCTTACAACAACAGCTTCCAGAAAAGTCTAAAGATGGCACCATTTGAGGCTCTCTATGGTCGCAAATGCAGAACTCCGATTGGTTGGTCGGGCGCAGGTGAAAGAATATTGTTTGGCCCCGACATTGTAACTCAAGCAGAGGAGAAAGTTTACATCATTCTTGAAAATCTGAAGATTGCTCAAAGTCGCCAGAAGAGAAATTATGACAGAAAGCACACGTACATGGAGTATGTCCCTGGTGATCTCGTTTACCTTCGTGTCACTCCCATGAGAGGCACGCACCGCTTTGGTATCAAAGGAAAGCTGGCTCCTAGATACATCGGTCCTTTCAAAAATCGTAGAAGAAGAGGAGAAGTTGCTTATGCTCTTGAGCTCCCTGAACAACTCAAAGTCCATGATGTTTTCCACATCTCTCAACTCAAGAAGTTCTTCAAGGATCCCGGCAGGACCGTGGACCATGAACTCATCAATCTCCAAGAAGATCTGTCTTATCAAGAGCACCCCACAAAAATTCTTGAAGTCACAGAAAGAAGGACTCGCAGCAAGTCCATCAAGTTCTGCAAGGTGCAGTGGTCGCACCATTCCGTTGATGAAGCCACTTGGGAACGTGAAGATGAGCTCCGTGCCAAGTACCCTACCCTCTTTGAGTCTTCTTCTTCCTAGAATCTCGGGGCGAGATTCCTGTTTAGTGGGGGAGAGTTGTAGCATCCCAATTGTCTAACAATTGTAATGCTACTTGGTCTAGTAATATATTGGCTACTTCCTATATATAATTTTTGCATCATAATTATATCATGCTCATGTCATCATGCCACCTTGCATTTGAGCATCATATAAAACCCCTTTTCTTTTGGTTCTGCTCTCATATGCATTATTAATTGTATTTGCGTCTTGATATTGTATTTGGTTATGGATATATTGTTTAAATACCCAAGTTGAGTTGGGGGCATATCTTTATTCAACTCCATCACTTTTCTTTTCACCACCTTATAATTCCACCATCCCATTAAACCATGAGCTTGTATTTCTTTTCTTTGAATTTATTCTTAGCTCATGCGAATGGGGTGGATCCAATTCTAATAATTCTTTTGATTGGCCTTATTCCACTTCTTCAAAATGCATAAGTATAATGCCATAACATTAGTTTGTTCTCACAAAATAAATCATGGCATTTATAATTTTGCATGAGCCATGCAACCTTCATCACCACCTTTGTCCCATTGGTTTTCCTTTGTTTTAGTGGTCCATTCTTTGTGGGATCACCTACATATCTCTCCACCATCTCCATATTCTCATCTACACCATTTTATTCTTTTCCATTCATTATGTAATTGAGGCCTTTTTCCCATAAGCTTTTTCCATCTCTTTTTCTTGATTACTTTTTCACCTCATCTTAGCCTAAATCCAAGCCCTCTCCTCACTCCCTAGCTAGCCCTGTTCCATTATTCAAAATATGCAAAAACTTCCAAAAAGAATATTTCTTGGGCTTGTTTAAATCTGCAACAAATAAAAATAAAAATCAAAACAGATAATAAAACAAAAAGAAATAAAAAGAGAAAAACCTTACCTGCAGCTCAGCCCGCAGCCCAGCAGCAGCCTCCCTACCTGTCCGTGGCCCAGTAGCAGCGCCGGCCCGTGGCCCAACCTCCTTCCCAGCCCGTACTGTTCCTCTTCCCCCTCCGTCTGACGCTGTTCGCCCTTTCTCTCTCTCTCTCAGCAGTAGACGGAAAGCAGCGGCGAGGAGCAGGTGGTCGTTCCCCCCGCCGTCTGCTGCGTCAGCCCACGCCTCCCGCACGCCAGCCCTCCTCCTTATCCTCACGCCAAGCCGCCTTTTTACCCTAACCCTAGCTCTGCTCCGTCCCCTCTCCCTCTTCTCCGCGTGTCCGCCGCCAGTCAGAGCTCCGCGCCTCCGCTGCCGTCCTCGCCGGTGACCGGGAACACGCCGGGAAGCGTTGCCGCAGACCGTGGAGTCGATCCTGCCCGCTGGGAGACACCAAGCTCGCCGCAGCCGCCCCCTCGCCAGCGAACAGCATGCCACCGCAGCAGCCCCGCCGTTCCCCTCCGCTCCGACCACCTCCTGCCCCGATTCCAGTGGGAATCGATCGAGGTGAGAACACCCCCGCTCCTCTCCCGTTTTCCCTCCACCCCGCGTGCCTAGCGCCGCCCGGTTGTGACCCCCGCCAGTTATCTGCCCCGCCGGCGAGCGGCCAGGCCTGCGTGCCCCCTCTGTTTTCCGAGACGCCCCGACTAGTGTAGCCCGCCGCCGCCGTTTGCCCCTGAGCGAGATCGGTAGCCAAAGCCTCCCTCTGCAATTTTCGTTTTGGCGGCAAGATCTATCTCGCCGCGGTTGCGACGCCACCCTCGCCGGAAACCTCACCGTCGTCAGGTCGTGCCGCGATTCAGAGAGGCCGGATTCAGTTCAGAGCCCGCGTGGCATTTTGCGAAAAGCCCCCCACCCCCAACTCCGGTCGATCACGCCTAGGTCCCTCGCCACCCCAGTGCCCCACCTGTCAGCCGCCTGGCAAACTTGCAGAAAACCCCCCTAGCTTCCCAGGCCTCAACCCGCGCTCCCCCGCTGCGCCCCGTGGTTGACCCATGCCCCCGCGCTGTCACGTGGGACCACGTCTCCGTCGGGCCCGCATGTCAGCCGCTTGGGCTAGCCAGCGTCGCGGTGAGAAAGCCTTTTGCGCGCGGATCTCGCCCAGTCAGCAACGGCCCACCTGTCTGTGACTGTGGCTAGGTTTGCCTGAGTGTAAAACGTTTTTCTGTTTTCTGTTTTTAAATAAACTTTTCAGAAAAGGTTTAAATACAAATTCAAATCAGATTTAAATAACTTTTCAAATATAAATCAAAGTAATACAAATAATATATGTTTTTGAATCAGAAAAATGTGAGGTTTTCAAATATGCCCTTCAAATATTATTTGAACTCATTAAAATTTCGAGATGATTAAAATTACAATAAAATGCCCTTTTCCTTAATTAATTAATAACTTTAATTCTACAACTCCAAATTTGACAAATAATATGTCTAAATCGATCAGCGCGACGAGCCCGTTCTATTTATGCAGTCCTTGTTCTGAATTGAAGCATGCATCATGTCATTATTAAAAATCTGAACTGTTTATGACAATAAAACTTGGTTAAATAAATAGTAAAATGCTTTATTTCTTGTATCCACACCTCACCCTTGCCATGCTACTTTAATGCCATGTAAATTGTGCATCATTCATCATGGCATGCTTGTTTGCTTGACGCATTTTAATTCATATGCTTCTGCACTTTATTTATGTTGGCCCTTGTTTGTTTGGTTCTTCTTCGAATAGACACCCAGCAGGAGAATTACCAGGAATCACAGGAGTACTACCCAGATCCATCTCTCGCTTCAACTGAGCTGCCAGGCAAGCACTACCACATGCTTGCATACATACAGTACCTATTGCCTCTATCTTATTCTTGCATCATTGAGTCGCGATTGCATCAAATTGAATCCCAAGTACTGCATAGCCTTACTTTTAAACCCCACCGAAGCTTGTTCCTCCATCCCATGAGCCATTACTACAGGAGTTGTTTGAGCCATGCGAGTTGTAGAAAAGCATGTGTAGGGTATGTGAGAGTCTGATGAATAACGAGGTACCTAAGCAACATAACCTGAGTAGTAATGGGATAACTAATGAAAGAGGCACCGGTGAGCAATATCTGCTATTTGGTTTTTCATGCTCACTTGTGTCCCGTAGGACCCCGAGTACTTGATTCCTGTTCCTTGACTATTCGCACTATCCACATCCGGGAGGCCTTATGGACCCCCCTGAGCCAGAGCTTGATTCGTTCTTATTTCTTGGGGCCACAATTAGTTTGGGGCTTTATCACTATCCTATACTTATGCCATGTTACTGTTTTATTTAAGATTGTGCGAGGAGCACCTGTACTGTTTTGGATCGTGACACGTTTTCGCTGTATCGACAAGCCCAATCACATTTTCGGGTTCCCAGTCATTTACCGCCGTCCACACAAACCTTGGGTCCGTCTCGGAGCCGGCCAACTTCGTTGCGGGTAGCTTAATGGGGTGGCCCCCTGAAATATTTCTGAATCCTGTGATTGCTTTGTCGTGAATGCCTCGTTGGGTTTTGATTTGGTTTTTCCGAGGTTGATCGGGTGTGTGTTGCTATTCGTGCACCCCTGAAGGGTAAATCTTTCTGAAAGCCGTGTCCGCGGTTATGGACGACTTGGAGCACAGTTTCTCGATCATAGACAAGTATAACTAAAGTACCGCTTTTAACTTGACTAAGAACTTGACTAGTAAATAGTGCAACACTCATGGAATGGTTAATAAAACTGCCAACGGATGATTGGGGTTGTTCGTCCGCTTCCTTGTTGGTAAGCGAGGAGGAGGATGGATCTGTTAATTATACTGTTATAACTAATGTTCTTAATTCACGGACATCCGTCTTTCATTGGTTAGGCGGATGGTTAGCGAGTATCTGTAGAATTGTTAGGTATTATCTTTTGCTGCAATTGCGTCACCCCAGGTTGTGTCCCCTTTAGCGGCATAAAGACTTGCTGAGTACCCCTAGGGTCTCACACGATAAATTGTTTGATTCAGATGAATGGGTATACCCGCAAGATGGATACTGGGTGGAAGAGACAGATGATGTTGGCAACGATCATTCGGTGTAGAGATTACGGGAAGGGGATCTGTGAGATCTGTGGGCGGGATGTGTTTATTTATGTGGCATCTTATGCCGATTTGCTTCTTATCCGTACTCGGATCTTGTTTTCCGCTTCTGCCTGATACTCTGATGTGTGATGTATGAGGAGATATCCTAAATTATTATCTCTATCTAGGACATTTGAATCTTGCCGTATGGCGTTGCAATATTTCTATTTCTTTTAGATGGAATGGCTCTGAGGACTGTTGTATGTGGCTTGCATACATACTCATTTGTGTATGTAGTTGATCCCTTCGCCTGCCGATTACGCCGCTCGTTCTTGTCCCGATGTCTGAAAGTGCTTAGGACGGCCGAAAGGTCTACCGTGAGTGGCCCTGGGCCCCACCGTACTATTTTAACCACTCTCGGTCATCCAGGCATGTAACTAAGAGCGTAATTCACCGAGGTAGTTACAGATTTACTCAGATCACAAGAGCTTGAAGTATATTTTCACTCAAAAGGAGCTGAATATGAGGCAAAGGAGATGGATAGAGTTAATCAAGGATTATGACCTTGACATTCACTATCACCCCGACAAAGCCAATGTGGTAGCGGATGCTCTTGGCAGATTGCCGTGTAGGTTAAACACCATGATCAAGGAGAAGCAACCAAGTTTGCATGAGGAGTTAGAGCATTTTAGAACTGAGCTAGTTATCAGAGGATTTTTAGCTAGCATTGAACTTCAACCCACTTTGATTAGTCAAATCAAGGAAGCCCAGCAGGGAAATGCAAGTATCGATGGAATCAAGCGTCGTATTGGTACAGCACAAGTACCTGGATTCACCGAAGATGAAGAAGGGGTTATGTGGTACAAAGGACGTACCTGCGTGCCAGCAGATTTAGAGTGGAAGCAAGTTTTCATGCAAGAAGCTCATGATACTCTTTATTCTATCCACCCCGGAGGAATGAAGATGTATCAGGATTTGAAGGAGCAATTTTGGTGGCACAAGATGAAGAGAGAGATCGGAAGCTACATCTTTAAGTGTGATATCTGTCAAAGAGTCAAAGCAGAACATCAGAGACCCACAGGACTGTTGCAACCATTGCAGATTCCGCAATGGAAATGGGATTCCGTCGGAATGGACTTTATCACCGGTTTGCCTACTTCTAGTAGGGGAAATGACTCTATATGGGTCATCGTTGATAGATTATCCAAGGTAGCCCACTTTATACCTATCAAGAAAACCTATTAGAGTTCTAAGCTAGCAGAGTTGTACATCGCTAGAATTGTCAGTTTGGATGGAACCCCCAAGACCATAGTGTCGGATCGAGGAACCCAATTCACCTCAAGATTTTGGCAGAAAGTCCAAGAAGGATTAAGAACCAAGTTGAATTTCAGCACAGCTTATCACCCGCAGACCAATGGAGAGACTGAAAGAGTCAACCAAATCCTAGAAGATATGTTGAGAGCTTGTGTGCTAGAATATGGATCAAAATGGGAAGACTGTCTGCCTTTTGCAGAATTGTCATACAACAACAGTTGTCAAGGCAGTTTGCAAATAGCCCCATTTGAGTTCTTATATGGAAGAAAGTGTCGTACCCCTTTGAATTGGTCGCAAGTAGGAGAGAGTCAGATTTTCGGACCCAACATCCTAGGAGAAGCCGTAGAAGGTTCACAAAGTCCTTGAGCACCTCAAGACCGCCCAATCCAGACAGAAGAGTTATGCTGACAAGAGGCGTAGAGACCTAACCTTCAATGTCGGAGATTTTGTGTATCTCAAGGTTTCGCCATTGAAGGGAACGCAACATTTTAGTCTGAAAGGAAAGTTAGCCCCCAGATATATCGGACCCTTCAAGATTCTGAATCGTCGAGGAGAAGTATCGTATCTACTGGAACTGCCAGAGGAGATGTCAGCCATCCATGATATGTTCATATCTCGTTACTTTGCAAATGCTTAGAAGTGCCAGAGAAGACAGAAGTTTAAAGGAACATCGATCACTGGGCCGTTGATATCAACAAGGATCTAATGTATCGTGAAGTGCCCATCCGTATCTTGGAGGAAGCTTACAGAACCACCAGGACCCGGAGTATCAAGTTTCTCAAGATCCAATGGAGTAACATACCGAAGAGGAAGCCACTTGGGAGCGAGAAGATTACATTAGGACCGAGTTTCTAGATCTCTTTAGTTCCTAGTTTTCTTTCTTAAATCTCGAGACGATATTTTTTTTAAGGGGGGAAGGTTTGTAACATCCCAAATCATTAATCAATGTTATCAAGATCCAAATCACCCAATTTAGGGTTAACAAAAACTTTTTATCATTAAAAATAATTATGAATGCATGTGTGTTTGCATTAATATAGATTTGTTTGGAATTGCCATGTTTGATTGTTCTAATGGTTGTAAAATGATTCAAAGGTGAATGCCACATCATCTAGATCATTCCCAAACAAAATCCAAAGAAAAAGAAATCAAATAAGATTAATAAATGCAAATGGTCACTTTTGCCATTTTAATCCACTAGGCCACTTTAGGTGTTCCTAGAAGTCAAGTCTTAACAGAAATAATTCTGGATCTTTGCACCCCTTGCTAGTACAAGTAAAGATCTACCAAGGCCCACTTTGAATTCTTACAAAAACATTTAAACACTAATTTTAAACGGCAATTGAAAATGGAATCATGTGTATGTACATAGATCCCACTTTTTAAAAAACTACTCAAATGAGTTCACCTTGACAATCCCAAGCAACCACAGATGTTCAAGCATATGACTAACACACCGACCAAAAATCTTTGCAAAATTTAAATAAAATGTTCTTGCGGCCATTGTGTCGAACACCTTGTGATCACAGATAAACATGCCTAACTAACACTGTTTTGATCAATGTTTTGTCGAGCCATTTAACCTCAATTCACTCCTCCGGTCTCCCCTAGTCCCAACCATGCCATAAACAGGCTACCCTTTAGCCTTTAGCAGTAGTGCAACGCCACCCCGACGCCATTATTGCCGGCCGACCATGCCCACGTCGTAGGAGACTGCCCCGCCCTCTTCCGCTACACCTGGGAGGTAGGCGTGATAGCACTGCAGCCCACGGTCCCTTCCCCGGGCAATGCCAGCCCCTAGACCACCGCAGACAGCCCGCGCTCTCCATCTCTGCACCATGCACAGACCGCGCCAGAGCGCCGTCCCTGACAGCCTCGCACAAGCCACGCCATGCCCTCAGCTTGCACGCGTAGCTCCGCTTTAACCCTAGAACGCCACCAGACATGCCCATTTCTCGCCACACGACCAGCAACCGCTGTGAGCCGCATCGAACACTCCCTATCTCCTCCCAAAGCGCGGACGCGCACGACCAAACGCCACCGCCCCTAGCCATGCCATTACCCCGTAGCTGACCGCCAGGAGGCAGAGCACCGTCCGCCTACCGACGAGCTCACCGTCGCACCTCACGGCCCCCTCGTCGACCAATAAAAGGAGACCTCCCCCAGCCTCCATTGCCACACTACCTCACTCCCCTCTCCCTCAGAACCACCCCACACCATCCCCGGAGCCGCTCAACTTCCTTCGCCGGAATTGTTCCGGAGCTCGCCGCAGCAAAGGAGAAAGGGGCCCATCGATTTCGACCACCCTAGGAGCCGCCGCAACCATGCCTGAGTCCGCCATCGTCCACACGTTCGATCGCCCCCATCGCCATGTTAGCTGGAGCCCTAGTAAGCCCCCAATCGACCCCCACCGAGCCGCTAGGTTTCACTCTCACCGGCGACCTGTTCGTCGTCGACGATGAGCCACGACCATTGATCTCTATTCTAATCGCACGGTCCACATCGCCCTATCCCGCTTGGCGATTTGTTGTGCCGCTGACATGCGGGACCCCCTTTTCAATTTCCCTCTATGCCGCAGAGCGTCACTGGGCCAGCCCATTTAGTTTCCTGCCTTAGCCCGTAGATTCAAATAAAGATTTTTCTAATTAAGTTTAAGCTAGATTCTGTCCACTAGTTTAAAAATCAATTCAGAGGGTTCTACTGAACCAAATTTTGTTGGAAAGATAATTATAATCTCTATCCAAGCCCGTTGGATTTAAATCAATTGGAGTTAGATATCTCCAATAGCAAAAATAACATTACAGAGAGTTTTCTACATTCAAACATTTTTCAAAAATCAACCATAATAGCTTTTGAGTTGATTTAAACTCTCAAAAATCACATTTTGACAATACCTATCTGAATATGTAATAATATTTAGGTTTACATGCAGTGACTTTGGACTAGTACCAAAATAATGCTATATACGCATTTCTAGTCACTTTAAATCATTTAAATAATAAACCTAAACTTATTGAAATGTGAGAAAACATTTAAATCACATTCCCATGCATTAGAATATGTGGTGATGACATGTGTCCACATGATCCCATATTTTAATTGGAGAATATTAAATCATAGTGAATTTCAATGAGTAGAAATTACATTTCTCAAATAAAATAAATGAAACTAGTTCATTAAATCTTGTGATGAATGTGATGATACTAGATCATCAACTGTGTGCATTAGTGCACTAAATAGACTAGTTACGTATTGTTTGGTGATTGTGTATTCCGTATGTATTTATAGACGATAGTACCGACCAAGTCTACAAAGAGGAGGAGTTCTACCCCGAGGAAGACGAGGAGAATTTCAACCACTGCACCAACCAAGGCAAGCTATTATTGGAAAGCTAATACTTGCAAGCCATCACTAGATGCAAGTTAACCTAAGAAAAATGCCTTAAGCATGCTTTGGTTATACCCTCTTTGATTTATACCTATCCCAAGTTTTACTTGCTAGTTTTACGTTCTTCTACTTTACCAAAGTTCTTTACTTTGTTTATAGATAGCATAAAGGAATAAAACTTGGCCTATCTAGTTAGACTTAGATGTCATTCTATGGCATGAGATTGATATTAGCATCCCACCTTAGTGAACACTCTTAACTTAGTAGTTAGAGCAAAACCAAAAACTTGATCACTTTAGATGGGAATACTTGGTGAAAATGATTATGAAAACCTTGGAATGATGAGTCATTCTATTGAGATGTTTTGACATGTGTTGAGAAACACAAATGGTTTATGATGATGAAAATGTTAAGGCATGAGCCTTAGCCCTTTATAAAAACTGATGGTTGGGTTCGGATGCGATACCATTCCAATTTTACCGTACAACCACAATACATGAATTGGGTAAGGCTTAGCCGAAATTTTATATGCATTAGCATGGGTTCCCTTGCGGGAGAGGTTTGAGCTGAGGCTACCTCTCAATGTTGTCCACCTATGTAGTGCCCAGGATGGTAGATGGCCATGGCTGGGAGGCCAAGCTCATAGGAGAGGTGCTTGTACTAGGGTGCGTAATTGAAAGGTTATGATTGATTATCCGCATACTAAGTATGATGATTCAGGGTTATCCCTGACGGATGTATCGAATGTTGTGGTGAAAGTGTACCACCTCTACAGAGTGTCAAACTATTCGAATAGCCACGTCCGTGGTTATGGATAGTTGGAGTGGCCATACTATTCCGTTGTAACATTTTTCAGAAAGACTTATGAAATGAATGGTGACTTTGAATTGACCACAACAAGGTTGTGACTATGACAACTAAGTTCCCACTTAGGTGATTTAGAACTTTATTTTATCTTTCTTTGTTTCTGAACTCAGCTTAGGTTTCAAACTTAACTTTACAAATAAACTTAGAGTTTAGTATTCCTACTAGAACTACTTTACTTGTTAGTGATAGTTTGCGAGTACTTAAAGAGTACTCATGGCTTTGTCCCTGGCTATTCCCGTGGCCAGACTATGAAGAGGACTATCCGGAAGAAGGACAGCAGGACGGCTGCGACAACTAGGACTATCTCCCATCGTCATCATTGCCTGTGACACTGAAGATGGAGCCCACCGCTACGCTTACTATTCTGTTGCTTGTTTGTACTAAGACTGGATCATGAGATCATTTATTTGTGTAAGACCTTATTATGGTTTGTAATGGATGATGTACTGTGATATCCAATCTGTTATGTCTCACAAAAACGGCAATCCTGGGATTACGATCTATGGCATAACAGGCATCTGGTATTAAAAATCCGGGTGTTGACAAAAGTCCATACTTGGTTTTCATACATGGATCCCATTTCGGAATTCATGGCTTCTTGCCATTTGTCGGGATCTGGGCTCATCATAGCTTCCTCATACATCGCAGGGTCGTCGATGTTGTCCATGAAGATGATGTTCAATGCAGGGTCATACCAATCATGACTGGCACGAACCCTCGTCGACCTGCGAGGTTCAGTAGTAACTTCGTTCGAAGTTTCATGATCATCATTATTAGCTTCCTCTCTTATTGGTGCAAGCAGCACAGAAACATCTTCCGGTGCTGCGCTACTCTCAACTCCGAGAGAAGGTTCAACAACCTCGTCGATTTCTACTTTCCTTCCAGTCACTTCTTTCGAGAGAAACTCCTTCTCAAGAAAGGATCCATTCTCAGCAACAAAAACATTGCCTTCGGATCTATGATAAAGGTATACCCAATTGTTTCTTTAGAGTATCCTATGAAGACGCATTTTTCTGCTTTGGGTTCAAGCTTGTTGGGTTGTAACTTCTTTACATATGCTTTGGAGCCCCAAACTTTAAGGAACGACAACATAGGTTTCTTGCCAAACCACAATTCATACGGTGTCGTTTCAACAGATTTAGATGGTGCCCTATTTAAAGTGAATGCGGTTTTCTCTAATGCATAACCCCAAAATGATAACGGTAAATCTATAAGAGACATCATAGACCGAACCATATCTAAGAGAGTTCGATTATGACGTTCGGACACACCATTATGTTGTGGTGTTCCCGGCGGTGTCAACTACGAAAGTATTCCACATTTCTTTAAATGCATGCCAAACTCGTAACTTAGATATTCACCTCCGCGGTCAGAACGCAAAAACGTAATCTTCTTGTTACGATGATTTTCTACTTCACATTGAAATTCCTTAAACTTCTCAAAAGTTTCTGACTTATGTGTCATAAAGTAGACATACCCATATCTACTCAAGTCATCCATGAAAGTAAGAACATAACGATATCCACTGCGCAATGATACGCTCATTGGGCCGCACACATCGCTGTCTAATAATTCCAATAAGTCCGTAGCTTGCTCCATTGTCCCATAGAATGGAGTCTTAGTCATTTTCCTATTAGCCATGCTTCGCATCTTTCAAGTGATTCAAAATCAAGTGATTCAAGAAGTCCATCGGAATGGAGTTTCTTCGTGCGCTTCACTCCAATGTGACCAAGATGCCAGTGCCACATGTATGTAGAATTATCATTCATTTTTATTCGTTTAGCATCTATGTTGTGAACATGTGTATCACTACTATCAAGATTCAATAAGAATAAACCATTCATTTCAGGTGCATTACCATAATAAATATTACTCATATAAATCGAACAACCATTATTCTCAGACTTAAATGAGTAACCGTCTCTCTATAAACAAGATCCAGAAATAATGTTCATGCTTAACGCAGGCACCAAATAACAATTATTCAAGGTCAAAACTAATCCTGAAGGTAGATGAAGAGAGAGCGTGCCGACGGCGATCACATCAACCTTGGAGCCATTTCCACGCATCGTCACCTCGTCTCTCACCAGTCTTTGTTTATTCCGTAGCTCCTGTTTCGAGTTACAAATATGAGCAACCGAACCAGTATCAAATACCTAGGCACTACTACTATTACTAGTAGGATACACATAAATAACATGTATATCAAATATAGCTTTCTTCTTGATGTTGCCGTTGATCAGATCTACCAGGTACTTGGCGTAGGTGCGCTTCCAATGACCTTCACCCTTGCAGCAGAAGAACTCAGTATCAGGTTTAGGACCAGCCTTGGGATTCTTAGCAGGCGCGGCAGCTTTCTCGCCGTCCTTCTTAAAGTTGCCCTTGTTCTTACGCTTGCCCTGTTTCTTGAAATTGGTGGTCTTATTGACCATCAACACTTGGTGCTCCTTCTTAATCTCCACTTTAGCAGTTTTCAGTATGGAGAAGAGTTCAGGCAACGTCTTGTTCATGCAATGCATATTGTAGTTCATCACAAAGTTCTTGTAACTAGGTGGCAGTGATTGGAGGACCCGATGAATCCCCAATGCATTAGGAATCGTTATTCCCAATTCTTGGAGCCTGTTGCGTGCCCAGACATTTTGAGCACGTGCTTGCTAACGGAGCTGCCCTCTTCCATTTTACAGTTAAAGAACTTCTCAGAGGCCTCATAGCTCTCGACAGCCGCATGAGTCTCAAAGATCAGCTTGAGCTCATTGATAATCTCAAAAGGGTCTTGGTGCTCAAAGCGCTTCTGAAGCTCCAATTCTAAACCGTATAGGATGGCACACTAAGCTATGGAGTAGTGATTTTTTCGAGTGATGAAAACATTCTTAACATCATCGGAGGCATCCTCTACAGGTGGGTCACCTAGCGGTGCATCAAGCACATAGGTCAACTGACCAGCGCTGAGGACAATCCTCAATCCACAGAACCAGTCCATGAAGAAGTTGCTTCCATTGTTTTTCAGCTTTTCTTTCTCTAGGAACGCATTAAAGTTGATGGAGGGGGTCGCCATGATCTACAACATATTTGCAAAGAGTTTAGACTAAGTTTATGAAAAATTGAGTTCTAATTTAATTCTTAAATTAACTAGGTGAACTCCCACTCAAAACAACACCCCTCACGTTGCCTTAGTGATTACACGAACCAAATCCACTACACCAAGTCCGATCTTCACGAGACAAGATGTAGCTTCAAAGGAAAACTATCAACATGTTCATCATATCATTTGTATGACTCATGCTTTACCTTTCGGTATTGCGTGTTCCGAGACCATGTCTGTACACGCCAGGCTCGTCAAGATTAACCTTAGTATCCGCATGTGCAAATCTGGCTTGCACCCGTTGTATGTACATGTAGAATCGATAACACCCGATCATCACGAGATGCTTCGAAACGATGAGTCTTAGCAACGGTGCCTACTAAGGACGAATACTTTATTACTTGATATTTAGTGAGAGGGATCATCTTATAATGCTACCGTCGCGATCTAAGCAATATAAGATTCAAAAGGATTAACATCATGTGCAATTCATAATATGTGACATGATATGGCCTTTCTGCTTGTGCCTTTGATCTCCATCTCCAAAGCACGGGCATGATCTCCATCATCACCAGCATAGCGTCAAGGTCAGTGGCGCTGCTTCATGGTTATCCATCACTAATAGCAACTATAACAACTACTTGTAATAAAGCTATTACATGATGAATAGACACACAGGTCTTAACAGAACTTAAAGACAACCATTAGGCTCCTTCCGGTTTCCATATTACAGTAAACATCATTGCATACATCAAATATATTCACAATCAACATCATCACCATATCACATCACATGCCCCTGCAAAAACAACTTAGACGCCTCTAATTTTCTTTGCATGTTTTACGTGGTTTGGGGCTCTCGTATAAGAACCGATCTTACCTACGAACAAGAACCACAACGCTGATACTAGTGTTGTCAGATGCTAATTGTAAATTGAATCTTAACTATGGTGGGATAGACAGACACCCGCAAAGCCACTTGTGCAATGCAAGTTGCACGTCAAGCGTGGAGCAAGTCTCATGTACGAGGACATGTAAGGTTAGCCCGAGCCGATTCACCCCACCATCCCACAAGATGCAAAGTACACGTGAAGACAATGACAACAAAAGCTTCAACGCCCACAATAACCATTTTGTTCTACTCGTGCAACAGATCTACACATAGACATGGCTCAGAAACCACTTATGGGTTCGTAGTAGGGAAAACAAAAAAATTCTACCGCAAGAACGAACAAAGCCAAGATCTAATCTATGGAAAAGCCAAGATCTAATCTATGAGATAAGTGCAACGAGATAGATCTGTACTAACCCTTGTAGATCCAAAGCCGTGTTCGAGATCATATCTTGTGGTTGATGTAGATGATCACTTGCCGATCTCAAGATCGAGTAGACGATCCTTCCGGCGCCGCGTTTCGGTAGCGCTTCCGTAGTCGGTCACACGTGCAGAGTCAATGCAAACCTTCCTCTCCCTGTTCCAGTGAGCAGCACAGGTAGTAGATCTCCATGGAATCCCAGCAGCATGACGGTGTGGTGGTGGTGGTGGAGAAGGATTTCTGCAGGGCTTCACCTAAGCTCGAGCAGAAGGACGGAGGAGGATGGTGGCGGATAGGGCAGAGAGTAAAGGGGCAAGGGGGAGGGGTGGCGCCTCCCCTCCTAATATAGAGGGGAGGGGGCGCCCTAGGGTTTCCCCCTTGGTGCCTCCTTCCCCCCAAGTCTCCCCTTTCTCTTTCTTGGTTTTCAAGTAAACTCCTTTAAAACTTCCAGAACCTTCTGAAACATTCTAGAAACTCAAACTAAATACTCTAGAACTTTTACGACACCTAGAAAAAGATTTCCTTTACATGAATCTTATTCTCCGAACCATTTCGGATCTCCTCGTGATGTCCCGAATCCAATCCGAGGCTCCGAACAACATTCGGTATCCAACACATATTCCATATCTACCAAAAACAACATTGAACCTTAAGTGTGTCACCCTACAGTTGGCGAATATGTAGACATGATCGAGACACCTCTCCAATCCATAACCATCAGCGGGATCTGGAGATCCATAATGGCTCCCACATACTCAACGATGACTTCATGATCGATAGAACCATTAACATACGAAACCAATTCCCTTTGTCACGCAATACTCTACTTATCTGAGGTTTGATCATCGGTATCTCCATACCTAGTTCTACCTTGTTACCGATAAGTACTCTTTACTCGTTCTGTGATATGTCATCCCTTGTGAACTAGTCACATGCTCGCAAGCTAATTAGATGACATTCCACCGAGAGGTCCCAGAGCATATCTATCCGTCATATGGATGGACAAATTCCAGTCTTGATCCATGCGCTTCAACACATACTTTCAGAATACCTAATGCCACCTTTATAGCCACCCAGTTACGAAGCGGCGTTTGTTGTCATCAAGGCACTCATCCGGTGATGGTAATTAATACAATCCCATTGTTGAAGGATTAGGTTACTATGTATTTGAAATCTTGTAGCAAAACAAACTTAATGACTTGCTCTTATGCTATGCTTACTATGGGTGTGTGTCCATCACATCATTCTCCTAATGATATGATATTGTTATTAATAACATCCAATGTCCATGATCAGGAAACCATGATCATCTATTAATCAACAAGCTAGTCTTTAACAAGAGGCTTACTAGGGACTCTTTTATGTTTACAAAAAACACAAGTATTAGTGTTTCCTAATAATACAATTATAGCATGGGATGTAAACATTCATCATAAACACAAAGATATAATAATAACCATTTTATTATTGGCTCTTGGGCATATCTCCAACACATAGACCTTGTGAAAAGAATCAAATTGAAGAAGAATATTGTATCACCTACAGGAATGAAAAAACTAGAACATGGTATAGGGCTCTAAATGATCTTGGTAAAAAGTTTGTGCCCTCTATCCTTTTATTTGTGAACTTTTCTTTGAAGTGGGTCATTTCAATTTTCAATCCTTAGGCCATAATAATATCCCTTCTAATCCAATGAGTACTGCAAGTTTGTATTGTGATAACATGATCACTCCTAATCAGCATGATGAACTTACATTATTTTTGGGGTGTGAAGAGTTATCAAGAAAAACTTCTTTAGTAGATATGAGTGCTTTTGATATGAATAGCATCCTACATGGTTGTCATCTTTATTGTGTTGATAATTTCCACACAAATACTTACATACAAAACATTATAAAAGATGAGATTTTACCAAAATATGATAGGAGTAATATGTGTTTTGTTCTTATTAATGAAAAAGAGGAATCCTCCAAAGTTTCTTCTATTGTCTCTAACAATAAACCGGGGTATATGGAGAATCTTCCTTTCAAGCCTCTCCCTCCTAAAGAGAAGAATAAAAAGAAGAGGAGGAGGAGTAAAAGGAGGGAGGAAATGGTATTTTCCCCTAAGCACGTTGCTCCTATTATAGTTTTTGATGAATCTGAAGTTGATGATGTTCTTATGCATGTTACCTATAGTAGTGATCATGATTGGGAAAATCACACTACTTTTGATATTTAAAATCTCTTTGTTACCAATTCTGAAAATGAAAATATTAATAATTGTTGTAGTATTAGTGTTATCCATGTTCCTTCCAATGATGATATGTTTACAAACGAACACACTTTGGAAAATAGCTATTCTATTGCTTATGATGATTACAATATGCCTCCTGTAGTTGATGATTATGGTGATGAGAATAATAATGATAGCTATTTTTGTTGAATTTTCTCCCACTACAATTAATAAGAATAACTATGCTTATGTGGAGCATAATGATCATTATATGCATGTGGCTCATGCTAAGAATGTTTTATGTGATAGTTATACTGTTCATTTTATTCATGATGCTACTGAAAGTTATTATGAGAGAGGAAACATGGTTTATGTATCTCAATAATATTAAGTTTCCCCTATTTATGTTGAAATTTTTGAAGTTGCACTTGTTTTGCTTTCCTAGGCTTGTTGCTTTGTGCTTTCATGACTTGTTTCTTTACAAGATTATTTTTCATAGGAAGTAGGTTAGACTTAAATTTGATCCATATTTGCTTCTAGATGCTCTCTTCTACTTCAATTCATACTTCTTATATGAGCATCATCGAAATTATCATGCCTATCTTAATAGCTATAAAGAAAGAGCTTTTGGGAGACAACCCATTATTTTTTTTACTTTCAGTTTATTTATTTTTTTGTTGAGTCTTGGAAGTTATTGCCACTATAATAACCTCTCCATATCCTTTTTGTCTGGTTTTTGTGCCAAGAATAACCTCTAATGAGAGAGAAGTAAGACTTGGGAAAGTTGTTGTCCTGAAATAGATTTTTGTGCGTCACTGTAAAAAATCATGAAAAATCCCTGTACGTCGGATTGAGCTGTAATGTTTTGTGCTTACGCCCCAGGTTATTATCTAACTTTCGTTAGTTTAGCATGTTTCGATTTGAGCAACAGAAAGTCTTCAAAAAATCGTTTTTTACCTGCTGGTCTATTTTGACAGATTTCTGCCATTATTTGCATTTGCCTCTTAATCTCTTTCTCTTTGAGTTCTCTTTGATAACTTGAGCTTTTAGAAGGAATTGCTACAGTAAGATGTGTTTTAATGGAAGTTTTACTTGTGTTGAAACTAAACCCAAAGATTTATTATCTTGAATACACTAATGTTGCTATTGAAGATTGTGTGAAGTTTTGTATGAAGGAAATTTTAAAGTGTAGGGAAGAATAATGTGATGAGATGAAGAATGGACAAAAGCTCAAGATTGGGGATTCCACCAGTTTCACACTAAGAAATATTCAATAAGTACAAGTGTCAGAGCTTGTGGATGCCCAAGGCATCCCCTTCTTCATCAATAAAAATCTCAGGTTTTCTTCCAAAATACTTCATTTTTATTGTTTCATGCATAGTTGTGTTGTTCTTGGAGCGTCTTTGTTTTTAGTTTTCTTTTGCTCTCTTTGCTGCAATAAGTTTGTTGGATCCCAACACACTTCTTATGGAGAGAGACACAACATGTTATTCATTGCCTAGAACACTCTAGTTTTCACTCTTATTGTTCTGTGAGTGTTCTCCTTTGCTAGCACTGCATTTAGCTTTAGTTTTCTTATTCTTTTGGCTTAGAACTTTTTAGTTCTTCTTTGTAGATGGGGGATACATTCTCTTTGGTCTTTATTGATTATTATCTTTGAGAGTTGTTTCAAATAAGTTGATTGGTGTTGGAAAAGAGTAGGAAAGTTCATACTTATAAGTGGTACAAAAGGAGCTTGTTTTGACTGTTTCCTAGACTTTATCATGTCATGTTGGATGTTGCTTTGACTTTATGCTTAGTGATTATTGTTGTAGCATGACTTGTTCCAAAAAATTGAGATTGCATAATGTGCCTTGAAAGAATCATGTGTTGTTTTAGCATACAAAAAGCATAATATTGTGGTATTCTCCTTTGATGCTTTATTTGGGTTGACTTGGAACATGCTTACACCATATTAAGACTATGAACAAGTCACCTTAGCCTCTATGATCATTTAGTTTTTCTTGACTGGTAATATCACTTTATGCTTTAATTAATAATGTTTTGTCGCTTTGCATGATTATGGCCATTAGTGCTCTCTTAGTTGGTCACTCCCAGTCTTTTGCTAGCCTCTACATGTACCAAATATGAGTTCCACTCATGCATCCAATCCCTAAGAAAGCCAAGTTATTCCAAAGAGTCCACTATAAATTCCTATGCACGTTGTTTTACACTATTCCAAGTATATTCATGCTTTTATCTACCTTCCAAATTAAACTTGTTATGTGAAAACTAGTGATTAAAGCTCTCACAAACTTGATGGAACACTTTAGTTTCTCGCACTTAATAAACTTGAACCATTGCGTCCATCTATGTTGCGTATATGCTTGCACTTTATAAGTTGAAGATTAGCAGAACCATGTTGTCATGGGGAACGCTTTCAACATTGCACTTATTATCAAGTTGATATCATGTTCTTTTGTTTATGGATCCTGGCGGTGTGAAATAAAAGGGGAGCTTGTAAGCTCATGGAGTTTGTATGTGTGTTAGAGAAACGCCTGGGCATCTAGCCTAAGCCATGCCTAATCATGGTGGAAACTTGCAGCATAACCATAGTGAGCATTCTATAAAGCATCCTCAATAAAAATCTATGCAAATAGCAAATAAAACGATCGCTGAGATGCTCATTGTCTGTTGCCTTGTCATTTTGATATGGGATAGCTCCTGTATAATGGGGCAAGGGGTACCCCATTGGCGCTTCTCCATGATACACATATACTTACAATGACAAGAACTTACTAGTGACTAAAGTTGAGTAGCATGAGGTTCGGGACTCATAGGAAAGGGGCATGAGATTTTCAGCTTATAACTTGGCAAGCATATCCTCATATCTGTTCACTTTAACCTTAATCACCTAAAGATGCTTATGATAGGGGCAATGAGAGCTGAAAGCTAATAAGTACCATAATTTTTGGAAGCTATTTATGAAACTTGAAATCCCTGCTTCCCTCTTATGAAGGGCCTTTCTTTTTTACGTTTATGTTGCGTCTCCATATTCTATTTTTACACACCAATTGAGAGAGCATAGTGATCATTCTTAGTTTAATGTGCATTGTCCCAAAACTTGTTGATTGATTCATAACTGTGCTATTGCTTGTTCTTAAATTATTAGTATCTATTCACCCTTATGAACTTTGAAGGTGTCCTATGCATTTATGTTTTGCTATACCATGAAGGACAAGCTGAATACCATTCTTATTATGTTTTCTATATGTGAAACAAACAAACAAACGTCTTTTAATTTCATTTTTATTCATGAATCTTTTGTTTGTACCTTTTCATGTTGCAACATAGTTGCTATGTCTTATTGTTAGAACTCTATCTTTCATATTCATGTTAGAGTACTTTGATCCCAGCTATCAATGTTTTACAAATACCTTGATCAAGATTATGATGGTGCATGCCACCTCAAAAAATTATTCTTTTTATCACTTATCTACTCGAGGACGAGCAGGAGTAAAGCTTGGGGATGCTTGATACGTCGTAAACGTATCTATAATTTTTGATGTTCCATGCTTGTTTTATATCTACTTTCTTATGTTTTGTTCACACTTTGAGGTATTTTTATAAAATTTCTGGAAATAACCTATTAACAAGATGCCATAGTGCTAGTTGCCTATTTTCTGCTATTTTTGGTTTTAGAAAACCTAGTAAGAAAATATTCTCGGAATTGGACGGGACAAAAGCCAAAGTCAATATTTTATCCGATGCAACACGGAGTCCGGAGGGGAGACGAATTGGCGCACCAGGGCGGCCACACCTGGTGGCGGCGCGGCCTAGGTTTAGGCATGCCACCAGGGGGTGTGGGCCCCCTGGTACTCCACCGACCTTGCCCCTTCGCCTATAAAAGCCTCCCGGGACGAAAATCCTAAGTACCCAGATCAGAATTCCGCGAAAAGTTCCACAGCACCACCGCCATTGAAGAGGAGATTCGGGGGACCAAAGTCTCTGTTCTGGCACCCTGCCAGGACGGGGAAGTGCCCCCGGATCCATCTCCATCGACTCCACTGCTATCTCCATCTTCGTTGCTGACTCCCATGATGGGGAGGGAGTAGTTCTCTCTTGAGGCTAAGGGCTCGACCGGTAGCTATGTGTTCATCTCTCAATATGCGTGATCTTATGAGATCATGAGCTTTGTAATCTATAGATCTATTCTGCTACTCAAGTGCTTTAATTAATCTCTTCTTATCCCCACATGTGTGAAGTTGACAGTGTGCACACCATGTGGCACTTTGGCTAAGGTTACAGAAATACTTATCATGAGTATAATTTGAGTTGGATGTCTCTATGAGATTGTGGTGTTGGTTGGAACCATCTAGCGCTCAAGGTGACAGTGAGGGGTTATCTAGATGGGGAATGCGAACTTTATGGTGTATTGTTATAGCCCTACATCGTCCAACCGGAGAGTAGTTCAGGGTAGCATCATGAAGAGAAGATATTTATAAGAGAGTGTCCACTAGAGAAAGTATGATCCCTAGGCCTTGTTTCTAAGCATTAAAACACCGTTTACAATCAGTCATGTTACGTGTTTGCTTGCTGCCACTCTTATTTCAGATTGCAATTACCACTTATAATCATCCATATTCCTTGTATTCCACTATCTCTTCACGGAACTAGTGCACCTATACACCTGACAAGTGTATTGGGTGTGTTGGGGACACAAGAGACTTCTTGTATCTTGATTGCAGGGTTTCTTGAGAGGGATACCTTTGACCACTTCCTCCCTAAGTTCGATAAACTTGGATGATCCACTTAAGGGTAACTTGCGGCTGTTCTACAAACCTTCGCACTTGGAGGCCCAACAATGTCTACAAGAATAGAAGTGTGTGTCACTATTAGAGAAAAGTCTATAGGAGACATGCACATTAGATGCGCATTTACACCATATGCGCCTCTAACAATATAGGCGAGGCGTACCATGCAGCCATGCGCCTCTAGTAATTTCATACGCGAGGCGCATATCTGCAGGATGCGCCTCCACTATCATCTGTACGGATGATACCTGGCACCCCCATCTTATGCGAGGTGCACCAGCCGGACATGCGCCTCTAGTACTTAAATAGGCGAGGCGCATATGTGGCAAATGCGCCTCGCATATCTTGGGTGGGCCCGGGTGGAGATCGATGGTCCAATATGAGAGGCGCATATTGCAAGATGCGCCTCAGATAGTTTCAATAAGTGAGGCGCATTAAGGAGCATGTGCCTCAAGCAACCCCTACGGGCCCGGATGGCCGCATAGGCGAGGCGCATGTTGGTATGTGCGCCTCAGATACTTCAGACTATCAGAGGTGCATTTACTGTAATATGTGCCTCGCATAACCTGGCTGACTTTTTTCTGCAGCTTTTTTGCACATGCACCCCACTCACTTCCCTCACTTCTTCCTCTCCACCCAAAGACAGATTTGGTCAACTCCCTCCTTCTCCCCACCTCATTTCCCACACTGATTCACCATAGAAGCTTGCTCAATCTCCATTGGTTGACACTCACATGTAAGTGAAGTTTCTTGCTCCTCTAGATCTACAACATGTCCCTTTACTTCTCCTCCGCCTCTCTCGCAAGTTGTCGTTGGAGGAAGCGTGAAGGCGTTGTTTGTATGCTCATGCGCATTGTCGGCGACACCGCGACTATATGATTGTGTTATGGTGCATGCTTCTTTTTGTGCAGGGATTTCATTTAAGATGACAATGTTTCGCTGGAATGTTGATTAATTTTTTTCCGGCGAATTTCTCGCACTCGCGGATGTCCTCTTTTTAGGGGAGGTCATGCCCAATTTTTCGGGCGATCCAGATGTCCATATATGCTCTAATTATTCTCTTTCTCTTTGTACCACGAGTAGTCGACCATGGTCCGACCACTGATTTGCAAAGCCCTCGTGGATAGGTGGATGAGATGCGCGAGGACCGATATGGCACGCGCAAACAAGACGGAGATAAGATGTCCATGTCACGACTGCAAGCTTATGTATTTGATAAGGCACGATTCCGGAATGCTGGATTCGCACCTGCTCCGACGTAGTTTCATGGATGGCTACACTCGGTGGATACGTGATGACGAAGATGATGATGAGGATGTCAATAATGGTGAAGATCAAGATGCCGGTCATGATGACGAAGATCAAGGCGCCTAAGATGGGGCAGGTGATGATCACGAAGATCTGGGTGGCCCCGACCATGAACACGAAGATGATCAAAGTGGCGTCGGGCATGAACACGAAGATCAAGGTGTCGACCATGATTCGAGCTGGCTGCGAGACCCTCATGTCCAAGATCTGCTTCTCAAGGAGACTAGTAACACCATAGCCACCGCTAGAGAGAAATCTAAGCTGGAGAAAATGAAGAAAGACGCAGTCACTCCATTGTTTGATGGATGCAACGACGGTGATACCCGTCTGAATGTAATGCTCAAGGCTCTGGAGATGAAGGCGAAACACAAAATGATCGACGAATGCTTCGACAACAACATTGCATTCTGGCACGATATTCTTCCAAAGAAGGGGAACACATGTCCGACTAGTATCGCTGAGGCCAAGAAAGTCGCGTGCCCTCTCAATCTACCGCACGTGAAATACCACGTACGCATAAATGATTGCATTATCTACTAGGGCGAGGACACGGAGAAGGCCATGTGTCCGGTGTGCAAGACCTCTCGATACAAGAGAGGGACCAAGAAAGCTCCTAGAAAGGTGGTGTGGTACTTTCCTCTAACTCCTCATCTGTAGTGGTATTTCACGGACCCTAAGGAAGCAGAGCTCATGCGCTGGCACGCGGAAAGAAAGAGGCCGGAAGACGATGATCTGGAGCAGGAGGAAATGCTGAGGCACCCTTCGGATGCTTGCCAGTGGAAGACGTTGAACCTCCAATATTAACAACATTTTGGGAAAGAGTCAAGGAACCTCGGGCTAGGCATGAGCACCGACGGACTCAATCCGTTTGAAAGCCAGAGCAGCACACACAGCACCTGGCCCCTGTTTGTATGGATCTACAACGTCCCCCCTGGTTGTGCATGAAGAAGAAGTACATAACCATGAGTATGCTGGTTCAAGGGCCAAAACAACCCGGTACAGACATCACTCTGTATCTCATGTTATGGAAAGAGGAGCTGGCCACATTATGGGAAGAAGGAGCCCGTACATGGGACGCCTCGAGACAAGAGTACTTCGACATGAGAGCGGCGGTGATCACGACGGTGCAAGACTATCCTGGTTACTGATACTTCTTGGGGCTAGTGGTCCAAGGATTCTATGGGTGCGTTAGGTGCAAAGATAATACAACGTACTGCCAGCCACAGAAATATCCCGGGTCCGGGAAAACCGTGTTCCTTGGGGCTCAGAGGTGGCTTCCCAAGAATCACGCCTAGAGAAAGCTAGGAGATCTGTTCGATGGGGCGGTCGAGCTCTGAGGAATCCTGGACCAGAGGAGTAGCGTGCAAATCTACAAGCTGTTGAATAACTGGAAGGAAAGCCCTGCACCGGGAAATACCCAGAAGAAGCCAGAGCCGCTGCTAAAGGTATGGAAGGCGAGGTCTGTTTTCTGGGACTTGCCATACTGGAAGATCCTCCGCGTGCCTCATAGCCTCGATCTCATGCATATCACGAAGAACGTGGGCGAGAGTCTGCTTGCCAACCTCCTTAACACCGACAACACCAAAGATGGGCCGAAGGCAAGCAACGATTTGAATCATATGGGGATCAGGGATGAACTTCAACCACCACCTAGCGATGACGAGGAGGAGAGACGGAAACGCAGAATAGCCATCGTCGCAAGGGCAAAAAGCAGGTCAAGAAGGGTGAGGTCAAGATCAAGGCCTCGTGCTTCACTATGAGTAAGAACGAGGCCATACAGTTTATGAAGTGCCTCCTCGGAGTCAAATTTCCGAACGGCTACACGGGGAAGATAAGCAGATGGCTAGACGAGGCGAAGCAGCGCTTCAGCGGGATGAAGTCTCACGACGTCG
Organism: Avena eriantha; assembly: GCA_910589775.1. Lineage (NCBI taxonomy): Eukaryota > Viridiplantae > Streptophyta > Magnoliopsida > Poales > Poaceae > Avena > Avena eriantha. The sequence goes on along the minus strand of OU342744.1, from coordinate 257,336,871 downwards.
CCGTGCTGATGACGCAGGTACTCCCGGTCGCTATCCGAGGTATAATGGACAAGCACGTCCGTGAAACATTGTTTGGCCTCTGCAAATTTTTTGACGTGATCTCTCGGAAGTCGATAGGCATTAAGCAGCTCACGAGGCTAGAGGACGAGATCGTGGTGATACTATGCGAGCTTGAGATCTATTCCCCCCCCCCCCCGCGCATTCTTCGACGTCATGCTTCATCTGCTTCTCCATGTCGTGTAGGATATTGTCCAGCTTGGTCCTCCGTTTCTACGAAGCATGATGCCGTTCGAAAGGCTCAATGGACACATCAAAGGATACGTTAAGAACAGGTCCCGTCCAGATGGAAGCATAGCAAATGGCTTCCTGGTCGAAGAGTGCATCTCTTTCTACTTGAACTTTCTACAAACTGAGACCCCTCTTGGTCTGCCATTCAACAAGCACCTCGGGAGGCTCGCTGGATGCGGTCACCACAAGGGTCGGCGTCCAGAGCATGTCGACATCGAGGGCCGAACCAAGGACTTTGAAAGAGAAAACCTGGTCGCGCTACAGCACCTGCAGGTGGTCAATCCATACATATATGAGCACAAAGAGTTTATCAAGAAGAATTACGCTAACCAATGGCACCAGTACTCGGAGGAAGATGTTATCAAGGAGCACAACTCCGGTTTCACGCGGTGGTTCAGGGAGAAGGTCATTGCTAATCCACCGCAGGGCGAGTACTCGGAGGAAGATATACTCATATTCTCCTTGTCACGGGGCGCCACGCACAACCTGATGACCTATCAGGCATACGATATCAACGGATACACGTTCTATACAGAAGAAAAGGACAATAACAGCGATTACCAGAACTCGGGGGTTACAGGGATATTCTACACCGGCGACGTCCCGGAAAGATACTACGGAAGGATCGAGGAGAGCTCGACTACATTACAGAGAAGGTGCCGATGTTCCATGTCAGATGGGCCAAGAGCGTCGAGAAAGATGGCCGATATTTCACCACCATGGTTATACCGTCAAAGACCACCAGCGCGAACGCACCCACGAGTAATGAGCCTTGGGTTCTAGCTAGCAAGGTCAACCAATGCTGGTACATCACAGACCCATCAAATCCTAGTCGGGTTGTCGTCAGGAGAGGCAAAAGGAACATCATCGGAATGGACGGAGTCGCCAACGAGCAAAACTTTGACCAGAACGGTGACCCGAAGATGGAAGACGGGTACGGCAACCAAGCACCGTAGACTACAACCCTACCTAAGAAAGGACTCCCATTCAAAAGAAGTAGTGAAGACATCCTGGACCTAACCTATGCAACCATGACAAGGAAGGGCAAGAAGACGACCATTGTCAAGAAACGCTAGCGCCCTCCGACCATTGTCAAAAAACGTCGTGTGTGTGTGGCATACTATTATGTATCGAAACATTCATAATTATCATTTTTTGTATGTTATATTATTGCATTGAGAATATTATGTATTGACGAGACACATTCATAATACTCACTTTTGTTGTTTTGGCAATATTTGAATTTTTAAAATATTTGCAGTATATTTTATAGTTTATATTGTGTTTGGACAATGTTTTTACATGAAAAATGGCCTTTTAAAAAATTTACAATAATAAGTTGCCCCTAGGATTCAAACCTGGGTGGCTAGGGTTTAGAACAAGACAAGGGTCAATACCAGTGGTCTAGTGTTTATTAGTTGATATATACTAGCGCAGCGTGCTAGTTGACTAGTAGTAAAAAATAGCCGAGGTGCATATGGCCAGAATGCGCCTCGCGTAAAATTATGCGAGGCACATTTTCAAATATGCGCCTCGCATAAGCTGGTACCTGTCTGTGGTCGACCGAGTCTTTTTCTCTGGATCGACGACTGAGTCTTTGACTACTCTGCAACCGTCGTCGTCGCTCTTCTGCTCATCATCGCCTTCGCTCTGCCGCTCTCCGTCGTGTCTAGGAGGAGGAGGAGGAGGAGGAGCCCGCTCGCCACCATGCCCAGGAGGAGAGGAGGAAGAGGAGGAGCCCGCCCGCGCTGCCCCTTCCTCTGTCGCGCCGTTGTCGCCCCTTCCTGCCGCCGTATGTGCCTGCCGCCGTATGTGCCCGCCGTCTACCGTCTCGGCTCGGTGCGTGACCCCTTCCCCTCTCCCTCCCCTTCCCCCTACCCTTCTTCCCTCCCCTCTCCCTGTAATCTAAGGTTAACTTGATATTATGTGCCTCTGATTACTAGTATTGGCTAGGGTTTAGAATGAACGAAATCGGCGTATATTCCAACCAAAAACAAGATCATATCCATATATAGAAGATTCACGTTTTGAAAATTCACCAACATATTTTTGTCTTGCAAACTCAAACGAAAGTGAGTGTGTATGCAGATGGGAGTGACTGCTACGTGATTAGTAACAGAAATATCATGTCTCTAGCACATATATCCCAGATTTTCAAATGAAAAAAGACACTATGAACATATCATATGGCTTCTTCAGAAGAGCATAGAGCAAAAAAACATGTTGTTAAACATGTTGTGAAATTAGCTACCAATCAAAGTACCATGGTACTGAAAGATATACATGTTGGATTTATTAAACTAATTTTAAATTAGCTCGATGGTCAAGTTAAACTGATTCCACGACTACTTTCATGTTGGATTTATTGAACTAATTTTAAATTGGTTCATATAATGCTACAGATAGGTTCATGTCCTCTGCGATTCTGGTCAATAGATTACTCAAAGAGTAGTATTTTTAATGCTTCCTAATGGCAACACATGACCCCTCATTCATACTTGTCTTTCTACGGTGTTTATCATGAACTAATGGTTCAAACAACACCATGGAGTTTGGTATATTGCAAAAAAAACTGAACTTTTCACAAACTGTGGTATTCAGTGGCCCGGCAATCAAAAACCATAGTATATAAATAATGTGGTTTTCACAAGATGTGTATTAATATAATACACAGCTTCTCATGGAAATAACCATTCAAGCTAATAACCAAACTGAACTGAAAAAACTCATGGCTCCAGCCCATACATTCTAAATTCTGAAATAGTTTTTTCTTGTTCAGTAATCAGCAAACAATAAACTTAACCATGTAAATGTCAGTTTAAACTAGCTGCAAAGTCATAATACTATACTTCAAAAAAGTCACAATACTATAGATAAGCAAGAGAAAATATGTGCGGATTACTTGCCACTGTCAGTAGCTTAATATTGATAAAACATGATGCTACCCTATGACCAAAGCAGAGATCCATAGATATATTCCAAAATGTGAAATTCTCTAGAAGTGCAATGCATTGTGCAAGCAAGTATAGTACTTAAGTAAAAAAAGACTGTCCCTATGATAAAAAAATAGCTTCTGCGTCTATAAGACACGCTGAACATTTTGCACTGTGTCTATGATATAAAAGGGACAAGGCCACAAGGGTGCCACCTATACTTAATTAAAATAACAGTGTTCATGTACTGTTAAAAGAGTGGGGGTTCGCGGATAGCTTTATGACCTGCTAGTGTACTAGTGCTAGTACTACTTTTCACGGTCTCCTTCTCTGAGAAGTTGTATGTTGTTGGCTACTGTTTATCCCTGGTTTTCTGTTTATCCTAGATAGTTGATATTTTTTTTAGTTTGTGCGTGTGTAGAGAAGTTGTATGCTGCTGGCTCCTGTTTATCCCTGTTTTTATGTTTATCCCTATTTTTTGGGTGGTGTATGCTGTCCAGATTTCTTGTATGCTGTTGGCAGCAAGTTGTGTATCGTTGTGCTTGTGTATGGTGGCAGCAAAATGTTTGTGTTTGTGCCTATTTAGGATTTTTGGTGCAGATTTTTCTTTTTGAGTTGCCAATGTTTCGCCAGAATGTTGATTCATTTCCGTTCCGGCGAATTTCTGGCACTCCTAGACATAGAAAATTAGCAAAGGTTATGCCAAAAAAAATTGTGAATTTTTGTGCTTATTAGTTCCATTTATTTGTGTGTTTAGAAATGTCGGCGGAGCAGGGCCCTTCTAGCAAGAAGTTCTTTTGGGAGCAGCAGGCGGAGATGGAATCCCAAGAGGACCCAGAATTCGTTCCATGGGACTACGAGATGGAGGCGGACGAGGATATGTCGTCGGGCGATGACGAGATGGGGGACACGGATGGCGACGCCACTACCACTGATGGCGGCAGTGAAGCTACTACGGACGGTGATAGCACATCGAAGAAGGCTCGGAAGGAGCGTGCCCCGATCTTGGTTGACATCAAAAGGTCCATCATCACAAGCGTGAACGATGAAGGTGCGCCTTTGGAGCTGGCCGAGTTTGTCACGAGTTACTCAAACCAGCTCACGGCAATCCTCAGGAACACCGTCACGATCAACACGGAGAACCTGAAGGCCGAAGAGAACAGGGGTTTCCGCATCTAGCTCTTCTGGAAGCTGCACGCAAGATACGCGTTCACGGGTGATGAGGAACACAAGTACAATAACGACAATCTCAAAGGGAATCTAGTGAACAAGTATGCCCTCAAGAAGATGACCAAGGCCTTGTCGAATTGGAAGGCCCAGGTGAAGAAGCTGATTTTCGAGGACGAGCTAAGTTATTCGGAGGTTATCAAGAAGGAGCCTCTGGTCACAGAATAACACTTCAAGGTCTTCAAGGCCAGATGTGAATCCGCCATGGGCAAGGCCAAGAGTCAGTACTTCAAGGAGTTGCACGAGAAGAACATTGATACCCACCATCTCGGCTCCGGTGGTTACAGAGCTGCGATTCCCAAATGGGAGAAGGAGGACGCCGACGCTCGTGCAAAGGGGTTGACACCTCCCTTTGACGACATAAAAGAGCCGCAGGCAAAGCACTTTGTCAGGGCCCAGTTTGCAAAGCCGAAAGGGAGTTCTGATTATTCCTCGGAGCCCGCCGGCCCCTTCGCTACGAAGGTGACGGACTTCATGAGAAAATATGTAAGTAGTTTGCATGCAAGTCGATTAATTGCATTCACGATTAATCAATGAAGTCCAGTTTTCTGATCAAATGCTTCGCGTTCCTTGTGCGCAAGATGAGGAGTGTAGGAGCTCCTCACCCCAGGAGTCAGCGCCTGTCGCCAAGTGGGACACCACTTTAACAGGGCGCTGAACTGGACCAAGAATTTCGAGCCCCTGGCGGCCCCGTCGTCGGCTTGTCGTGTGGTCGGCTTTGGCGGCATAACATGGTCCGAGTACTATGGAACCATGGAGCGGAAGGGCAGGAGGCAGGCCAAAAGCTCTGAAGTAAGACACCTAAGGGAACAGGTGGAAGCCTTTCCCAATATAGTCCAAGATTCTATGAAGCAGGCTGTGTCGGCTATCGAGACAAAGTTCCAAGAACAAGTTCATACACAAGTTCAGGCACAAGTCCAGACACAAATGAACAATAAGCTCAACACCATCCTTCCTGCCTACATGGAAAAGTACATCAAGTGGCAGAAGGGTGGTAAACAAGGGCCGCCACCGGTTCCCAACCTCGACAGCGCCCAATCGGACAACATGGCGCGGCCGGAGGCGCTGGTGACTCCTCCAACGGGGTCGGTGGTGGTGGAGACTCCTCCAGCTCCAGAGCTTATCCTGCCGGCGGCGGTGCCTCGACCTTGGCCGAGTTCGACGCCCTCAAGGTAACTAACTAACTAAAGTGAGAGTTGGGAAGCTTAACCACACTGATGACTTGATCTTCGTTTTACTGACGCCCGGCCTACATGTCTTTCGCAGGGAGACACTCCTTGCACTCTAATGCACTGGGTGGGCGGCCAGTTGAAGGATGTTGCCAAGTGTACTATCGTTCAACCAGAGAACCACAAGATGCACAATGTCACAATGCCACCAGACATGATGAGGGTCAGATACGGTATGGTGCTTCCAGGCTACGAGCAAGTGGAACCTCCCTCTCAACCTCAAGGATGGGATGATGAGGAGACGGCAGCGGTCCTCAATACCGGCTTGGGCTACTTGTACCTATGGCCGAAGATCCAGATCCGTGTGGGGATGGAGGACCAGCTCAACATCACCACAGAGGCAACACATCAAGCACAACCAACACATGATGAAGACTTCGAGATGGAAGACTTGGACAACATAGGATCCCTACGATGATGATGGAGAAATTGATCCGAACTTCGGCGACCAGTTCGTTAACACAAGGTTTTCTGATTGGTATGAGCCGGGACCATAAGGCACACATCAAGTTGCCGATACCCAACCAGCACCGGCGAAACCCCCTTGTCAGGTTCGTCTCTTCCCAACTAGTCATGAGATGCTGCCACCCGCCCCCTTAACCGAGCCTCCGAGGCCAGCAGTTCCTTTGATCAGCCCCAGCAGCCTTCATAAGGTGATCGGTGAGGTGAACATGGTGGCCGACGCCCCAAAGGGACCGAAGAAGGGCGGTCACAAAAGGAAGCCTAAGGGTGACAGGAGCAAGGGTCCAAATCTTGTTCTCCAGGCTCAGGATGGACCTGCGGGGCAAGCTAGGAATTAGCAGCATGCGGCAGGTGCACCGATGATGTGTAACTCATTGCTCGAGGTCGCAGGCTCTCAAATGCGCAATCTTCATTATAGCTGTCTCACAATTGAGGAGCGCCGCATTCGCGAGAACGATCAGTCGTACCTTGTTTTCAAGGCTAAGGTACCTTATGTGACGTGCTTCGTCAGTGTACCCCCCCCCCCCCCCCCCCGAGGATATCTTCTACCAGCGGCATTCTGACATCTTTGACATGTTGAACGGGTTCCGGCTGCACAATACCCTAGTCCAGCTATTCTCCCTCAATATGCCCATGCAGATCACCAGAGACAAGATCCCGGGCATCCAGATAGTGGATCCCTACTTCATGCGGGACGTCATCCTGAAAGATGCTGAGAACATAGCGCTGGCGACCGACTACCTCTCAACCTTCCTGCAAACATACTCGGACAAGGATGTGATTCTCCTTCCCTACCATCCCATCACGGAGGATGATCAGACAGGCTGCATGCTCATATGCTTGAATTTGAAATACTCGACAGTCGTGTACCTCGACTCAAACGGTGTGCACCTGAAAAACTACACCAATATCAAGAACATTCTTGATGGTGCTCTCACCGGCTACGCCGCAGCGGGAGGCATCAAACCGGCAACACCATATGTGAAGTTTGGCGTGCACGTGTTCCGCCACAACACCAAGTTCGCATGCGTCAAGCAGCCATCTGGCAGCAGGAAGGATGCCTTCTACGCCATTTACCACATGAAGGCATTCTTCAATGACATGGAGAGCAAAACGCTGCCATCTGACCTCACGAAGTGGGCTGAAAGGCTTGCGACAATACATGATCGCAATCTCAAGCGGAACATCTTCGACATCCAGGAGGAGCTCGCGACAATTGTGCACCAGGGAGTCATGAAATCCGGGGGCCTCTTCTACGGCAGCCATACACCGCCCAACAGGGAGATATACGAACGCTTAGCGCAGGAGGGTGACTGCAGGACGTTCATGCAGATGGCGAAAACTTGGTCAGGCTTCATCAATGCCCCCCTAAAGCCGACTCAACAGTAGAAGAAGTCTTGATGATTGCATTGCCTGGGTAGCTAGATGTTAGTTCCGAACTCGTGTTGTAACCTCCTATCACTATGTTAAACTTTCCTAGCAAAACCTCTAGAGTATGTTTCGTCAACCATTGAACTTGATTGTGAGCGACACTAGCTAGTTATTTGTGTTATGAACTATTTTAAGTGCTTGTTGCTTTTCATTCGTTATTGTCGCCCTACTTCTTGTGGTTTGCTTTCTTTGTCTTTCTTCGAAATGCCGATGATTAAAATGTGTCGTGGTGTCATGTGTGTGACCATGCCATTGATGGATCTGGTGTTCCAAGTAGACTAGAGATTTGTGCATATACTCTACTTGCCACACCAGATCCATCAGCGGCATTGTCATTTTCCGTTCCCAACCTAAGTATGAGGCAACTATTTCATCTCGTAGCCCCAAAGTCGAAAGAGGACAGATATTTTTGAGATTCATATACATAAGACATAATATGTAGAGTGGTAAGCCAAGGAAAGGGTTCTGGGTCCACGGCAACGACTCCTTTCGACACATCAAACTCGAAATCTGTCGTTGTCGTGGAGACCGATTCCTTTCCTTGCTCTGCCACTCAACATAACATGCCCATGCTATATGAATCATGGAATTATTTATCTTCTTTTGTCTTTGGCGATACAAATAGATTAGATAGCATGAATTAAATGTAATTTCAAATATCTCATTGTAGCCGCAAAGTCGAAAGGAAGAAAGACATTACTACACTATTCGTATAACACTGTCGACATTGTTATATGAATCGTGGAATGATTTCTTTCCTTTCATCTTCGGCGATATAATGAAATGATAAACTATTTCACCTCGTAGCCCCAAAGTCGAAAGAGGATAGATATTTTTGAGATTCATATACATAGGACATAATATGTTAAGCGGCAAGCCAATGAAAGGGTTCTGGGTCCACAGTAACGACTCCTTTCAACACACCAAACTTGAAATGAGTCGTTGTCGTACGTGGAGACCGAATCCTTTCTTTGGTTTGACGCTTGACATATCATGCCCATGCTATATGGATCGTGGAAGTATTTCTCTTCTTTTGTCTTTGGCGATACGAATAGATTAGATAGCATGAATTAAATAAAATGGTGAAGTATTTAGTTTCAAATATCTCATTGTAGCCCCAAAGTCGAAAGGAAAGACATTGCTTCACTATTCGTATAGCACTGGCGACATTGTTATATGAATCGTGGAATGATTTCTTTCCTTTCGTCTTTGGCGATACAATGAAATGATAAACTATTTCATCTCGTAGCCCTAAAGTCGAAAGAGGACAGATATTTTCGAGATTCATATACATAGGACATAATATGTTAAGGGGCAAGCCCAGGAAAGGGTTCTGGGTCCACGGCAATGACTCCTTTAGACACACCAAACTCTAAATGAGTCGTTGCCGTGGAGACTGAATCCTTTCTTTGGTTTGCCTCTTGACATATCATGCCCATGCTATATGAATCGTGGAAGTATTTATCTTCTTTTGTCTTTGGCGATACGAATAGTATGAGGCATGAACCCAAATCATTCTTGGTTTGCTTTTCTTGGTCTTTCTTCTAAATGCTGATGATTAGAACGTGTTGTGGCGTCATGTGTATGACTAGGCCGCTATTTGATCTCATGTACCAAGTAGACTAGTAATTTGGGCATATACTCTACTTGCCGCACAAGATCAAACATCGAGCATTGTTATTTCCATGCCCAACCTAAGTATGAGGTACTAATTCAAGTCATTCTTGGTTTGCTTTTTTTGGTCTTTCTTTGAAATGCCGATGATTAGAACGTGATTTCTTACATCTTGTTGCACCCATATATATATGCATGATCTTATCTTGTGAACTGCTATTGCTTTGCACTAACATAGATAATATCATCTATCTTGTGTATAGGAGATGGCGAAGAAGTGCTATGTCGTGTACGCCGGCAAGGTTCCAGGTGTGTACGAGGAGTGGGAAGACTGCCAGAAGCAAGTGAACGAATTCTCGGGCAACAGCTACATAGGCTACAAGACTAGAGAGGTGGGAGAAGAGAAGTGGAGGAGGCACGTGAGGAAGAAGTGGAGGAACTTCCTCGTGATCACAACCTTGTTGCTCTCCATGGTAGGTTATGTGTTCTACTTGATCTAGATAGAGCTCCGTCGTTGGAGTTATAATCTGATTGTGAACTTGTACTCGGAGGTGGGAACTTGTGGCACAAACACTTGGTGTTGTGTGAAAACTTGGCACTTGTTGATGTATGAACGCGTATGTCACGATTGATGTGTAATATACTTGTATTCATGTTGGTTCTATTATGCTTTTGCCAATTGCACGTTTCTAGAAAATTCTATGCTGTTTATATTGTATTCTGGACTGTATTGTATATTTTAATACTTGTAAACTGTAATTTAAAAATTGCTGTAAAATTTGAATTTCGAAAATATACCCGAGACACATATGGGAAGTATAGGAGGCACATATTGGGTACCAACCGAGGCGCATACCACCACATATGCCAGGCACATACCACATACGCCTCCTATACTTCATATACGCGAGTATATGCGCCTCGCGTATATGAAGTATAGGAGCCGCATGTGATATGCGCCTCGCATAATAGATACTAGAGCTCGCGTAGCAAATACTAGAGGCGCGGCACTAGAGGCGCATACCATATGCGCCTCGGATGGGGTTCCAGGTGCGCCTCGGTTAGGATTTTCTATAGTAGTGTGTAGACATCACGCACTAGAACTGTTTCTTACCTACGAAATTTCAAACACAACATGGATTGTCTAGTTGTCGCTTTAAGTACCATTTCAAGGTTGTCCTTTGTAAATGATGTATCAACTAGTGTAAGAGAGACAAACACACACTAGCCACTTATATAGTACAAGCTATATGTTGAGCATGGAACCAGTCTCACGTAAGCTTGCGCGTAAGGTCGGTTCGGGCCGCTCCATCGAACATTGCTGTGATACAAACAAGTACACATGGGAGGGGTAACAACTATAAAATCAATGCCCACATATTTCTATGTGTTCTACTCGTACTATCACATCTACGTAGAGCTCGGATCTGATACCACTAAATGGTTCTGTAGAAGAAAACAAAAAATCCTAGTAACGCGAACAACCTAGCCAAGATCTATCTATGAAGATGTAAAGTAACGAGAGGGATTTGGTGTTCATACCCTTGAAGATCGAAAGCGGTAAATGTTTCACAAGAATCGTGGATGATGGATTCATACGATATAGCCGGCCTCAAGGTCGTGTAGACATTCAAGCTTCAAGCGATGAGGACCACAATTGGTGGTTCCTCCGTGGCTTTACATGCAACCGATGTAGAGATGTCCCCCAGGCTTAGGTCTATCTAAGAAGCGGAAGAAGATTGATCCAGACCGAGTGTCCAGCAGCACGATAGCCTGCGTATGGTGGAGAAACCCCTATCCCTGTATGCACGTTTCTACTTGGGAACCACACATGAGGTAGAGACAAAGGAAAACGTCAATTGATGGGATGATATTTGAGAGAGGGATCTCCCTTCTTATATAGCGAAAAGGGGAGCATCCCATCCCTCAAAGTTCTAAGGTGGGACTATTCAAGAGGGAGGAAGGAGGGCTGCCACCGGCGGTGGGGATGGGCCACACCGTGTGAGCCTTGGCCCACTATAGTTGGTCGGCGGTGCATATGGGCCCCACCTTGGTGCCATGATCCTTTGGGGTGGCTAGCCCTCATGGGCTCTTCCCCTTCGGGAAGTCCCATGTGAAGGGTTCCGCAGCAGAAAACAAAAAAAATGTACATTGGAACCTCCTAAACTGCCCAACATCTATCTATGTAGTAATGCGGTAACGTCCGAGCGTATAGAATACATATCCTTGTAGACCATACGTGGTTAACGTTTCGAGGGGAACATGGTTTAAGTAGTCGAACTCGTAGCCGACCTCAAGGTCATGATGCTCCTCGTAGGTCACCCCTTGCTCCTTCTTCATCGTGTAGTAGCTCCGGCTCACGACATTCAAGGTGCCTCAAGTGAGGCCCTTCGTGGTTTCATACACATACGGTGTATGATGACGACCTCTGGCTCCTTGATCTCTGCCGGGAGTGCGGAAGTAGATCTCCGGCTTGGAATCCCTGCAGCGCAACGGCGTGCTGCAGGTGCGGTGTCTCTTGCTCGGACAGTCCTTACTTGGGACTGTGCCAACGCATGGAGACGACAGAGAGAGGGAAGGAGAAAGTCAACCAAAGGACTTCTCCAAATAATGGTGTGTCTATTCCCACCCATGGGCACCCCTTTATATAGTGGGAGGGGTTGTGCCCTCCCCTTTGGGTTTCCCATGTGGGAATAAACAAGGAAGAGAGGGGGAGGAGGCGCCATGGGCCTCATGGGACGGCCGACCAGGGGTGGGCCCCACCCCGTGCAAAACCCTAGGCTGGTCGGGTGGGCCCCTTGAGGTGGCTAGGCCTTGGCCCTTAGCCCTTCCCTCCTTCGGTTTTCCCTCATGAGCCCTTTTTCCCTAGGAAGTTTGGCCCATTAGTGGAATACCCCTTCAAATTATATTTTAATATTATATTTAATATTAATTACAATAATTAATATGTAAATACATATTACAAAATCTGATTTGACCCAAAACACCTTTCGGTTCCTATTCGATTTCCTCCGAACGACTTCGGAACTTTCCCGGAACAATTCCGGTTCTCTCACAGAACTTTTCCGGTTTCCTTTTCTCTTTCATATGGTGATTCCAACTTACAGAGAATCTCTAGCTCACCGTACCCTTAAGTGTATTTCCCCATGGCTCGGGAATGGCACAGAGATGATCTCCATCAATGATCAATAGCGGGACTAGGATGCCCATAATGACCCTTATGCAATCCACGATGATAATGTCGTTTGAACCGTAGACAGTCGTTTCCCATTCCCTTTGCCACTTGATACCTAGTTCACCCGAGATTTGATCTACAGTATCTCCATACTTTTGTTCGATCTCGTTACCGATGAACTTGTTTTCTTGTTTCCGTGTTGTTGCATTCCGTTACCTAGTCACACGCTTGCAAGCTTTGTTAATGCAATGTCACCGAGATGGCCACATATGTATCTATCCGTTACATGGATTAGCAAATCCTGATCTTGATATGTACTCCTCTACACGCCCCTTTGGGAAACCTGAGTGGCACCTTTTCGATCACCCAGTCACGGTATGATACTTGATAACCATCTAAGCTCCCTCCATAATGATGATTTGCATTACCTCACAGTCTAAGGACCAGGTCACGAGGTTTCCTTACTTTATCATAAATGGTGAACTTTGTAACTAGATCTCATTAAGATACAACTGGTTGGGTTGTTTGTCTATCACATCATTCAACTAATGACATGACCTCATTGTCAATTGGCATAAATGCCCATGATCTCGAAACCCTAGATCATCCTCATGACCAATGAACTAGTTCGCTAGAGGTAACAAGAGACTTGGTTAGTTTACATACCTGTAACACTCTCGAATCGGTCCTATGCAAGTTACAGCCCTTTCCGCCAAACCCGCATAGAAACGATTCAAGGACGCCCACCAGGCACTTTCGTGCGGGTGGAAAACGAAGTAATACCATTACACATTAGTCCACGATGGAACCCACAGAACATATATATACAACAACGACTCCATGAGTCAAGAATACAGATATACTATACAAAGATTCAAATAACCTTGAAACGATAGAGCGTCCGACTACGGACAAGATGCAAATGGGGCTAAGATCCCTGAAGAATAACCAAAGGCGTCCATAACCCTGCCCAGGCCAAGCCGGAAGGGTAACCCTGCTAACGACGTCGATCTCAAACCTGCTAAAACAAAAGGGATGCCGACAAAGGGCAAAGGAAAAAGAGGGGCGTCAGTACTGAGGCCAGTACATGGCGAGGCTAGAATTCGGCGGCTCTCGCCTACATAGGTACGGTGGACTGAAGCGGCAGCGCAGCATGCACTACACAACCTATAGAGACTCGAGGCAACGGTCGGCTATTAGAGAGGTATAAGAGAGACCTATTCGGATCCAACCTGATAGTAACACCAAACACACCCATCCTGGTATTCCCCCTCGAGACCAAACGAGGAAGTCAAACCGAGGAACTCACACGGTTGGCAGTTTTATTCATTCGATTATAGTTGAAGCACTTACTAGTCTGATATAGATAGCATGAGTCATCCTAAAGCATAAGTAGTGGGCAGTTTTAATTACCATTCTGTGGTAGTTGGAACATTTACTAGTCAGATATAATTGTCCCGAGGAATCCCAAAACCCAGCAATTGTTGGCACTTTTATCACATTCCATTGGAGTTGCAGTACTTACTAGGCAGGTATAGCATTTCACGAAGCAACCCAGATCCACCAGTTGTTGGCATTTTTAATATCCATTCTGTTATAGTTGAATCTGATTACTAGTCACATATTAAGTCAAGTTTATAGTACTACTTTAGTTATGCTTGTCTATGATCGAGATACTGTGCTCCAAGTCGTTCATAACTGTGGACACGGCTTTCAAAAAGTTTTACCCCACAGGGGTGCACAAATAGCAACACACACTCGATCAACCTCGCAAAACCAACTCAAAACCCAATGAGGCTTTCACGACAGAGCAATCACGGGATTCATAAATATTTCAGGGGGCCACCCCACTAAGCTTCCCGCAACGAAGCTGGCCGGCTCCGGAACGGACCCAGGGTTTGTGTGGACGGCTATAAACGACTAGGAACCCGAAAGTGTGACTGGGCTTGTCGATACAGCGAAAACGTGTCACGATCCTAAACAGTACTGGTGCTCCATGCACAATCTTAAATAAATTAGTAAAGCATGGCATAAGTACAGAATAGTAATAAAGCCCCAAACTACTTTGTGGCCCCAAGAAATAGAAATGAATCAAGCTCTGGCTCAGGGGGGTCCATAAGGCCTCCCGGATGTGGATAGTGCGAAAAATCAAGGAACAGGTATCAAGTACTCGGGGCCTACGGGACACCAGTGAGCGTTGAAGAACCAAATAACATCTATTGCCCACCGATGCCTCTGCATTAGTTATATCTAGCAATTTAATAGTTGTATTTAAAATCATGATCATCTCCACCATAAAGCATCTCCACCATAAACATCTGCCAACATTCCAACAACTGTGATACTTGACAACACGAGATCGCACCTGAGCAAGCAACTATGACTCGCAAGGCCAGCTATCTACCAAACACAGGTAATAGGAGGTGTCCAAGGCAATATAGAGGCTGCACGGGATATAACTGGTGCACGGAAACTAAAGCATCGCGAAACGGATAGCAATATATCAATAGGAGGAAATAAAGCCTATAAATGCAAAATAGGTAGAAAGAGGGAGATGCTCGCCTGGGAAAACACTGCCGGAGATATATCCGAAGAACTTGTCGAAGCTCACATCAACTCAATGGCCTAATCCGTGAAGAAGGAAAGCACTAAAAGAAACACCGGATACACTATTTAATACTACTACAGAAGATCCGGCATGATTATGATATGATGCATGGCATGGCAAAGATGCAGTGCAATTAGACAATATTAAGCGGAACCGGGGTCCCGACAATTTATTAAACGGTTCAAGTTATTTGAAACCCCCGCAAATTTAAATGTTGTATTAACAAGGCAAAACATGGCATCAGTTCGCTAGACAAATTTAAATGGAGTCCGGAATAAGACTAGAATAGCCGCATATGGACTCCATATTTAATTATGAGTGAATCGGCATAATGCCCCCAAAACCACAATATGTATGCGACATGAGCAATTAATTCATCCAGGAGATATTATATATTATAAAAATCGCGGTCTCAGAAAGGGGATCACATTAGGGTTCGGCACCGATGGTCTCGAGGTTCGGACTCGACGGGATCGGGATCGGAGGTCGAAGGACTTGGTCTGGCGTTGGAGGATCATTGGATTCGCCCTGGTCAGTGTCGATCTTGTCGTCGTGAAGATCATGTCGGGTCCACGTATCGGGTCGGTCTTGGCGTTCGGGATGACGAACTTGGCGTTCCGGGATGGAGACCTTGTCGGTCTTTGGATCTGGGTCTTGGCGTCCGTGTAGGAGATCTTGACGCCGGTGACGAAGAACTCGGGTTCGGAAAGGAGGTCTTGGCATTCCGGTGGATCGGTCCTCGTGGTTGAAGAACTTGGCGCGCCAGGGTTCGGTCTTCGGCGGGATCATTCTTCGGGGTTCGGATCTGGAAATAGGGTCTTCAAGGTCTCGGCCATTGGAAGTTCTTGATGTTCCGGGAAGGAGAACTTGGTTCAGCATCGGCGGTCGAGGGTGACTTGTTCGGTGCCGGTGTCGATCTTGCTTAACGGGGTTGCTACTTGCATTACTTGACATCACCACACCAACTTCGCATGGTCACCCATGTGTCCTCGGCACTGCACGCAGCATGGAGATCTTGGGACTTGGTGTGAGTACTGAAACATGTCTCCTCGACTCGGTTTTGGGCAGCACCAGGGATATATGCAAAACAGGAAACATAGTATGCAGATAGGCCTGAATATCGGACACCGAGAACACCACACGGAGACGGTCGGTGACGCTGCGGGGACGCGCATGCTACAGCAGATGCTGGCGTCGGCGGAGGGCCGTAGCACGGCGGGGCGCAAGGGACGACGGGATGGAGGAAGCGCGGCCGGAGGTGGCGGCGCTCGCGGGAAGGCACGGCCAGTGTAGGGGATGATGCCCACAGGGGCACCGTTGTAGAGGGGAGAGGACGGTGGCGAGGAGGCGCTCGAGGCGGGACCTGGCGGCGGGGAAGGGTAACCCGGGAGCGGCCGCGGCAACGGCGCGACGCTAGCCTGGAAGGAGAGGGGGCGCCGCGGTGGAGGAGCTTGGGCGACAGTGGCAGAGGCGGGGGACCGCGCCGGCGGAGGCGAGGCCGTGGCAGGAGGGAAGCGGGCAAGGGCGCAAGGCGGCGGGAGGTCGGGTCCGGCCACCGGAGAGGAACGCGTGGGAGGAGCAGAAACGGCTGCGGGGGTCGCCGGAATGGCGGAGGAGGCCGCGGTGCTGGCCGGGAGGCAGAGGGAGCGCGGTCGGCGGCGGCTCTGCACGAGGTCGCGGCGATGCGGGGCTAGCCCGAGGAAGGAGAGAGAGGGAGCGGGTGGGGGAATGTGCGGGAGGCCCAGGGGGACGGTGTGGAGGCTGGTAGGCGGGAGAGAGCTGGGGAGCTGCGCCCAGGCGATTGAGGAGGGGCTACGGGGGTTGGTGGCAAAGGGGGAGGGGATCGAGGCCAGGGTGTGGCTGTCGGTGGAGCAGGTGGGGCGGGCCCGCCTGGCGGTTGGTGGGGAGAGGTGTGGCGTGCGTGCGGTGCGGTGTGTGTGCTGGCGCGTGTCTGCTGCTGCTGGCGGCGGGGTGGAGGGAAAAAGGGGTAGGTGGGGGAGTTGGTGGCTGGTTAGGGTTAGGATAGAGTCCGGTTTGGTATATGGGGTAGTAGGCTGGCTAGCTGGGCCTTTTGGCCCGGCCGGCTGCCTCCCCCTAAAAAAATAGTTTAATTATTTTTATTTTGTCTGAAAGACTCTTGTAATTATTTTGTAGACAAAAAAAATATCCAGAAGAGGCCGGGTTTAATTTGAAATAAAGACAGGGGATATTTAGCAAAAAATTATAGGCTTTTAGAAAATAATTTTAGGAAAACAAATGCATGTTGATGACGATGGTCAAATGCAATGTGGCATGATGACATGAGCATGCGGTCATGATGATGCGATGCACAAAAACATAGCGTTTTCTAGTAGTGGTTTTAGCGGGATGCCACAATACCACACGTGTATTAATGTTTCGTATTAATACAGTTATAGCACAGTATGAAACTATTACGAACTGATTGAGATATGACAATAAAAACCTATTTATTATTTTCCTCTAGGGCATATCTCCTTCAGACTCCCACTTGCACTAGAGTACAAATAATCTAGCTCGCATTTTACTCATCATAAACCATATCACATATGCGTTTATTGAGCATGCATGCTTATGGAAAACGTCATGTCCATGTTCTGTTTTACCAAATCATTATGTCTTTGCAAATCGTTAATGTTTTCCTAACTTTGACATTCATACCATTATCTCATAATGGGTTGAAGTACTCATTTGGCGACAAAGTGAGACTTTGTTTCTAGTATTTATAATGACGGTCGTTTTCACTATTGTCATCTAAACTTTGAAACACACTTTGCAATCCTTTTTGTATATACGGCAGTTATGGCAGCAGAATTAGGGGCCAGTTTCCAGGAGCCTACAGTGACTTTAGATCAACCTCGAGGGCTTTTTCATGGGCACTGTGCCCTGGGACACATCATTCTATGTTAAAAGCAAACTAGCCCGGCCATAACAATATACATCACATCAGATGGAGCCTTTATACTTCTAAATCTATGTAGATCCTAGTGCCACTTACTTTGCTTCTTGCCATTTAAGTACAAACTTAATTTTGGTTCATTGATTAACTCAAGAATCACTTCAAGTGCTTATCCTTTCTAGTTAAGAGCTTGTCCTTTCCAACCAGAACCTCAAGTCACATTACGTCGAGTATACAATATGGTTGTATGGAAGAACCTATGACTGAGGCATAGTAGATGCAACACATCTCTTTCTCCCTTTTTAACAATCGTTGTAATACCAAGACAATGCTTCATATAGTAAGAACTTCTTTCTTACCTTGGTCCATTCTGAACTTCTTCAGAATCTTGCTTAGGACATTCTGAACATCTTCAGAATCAAGTCCAAGAAGCATTCGACATTTGATCTTTATTAAACTTAACAATCTATCTTGATAGATCTTATCGTTTAATAACTTCAACTTCATCCTTATTTATCTACTTAAATGTTATTAACACCAATCACATCATTCACATATGTCATCTACATATCCCAGAATGATTTCATGCTCCCACTCAAATATGGCATAGATATTTGAGATCCGGGGATTTCACTTAGCTCCCACTCAAAATATGTCTGATACATATTATGATTCATCCAAGCTACTTAGCTCCCACTCAAAATATGTCTCTTACATATTAAGGTTTGGCCAAGCTAATTAGCTCCCACTAAAATGCAGGTCCTTTCAATAATCTTGGACATTCCAAAAAAATTTGATCACCATCAAATTGAGAATTCCAGTTACGAGACTTCAATATCCATATATTGCTAGTGTAAATCCAATAGACTCAAGCATCACTACATTTGTAGTCAACTCCTTGAATTTGTCCATACTTTGTGAAAAATCGAGATTTTACATCTCCATTAAGTTTCATTTCCATCTTATGACTTCGAAGTCATTCAGAAATATCAAGTAAACTTCTTTACTTAATAAGATCAAGTAACATATTACTTCACAATCTTAAATGTAACTTAATATAGGAATTTATGACTCCTGGTCATTACTCGCACTTAGGTCCATCATGCTTCTTTGTAGTTCATAAGTATGTCTTGTTCATAAACATGACAAGTGAATCAATAATATATTTCCACGAACTTGCAGAGTATATATTGTTGAATCCTACTTTCTTTAGTAAAAGTATTCACTGAAACTTTATGATCATTATCATTAGTTTCTCCTCTATTTGTAGATTCGGTTTCACAAAACAAATTATGCTGCGCCACTCAACAATTCGGAGGCAAGGTAAAATACCTTGTTTTGATCTTTTAGTTTCTTCCACATGTATCTTCATCAAGACATGTCATCTTTGGACAACAACATGTTTGTCCTTTGTGGAAGATGCATTCATAGCTTCCTAAGAATGCTCTACAAAGACTTGTTTATTTGCCACGACTTCGACTTATCGAAATCTCCAGAAACTCGAACATGCCATAACTCTTATGGTGTTGTTTCCACGAATCTTTAGATGTTCCTTTGTATTTCAACCGAGTGTTTCCTCATTCTCTAACTCTAAACGATAACTATAACCCTGATAAGAGATAATATTATACCATATGTATCTAATACATAATGATTATGATATTTAGACATTTCAATACACTTTGAATTTGCCCTATTATGATAATTTGTGAAACATCTTTCACATGTCATTTTATGCCAAAATTAACTTAAATACTTTAGTCATATCGATCAAATCGAAGAGACTTTTCTACTCTTATTAATTCAATATCCTCCCTCATTTTGAAATCTTTTGAACAATTCAAAACTTATGTTTCATTAAGTAAATACGCCTATTCACTTAAGTCCACAATTAAGTAATGATTTCCACTATCTTGTTGAAAATACGATACATCACTATGTATAAGATTCAATATTTCTTCGCATATCACCGTTTTACCAGAATGCAGAGTTTTAGTCATTCTACCCAACGAGGCATGGTTTTGCAAAGTCTCTAGATAAAGCATCTAAGACCCCGATCTTCATGAAGAACATGCAATAACCAACATGACTTAAACTATAGTGCCATATCATTACTAAGAATTTGGATATATTTTATCATTCTAATCCTTTATAAATGTTTAAACTGTTATCATTCACATAGTGATGAGAATAACTCATTTATAATCTTAATGTGACCATAACGGTATTGTTCATCAGAATAGTACAACTATCTTGTAACTTGTTCATATGAATAATTGTCTCACCAAATGCAAGACACACAAACAAGGATTACAAAATTATATTCAAGTCCACTAATCCAAATGATAATCTTTGATGAAAGGGGTGATGTCGGCCATAAACTGTTTTGCTTGCCGTCATCTTGCCACATTTCCTCAATTCAAGCAATTCTCATGCAGACCATCTTGTTTTCACAAAACGGGACAAGTATCCAATACTTATATAAACTGCAATGAGTTTTGCAAGAATTACATTTATAACTTTGTATATCTAACGTATACCCTTTTTCATTCATGACCTCCATTGTAATCAAACCCTTCTGAGAGTTCATAAATATTATGCAAGATTGCTAAGTGTTTCTCCAAATATTCTATTTTTCATCCATCATGGAAGAAAACTCATCCAACGGCTCATACTTTATGTTCCTGATCTTGCGGAATACATGATTGTAATCCAACTCTCCATCGAATGGAGAATGGCTTATTGGATGATTACGAAGAACACACAAACATTGTGGAGTCATTGGATTATATCCTGATGGCCATTGTATCAAGAAGAGAAGATCACCTTTTACTAGGATATCCCTCAGGAGTGGGTATTAATCTATGAAGTTGGACCCTTTCGCTAAGTTCCATATCAAGCAATAAATTTCCCATGGTCGCAAAGGACCTCAATGGGATAGGCCATGATCTACTAAGATATTTGCAAATAGGCATCTAGACTAAGTTCATAATATGAGTTCAATCCTAATTGAGATCCCACTAAAATTGTCATTCCCTCGACGATTTTAGTGATCACATGATCCCTATCCTCTGCACCTCCCCCGATCGTCACAGCCATCAGTGCAACATCAAAGGTAGACATTCCCCACATCAACCATGTGACTCATGCTCGATCATTCGATCTCTTGTGTTCCGAGGCCATGTCTACACATGCTAGGCTCGCCAAATCTAACTTGTGTGTATTCGCTGTGCAACATGGCTTAGACCCACTGTATGAGAATGTAGATATGTCTAGCCCCCGATCGTCACGGTCGGCTTCATAACGGCAAACTTTCTTGGTGGTGCACACACAAGGGGAACACTATTATTGGAATTATATAGGGATTATCTTATTTGCTACCCTTGGGTATCTAATACTAGAATATAATAACATATAAAGCAGGTATCAACATCACATGTAAATTTGTGATATGATATGGTCCTTCTCCTTGCGCCTTGATCCCCATCGAGTGCTCTAGCATGATCTCCACCTTCCCCTAGTTTGACGCCAAGTCCACGAAGCCACCACCCGGTCATCCATCGGAACTATGGCTATTACTACTTAACTTAGTAACATAAAAGTAAACTACTTTACCTTCGTAACGACCAATACCATATCATAACACATGCCCTCCCGTAAAATAAAGTTAGACGCCTCTACTTTATCTATTGCAAGTTTTACGTGGTTGTTAGGGATTTTGCAATA
This sequence comes from Avena eriantha, assembly GCA_910589775.1. Taxonomy (NCBI): domain Eukaryota; kingdom Viridiplantae; phylum Streptophyta; class Magnoliopsida; order Poales; family Poaceae; genus Avena; species Avena eriantha. The sequence continues at coordinate 257,315,261 of OU342744.1, read as the reverse complement.
GAACTCTTTCTAAACTACGAACTTTCCAACCACAACATGGATCCAAAAGTTGTCTCTACTACACCCCTTTCGGGGCCCTCCGTTGTAAATGCTAAATCAACTATTGAATGAGAGACAGACACCCGCTAGTCACTTATACGGTACAAGCCGTATGTTGAGCGTGGAACCAGTCTCGCGTATGAATACGCGTAAGGTCGATCCGAGCCGCTTCATCAAACAATACCGCGATATAAACAAGTACACGTTAGAGGATAAGAACTAAGGGATCAATGCCCGCACAAAACTTGTGCGTACTGACCGTACAGCACTCCTACGCATAGATCGGCTCTGATACCACAGAAGGGTTCCGCAGCAGAAAACAAAAAAATTCCTATGTTGGAACCTCCTAAACTGTTCAAGATCTATCTATGTAGTAATGCGGTAACGGCCGAGGGTATAGAATACATACCCTTGTAGACCGTACGCGGTTAATGTTCTGAGGGGAACATGGTTGAAGTAGTCGAACTCGTAGCTGACCTCAAGGTCGCGATGCTCCTCGCAGGTCACCCCTTGCTCCTTGTTCATCGTGCAGCAGCTCCGGCTCACGACATCCAAGGTGCCTCAAGTGAGGCCCCTCGTGGTTTCGTACACATACGGTGTACGATGATGACCTCTGGCTCCTTGATCCCTGCCGGGAGTACAGAAGTAGATCTCCGGCTTGGAATCCCTGCAGCGCAACGACATGCTGTAGGTGAGGTGTCTCTTGCTCGGATAGTCCTTACTTGGGACCATGTCAATGCATGGAGACGAGAGAGAGAGGGAAGGAGAAAGTCAACCAAAGGACTTCTCCAAATATTGGTGTGTATATTCCCACCCATGGGCACCCCTTTATATAGGGGGAGGGGGTGGGCCCTCCTCTTTGGGTTTCCCATGTGGGACTAAACAAGGGAGAGAGGGGGAGGAGGCGCCATGGGCCTCATGGGACAGCCGGCCAGGGTGGGCCCCACCCCGCGCCTAGGCCTAGGTTGGCCGGGTGGCCCCCCTTGAGGCGGCTAGGCCTTGGCCCTTCCCTCCTTCGGTTTTCCCTCCAGGGCTATTTTAATATTATATTTAATATTAATAACAATAATTAATATGTAAATACATATTACAAAATCCGATTTGACCCGAAAAACCTTTCGGTTCCCTTTCGATTTCCTCCGAACGACTTCGAAACTTTCTCGGAACAATTCTGATTCTCTCACTGAACTTTTCCGGTTTCCTTTTCTCTTTCATATGGTGATTCCAACTTACAGATGATCTCTATCTCACTGTATCCTTAAGTGTATTTCTCCACGGCTTGGGAATGGCACCGACACGATCTCCATCAATGATCAATAGCGGGACCGGGATGCCCATAATGACCCCTATGCATTCCATGATGATAATGTCGTTTGAACCATAAACAGCTGTTTCCCATTCCCTTTGCCACTTGATACCTAGTTCACCCAAGATTTGATCTACAGTATCTCCATACCTTTGTTTGATCTCGTTACCGATGAACTTGTTTTCTCGTTTCTGTGTCGTTGCATTCCGTGACCCAGTCACACGCTTGCAAGCTTCGTTAATGCAACGTCACCTTGATGGCCACATATGTATCTATCCGTTACATGGATTGGAAAATCCTGGTCTTGATATGTACTCCTCTACACGCCCCTTTGGGAAACCTGAGTGGCACCTTTTTGATCACCCAGTCACGGTATGATACTTGATAACCATCTAAGCTCCCTCCAGAATGGTGATTTGCATTACCTCATAGTCTAAGGATCAGGTCGTGAGGTTTCCTTAGTTTATCATAAATGGTGAACTTTGTAACTAGATCTCATTAAGATACAACTGGTTGGGTTGTTTTTCTATCATATCATTCAACTAATGACGCGACCTCATTGTCAATTGGCATAAATGCCCATGATCTCAAAACCCTAGATCATCCTCATGACCAATGAACTAGTTCGCTAGAGGTAACTAGATACTTAGTTTGTTTACATACCACACGTGTATTAACGTTTCGTATTAATATAGTTATAGCACAGTATGAAACTATTACGAACTAATTGAGATATGACAATAAAAACCTATTTATTATTTGCCTCTAGGGCATACCTCCTTCACCATGTGGGTGGGCTACCCCATTTAATTAATTAAAAACATATTTAAATATTAATTCAACCAATTAATAATAAATATATATTAATTAATTCCTTTCTCATTGAAACACCTTTCGAACCATTCTGAACAACTTCGTCTTCTCTCCGGAACACCTTTGTTATCATCTCGGAACAATTCCGGTGGTCTCTGTTTTCTCCTACGATCTCGAATCAATATCTAAGCGTCATTTACTCTTAAGCATGACACCCTACGGTTCGGAAATGCGTATACATGATTAAGACATCTCTCCGATCAATGACCAACAATTATGTCTAGAAACGTATGATGCCCCCATGCATTCCATGAATTAACTTGATCGCTTAAACCTTGAACATCGAGTCTCATTCCCTTTTCTCTATGATACCTGGTTTCTCCAAGATCTGATCTATGGTATTGACATACCTAGTTCAATCTTTTTACCGACAAACACATTTACTCGTTCCCCTGATATTACATCCCTGTGATCTAGTCACATGTTTGCAAACTTGTAGATGTAATCTCACCGAGTGGGCCCCTGGTATATATCCATTACTCGGATAGACAAATCCCGATGTTGATGCATACGCCTCAACATACCCCTATGAAATACCTAATATATACCTTTATGATCACCCTATTACGATGTGATGGTTGATGCAATCAAAGAAGCATCAGGTGGTAGTGATTAAATATGATCTCATGGTCAATTGAGTGAGTTACTATGATTTACTAGATATCGCAATATTGAACTTTGTGACTATATCGCATTGCAAAATACTACGGTTGGGTGTGTGTCCATCACATCATTCATCTAATGAAGTGACCTCATTGTCTATTAACATAAATGTACAATTTTCAGGAAACCTCTATCATTGGTTGCCCAACGATCTAGTCTACTAGAGGATACTAGGGACTTGGTTTGTTCATATACCACACATGTATTAATGTTTCCGCTTAATACAATTATATGGTATAAAACTACTACTAACTAATGAGATATGACAATAAAACATCTTTATTATTTGCCTCTAGGGCATATCTCCTTCACTGTAATCTTTAAGTGGGTATTCCCAGCACTATGTACCATTTCCGAAGGGGCTTTATTAAGTTAAAGTGGGGCACTAGCATATGCCTTCCATCTAAGAGCATATCTAACCCATCCCCTATAATTTAGAGGACTAAAAGGCTGGACTAAACCTAACTTACTATATTTTCTCCTCAAAGGTTTGCGTCGCAGAACAAATTCCTAATAACGAGGACTAAATTTTGTTTTTTTGCAAATCAAAACTTTTGAACCAAAATATGAATATTACAAACTGAATTAAGTGTAATAAATCAAATTATTTATTATTACAAACCGAATTAATAAATGTAATAAATCAAATTATTCAAAAGCAAATTAATGAAAACAAACATAACTAATTGCCATGGACACGCTAGTGATGCTCAACAAGATCAGCATGTAGCTGATTATGTTCCTCCCTCTTCTCGATGCTTCGATACATTTTGAGGAATTGGTTGATCCTATTTAGATCATGCTCATGCACAACAGGGTCTCCATTTGAGACATACGTATAGTTATCAACCATGTCTCTCTCATCTTCGATAATCATGTTATGTGAAATTATGCAACATGTCATTATTTTATAGAGGACCCGTGGCTTCCAATACTCGACAGGTCCATGAATAATGACAAAGCACTTCTGAAGCCCACAAAAACCTCTCCACATCTTTCCTTATTGCCTCTTCCTCTATTGCAAAGTGTGATTTATTTTGGTTATTGCAAAGATTCTGCAGGGTTGTCTTCACAAATGTGGACCATGGAGGATAGATCCCATGAACAAGATAATAACCCTTTGTGTACTCGTGGCCTTCGACCAGATAGTTGCAAGGAGGAGATTCACCCTTGACAAGCATTGAGAATAGTGGTGAGATCGAAGGCATGTTCATATCATTAAGAGAGCCAGACAATCCATATAATGAATTCCATATCCATAGATCATGCGAGGAAATTGCAACAAGGACGATTGTTGCATCTTTGTAGTGGCCTTTGTATTGACCTTTCCAACTAGCTAGATATTGTTTCTGGTCTAATGCATACAGTCAATTGAACCAAGCATCTCAGGCCATCCTCTTGCTTCATTTTCAGCAAGAAGCATCTTAGTGTCTTCTTCATTGGGTGCCCTCAAATACTATCGACGAAAGATATAAATCACAACTTTTGTAAAACTTGTCATGGCCTCCAAAACTGTATCCTCCCCGATGCAACATAGTCAACAATGGAGTTGGCCAAACAACCATATGCAAGTACCCGCAATGCCGCCACACACTTCATCACAGGGCTTACACTGATCTCTCCCGTCGTGCTCCTCCAAAGTTTGAACCAATCATCATAGTCCTGCATGGGTCTTGTAATGGTGAGGAACAAGTCTTTTTGCATTCGAAACCAGCATCGAAAGTGCTTGACAGTGTAGGTTGCATCAGGGTTGAAATAATCCCTCATGATCTTAGCATGACCCTCAGCTCTGTTTCGGTTGATCTAAGCACGGCCGAACTGAGATCCTCGCCTCTGCGCCCGAAAATCTTCGTTCAAAATCATGATCATAGCCATTTACAAATCTTTGTATTCTTCATCTTCCTCCTCGGATGAAGAATCATCGAAGATCATGTCTCTCAACCTCTTCATCTATAGCTGAAGGTGGTCTCAGTCAAGCTCAGTTGCGAACAAAGGAAAAATGCTCAAAAACTCACATGGAAATTCCGTCGAGTACCTTGTGTGCCGCAAAGGGGCACACCGCGGCCGGAGCATCGTGATGACCGTCGGGGCTACGCGACAACCGGATGGCAATGTTGCGGTTGTGGAATGCCCTCTTTGTGGCAGCACAACAATTGTACATCGACAAACCGGTGAAACCGCTGCCAGGAATAGTTCGTCGAAATCTGGCCACGGCCCTCAGTTCTGGCCACGAACTAGTCGAAGGAGGTAGATCTACACCATCGCCATGCTCCAATGCATTTGCACATGAAATCGACCTCGCCGCTGTGGGAAACTACCTTTCAATTGGCGGCGGGATCAGGGTCGATGCGGTGGGTCTCGGGGGCGATTCCGGCGAAGGTTGGCACTACCGAGTGAGACGGAGGGGGAGGGTAGGTGACATGGGTATGATTACTCGGATGCTCATTATTCGTTACCCTACGTTGGATAAAAGGCATGCGGCCCATAAGGATTCCAAATAAACGGCCCAAGGAAGCAACCGACCGAGACTTTTTGTTGTATTAGGAAAGAAACTAAGAACCGACATTATGTTGGTATTGTAATAGAGCGTCTATGAAACCTATCCGCACACAACTTTGAGACCCGGCCTATTATATATAGGGAAGGAGAAGCCCAAGCGAGGGTATCGAAATCTAGAGGACAACTTGTAATAGAGTGTTTTCCCCAATATTCAGGCAACTTTGTCTTCATTGTTTTTTGATATCTGACAAAATCCCCAGCGTTCTCTTTTCCGCGAAACCCCAAGTCCATCACCATGGGCATTGTTGAGGTCACCCCTCGTCAGTTGGCGCCGTCTGTGGGAAACTTGAATGCTGGAACCCCGGATTCGGCGGAACACTCTCCACCAAGCGTCAACTCGACGAAAGCAAATCCACACCCGCCCACCCTTGTGTCAGTACCCGCCGATTTCAACGGAGGATCCGATCTAATCATCGGAAGCATTCACTTCCAAGCAGACAACACGGAAAAATCACACCCTTCGGCCCTTACCACATCAGAGCCGCCGGTACAAAAAGCTACAATCATCGCGGTACCAGCATCGTCCATTGGATCCTCCACGAACATCTCAGCACGGATCAAAGGAGGAGAAGAAGGCTACCAGCTAACCTTATCACAAGATGAAAACTCAACAAACTCGGAACCCGAAGAAAGCAGCGAAAACGTTGACTTTAAAGAAAGGATGGCGACGATCTATCCAGAACTACGATCTCGAAGCACTACCAACACACTCGCAGAAGCAAAAGGCGATGCCATCAGGCCACGCACAACACGCCACCAAGTGTACATGATCAACGGATATACCTCAACACCACGCGACGAAAATAGTAACCCTATTATCAACCCCGATGATATTTTATCAGATGACCATGCAGGAAACCACGACAACAAAGGAGAACACGGAATCAGAGGAGAAATAGTGGATAATCGCATAGTCCAAGGAGGAGGCGGAGAACCTCGCACAGGAGAAAGACAAGGACTTCGGCTGCCAGCATCGGCATGGCAAAAGGCAAGGGAGGCAATTTCAGGAGCAGTCCCAATGACAGCGGATGTTTCACATGAGGATCTATTGGCATACCAATACCTTCTCCACCACAAGAAGAGAGACCTACTCCGGATGCAAAGGCAACTCGATGAAAGAAAAAAGTTAGCCAACGAATCGAGTTTACGACAGGCACAATTAAGATCTACGCAAGGGTCAAGGAGCATAACAGGAGCAGCACCACCAAGAAGGCTAGCATCTCGACTACAGAATGTCCCCGAAGATCTCGACCTATCATTCATGTCAATTGATCAAGCAGGAAACATCAAAGCAACAAACAGCCCAGGCAGCCATCATGGCCGTGCAAACATATCTTATCACCACTCAACCCGCACCCGACGATCCACGAGTGGCCCTTCACTGCTCTGCCCTGATGAACCTCGACATCATAGGATCCTCACTCGCAGAAGCAGAACAAGGACTCACACAGAGATCTCCACGTCATCACAATAGTCCTTGGCAAGCAGGACACACTCAACAATCTCAATCACCACACCAGGCGCATCTCGCAGGATCCGAGTTGCGATGCCATACAAGGAACGACAACACCCAGCACATGAGCAGTGGACCCAAAGATGAAAGCCGCGGCCGATGACACCATGATGGATACGACGAAAACGATCACAAGTTATGCGGAGCTAGCTGTTTCACGTAGAGGATCCGCAAGGCATCAGTAACCAAGGACTTTAAACTTCCACAGGACCGCCACAAATACGATGGCCTCCAGGAACCCGAAGCTTGGTTACCAGACTATCTGGTTACCGTCAAGTTATAGGGTGGCTCCACAACTACCGCAATGCAAAGTCTATAACTATATCTCACCGAAGCCACAAGATCATGGTTGAAACAATTACCCGAAGACTCAATTGGTAGCTGGAATGATTTGGAAGATAAATTCATCCAAAATTTCCACTCGACGTTCAAACTACCAGCATCTTTGGAGTAGTTAAGAGCGTGCAAACAAAAATCTGGAGAGTCAATAAGAGCGTTAATACAATGGTGGAACATTATCAAAAATTCAGCCGAATCCATATCTGACGAAAGGGCTATTGACGCCTTCAATGATGGCCTACGTCGCCGAGAATTAATTGAAGAACTAGGATGGGTCAAACCAAAGACGGTATCACAGCTAATGGAGATAGCAAACCGATGGGCAGATGGAGATGACGCGTTACATAATAAGCGCAAATGGTCACCCGAGGAAGATAGGGATAAATGTGGCAATGATAGAAGAAGAAGGAGCAACGATGGAAACACGGGACCAAGTTACGTTGCAGCAGGTTTTTCGGGTGACGGTAACAACAGAAGCAACGACCATAACAGCAGATACAGCCAGAACAGGGACAATGTCGGAGGAAGCCAGTCCGCACAGCGGTATCAGCCAAGAGCACGAGACCCACCTATGTCTGCAATGCAAATGCTGGAAGGACCCTGCAATATGCATTTTTACGTCGACTCAGCAGGCAGACAACAATCCAATCACCTGATGAAGACTGCTGAACATTCCTAAAAATGTAGGAGTTATGCAACGCAAAGGCAACCGAGGCAGCAAATCGCGGATACACATCCACACTTGGTACACTAGCCATCGGAGCTCCACCACCACCAGTGGTACCACCACAAAACACAAACGATTAAAAAAACGAATACCCTAGATCAAAAGGAGCAATGTCAATGATTCAGAAAGGGTGCCCATCCAACAGGATCCAAAAACTCATCACAAGACAAATTAATATTACGGAAACAAGACACCCGAATATCTCCATTGGTCAGAGTAGGAACTCACATTTAGCAGAGCCGATCATCCACTTCGGGTCCCGCGACCAGGCCACTCGGCTTTGATAGTCGAAGCATAAATTGGCGGGTTCGATATGAGCAAGGTCTTCATGGATGCAGGAAGCAGTATAAATCTGATCTACGCAAAAATGTTGAGAACAATAGGCTACCCCTGGATAATCTCGCTCCAACAGAAACATCTTTTCACGGAATAGTACCAGGTAAAGCTGAAATCCCTTTAGGCAAGGATTTTCTTGACGTTGTTTTTGGCTCCAAAATTAATTTCAGGCGAGAAAAACTCGAATTCGAAGTCATGGATTGGCCATCACAGTATCACGCAATCATGGGATGACCAGCCTTTGCACGGTTCATGGCAGTGCCACATTATGCATACTTAGTAATGAAAATGCTAGCACCAAAGGGAGTTAGCACGGTACAAGGAAGCTTCACCTATGCCGACAGTTGTGATAGGGAGTTCAAAAAAATTTCTAAATCTTTCGGGATGGCAACGAAATTTGAGCAACTCAAAAGTTCAGCAAACGCACAACCTCTAGAAGTAACACGTATCGATCCTGATCAGGCTTTCGAAACAACAAAAGACACAAAAGAAGTACAGATCCACCCCATCGACCCGACGAAAACGACATTCGTGGCTTCTAACCTTGATCCCGCATAGGAAAGCACGCTCATCGAGTTCCTCCGTGAGCATTGGGAGATTTTTGCATGGCTACCTTCTAACATGTCGGGAATCCCCTGGAAACTCATTGAGCACGCATTAAATCTAGACCGAAAGGCGAAGCTGGTAAACCAACCACTACGACGCTTCGCAGAACCGAAACGCAAGGCCATTAGAAAAGAGCTCCATCGCCTAATTGATGCCAATTTTATAAAAGAATTAACAAAATCAGAATAGCTTGCAAATCTAGTATGTGTTCCAAAGAAAAACACTAGAAAACTTCGGATGTGTATCGACTTTACTGCACTGAACAAACATTGGCCAAAAGATCACTTCCCATTGCCACGAATCGATCAAATCATCGATGCAACTACGGGATGCGAACATCTTTCTTTCTTGGATGCATATTCAGGGTACCACCATATCAGAATGAAGGAAGAAGACCAGGAGAAAATAGCATTTATCACGCCTTACGACGTATTTTGCTACACAACAATGCCTTTTGGCCTCAAGAACGCTGGAGCAACATATCAGAGGATGATGCAGAAGTGCATGGGAAGCCAAATAGGTACAAACGTACAAGTGTATATTGATGATGTCATAGTTACCACGGGCCACGGATCTGCGCTGATCAAGGATCTAGAAGAAACATTTAGAAATCTCGATAGGTTCAGCATCAAACTAAACCCCAAGAAATGCTCCTTTGGAGTTCTGCCAGGACAACTCCTCAGGTCCTTGGTATCAGCTAGAGGGATCGAGGCTAATCCCGAAAAAATACAAGCAATCCTCATAATGAAAAGGCCAACAAATCTACGTGGTGTACAACAATTGGCGGGACGAGTAGCGGCACTAAGTCGTTTTATTGTAAGGTTAGGAGAAAGAGCACTGCCATTCTACGCCCTCATGAGGAAATCAGAAAAATTCGAATGGACGGAAGAAGCTCAGCATGCCTTTGAAGATCTTAAAAGAACACTCTCGACATCCCATGCCGCCGTGTCGCTAAAAGAGAAAGAACCTTTACTCCTTTATACTGCTGCCACACATCAGGTGGTCAGAACAGTCCTGGTCGTAGAACGGCCCGAAGAAGGGAAGACGCACGGTGTGCAGAGGCCAGTATATTTTTTGAGCGAAGTTTTATCACCATCTAAACAAAGGTACCCACACTACCAGAAGCTAGCATACGGGTTATTTATGACAACACGAAAACTGCGCCACTATTTTTCGGAGCACCTGATCATAGTGGTCAACGAAACGCCTTTCTCAAGTATCCTCAACAATCCAGAAGCAACTGGGCGTGTTTCTCTATGGGCATCAAACTATCCCCTTGGGATATCACTTATGAGAAGCGCAAAGCAATCAAGTCACAAGTTCGGCCAGATTTCATCACAGAGTGGACGGAGTTGCAACGTGCAGGTCCACCAGACCTTTCGAGCGCTTGGACAATGTATTTTGATGGATCAAAAGGAACGGAGGGAGTAGGAGCAGGAGTCATACTAATATCACCTTAAGGTGACAAAATCCGTTACATTCTTCGGATGAGATTTGCAAATGCATCCAATTACGAAGCAGAATACGAGGCCCTGTTGCACGGCATGCAGATGGCCAAAGCTTGTGGTCCAACTCGCCTCAAAATCTTCAGAGGTTCCAATCTTGTAGCGCAGCAGGCAATGAACAAATGCGATGTTGTTAGCGAGAATATGATTTCTTATCGCGACCTATACAGCATCATGGACGCTCGATTTCATGGATGTGAAGTATCACATATAGGAAGAGCAAGCAATGAGAAAGCTGACAATTTAGAAAACATCGGATCATTATGTCTGCCAATACCACCAGGAGTGTTTTGGGAAGAAATAATGGAGCAATCAATCAAAGCGAAAAGAGTCTCCGAGGTCCTAGCACCAAAAACAGGGAAAAAGAAACATCCGCAAAAAGAGTCGGGGGCTTCCTCAGAAACCAAAAGTATAGAAGAAGCCATCAAAGAAGAAGAACGAGAAATCGGAGAGGTCGTGTTAGTCGAACCAACCTGGATGCAACCATATATAGCATACATGACTAAAGGTGAACTACCAGAGGATGTAATAAAGGCACGACGAATCACCCAACGATCAAAGGCTTTCAGGATAATCAAAGGAGAACTATACAAAAGAAGTATTCCGGGTGTGTTGCAACGATGCGTAACACCCGAAGAAGGAAAAATTATACTGAAAGATATACATGAAGGAGTCTGTGGCCACCACGCCAATAGCTGAGGAATTGCTGCAAAAGCATTAAGGGAAGGATTCTATTGGCTCACAACAATACAAGATGCAAAAGACATCGTCAGAACATGTGAAGCATGGCAACGATTCACAACAAAACCTGGAGCACCCGCCACTGAGCTGAATCCCATACCCTTGACTTGGCCTTTCGCTCTGTGGGGACTCTACATGGTGGGAAAACTCCACAAATCATCACCAGGAGGACACGATTTTCTGCTAGTGGTAGTTGAACAATTTACCAAATGGATTGAATCAATGCCCGTCACAACCCAAGATGGAACTTCGGCTGTGAATTTTACCAAATTCATAGTATTTTGGTTTGGCGTACCAAACAACATTATCACGAATAATGGGACCAACTTCACTTCCAATGAGTTCAAGGAGTACTGCCAGGAGATGGGCATCAAGATAAGCTATGCCTCGGTAGCTCACCCGCAAACAAATGGACATGTCGAAAAGCCAATGGACTAGTAACCGCTGGACTCAAAAAGAGATTACTGGCACCACTCGACAGAGCAAAAGGAGCATGGGTGGACGAGTTGTCATCAGTGTTATGGAGTTTATGTACAACTCCAAATAATTTAACACAAGAGACGCCTTTCTTTTTGGTCCACGGTGCAGAAGCCATGCTTCCAGTTGAGGTATCACACAAATCACCAAGGGTAGCTGCATATAATGAGGAAGAATCAAGAGAAGCACTCGAAGATGATGCGGATGCGCTTGATGAAGCCCTCCAAAGAGCAACTATGTACCAACAAAATTTGCGCAATTCTCATAGCAGGAGATTGCGGCCTAGGTCCTTCGCAGTGGGGGACCTAGTTCTTCACCTCAAGCAAGATGGTCATAAGAAGCTAGAATCGCCATGGGAAGGACCATACATCATCACAGAAGTTATTCCTGGAGGAGCATATCGACTATAAGATAAGAAGACATGAGTAAATTATTCAAATCCATGGAACGTAGCATAAATACGATGCTTTTATGCATGAAATTGTTTGCAAAGATGATAAGAGTTGTAGTTCGACTTATTAAGCCAAGATGTCCAAGACACAGGCTACAAAGCCATCCGATCAAAAAAGAATAATGTACCGACGATTTTTGCTTTATATGTAAAAGAGATAAGTTATTTATGCCTTAATACTTTTTTCCAAAAGATCGATGCTTTCAATCAAGACTAACAGCAATTATGCGCCTATGTCCAGATACAGGCATCCGAACATAGCCTCGGAGGCTACTCCTATCGGGAGCGCTCTCACGCACCCGATAAAAATTTAGAAGTGGATGAAGTATAATTATAATAGCTAAAACCTTTTTGAGTTTCACACCTATGTATCCTCAAGAAAGTGTTACTCCTACCGGGAGATTGTATAAAATAATCTGATATAATCAAAAAGAGTGGCGGCCCAGTAGGGCACCCGACAAAAAATCCAAAAACCTTGGATCTCGCTGAGACACGAGAAAAAATACGAATGCCGTGTTCAGAAACATGAAGGTAAGACCCCAGGATTCGTCCTGTGTGGCCTGGTAATCGCACAAGAATGCGCTCTGCCAGTAAATATTCGTATCAACGATACGATGAAAAATTTCCGACGAACACGTTGGGTACCCGATAAAAATAAAAACTGGAATTCAGTATTCGGTAAGACCTCAGTGGCTCGAACTGAATTACGCCAGTTACAAATTCCGGATTCGAGCCTGGGGACTTGAATTTGATGTAGGTCAACCTTGTTTTTTCCCAGGAGCAATTAACTGATTCTCGATCTGTCGAAAGCATCAGACTCGTTGTACCAAATTCCCAAAAAGACACAGAAAGTAACAAAGTAAAGGATAAAAGAAACTTTGAGACTCAACCTAAAAACTGCGGATTCAGGTAGAGTCTCGGGGGCTACTGTCATTGGTATGATTACTCGGATGCTCATTGTTTGTTACCCTACAATGGGTAAAAGGCATGTGGCCCACAAGGATTCTAGATAAACGGCCCAAGGAAACAACCGACAGAGACTTTTTATTGTATTAGGAAAGAAACTATGAACTAACATTATGTTGGTATTGTAATAGCATGTGTATGAAACCGATCCGCACACATCTTTGAGACCCGGCCTATTATATATAGGGCGGGAGAAGCCCAAGCAAGGGTATCGAAATCTAGAGGAGAACTTGTAATAGAGTGTTTTCCCTAATATTCAGGCGACTTTGTCTTCATTGTTTTCCTGATATCTGACGAAATCCCCAGTTGGTCACCCCTCGTCAGTAGGGCTGCCTTTTTTCGAGCTATCAGCGGAGGGGCTAGATGCTCGACGGTTTCAGCGCTGGCGGGAATGGAACGGCGGAGCGACGAGGCAGTGGCAATGGTAGATCGGGGAGGAGGAAAAATATGTGCGTTGAGGCTGCGGGCTCGTATATTTGCGAGCCGCGGAGGCCGATTCATAAAAAAATATCTCCTATAAACCGGTTGCGGGTTCGGTTAGAGATTGCTTCGGCCATTAGGGGAGAAAATAAAATCCTCTAACAGCCCATAGGGGATAATTAATCCGCGGCAAGCCAGCCGAACCGGCACGTAGTGAGGCATCCGCCAGGGCAATTGTGCAAGTGACCAGCTAAACCATCTAGGGTTTCATCCCCTCGCCAGCGATGCCGCCGGTCCGCTCCTCCTCCGGTGGCCTTAGGGCCTTGGAGGTGAGGGTGGACCACGGCCTCCCGTCGGCAGGGGTTTTCGTTTTGGTTTAGCCTATTTTCAGTGTCTTCTTTGGGATGTTGAGACGGCGGCTGCATCCTCAAGTCAGAATAAGGTCCTCCCCGCTTTATCCTCGCTCCATTGGCGTGTCTAGCCCTGGCGGAGGGCGCGTGAAGTCGTGTGTCCGACGGGTCTTTTGAGATCCGATCGTTTTACGTATTCGTCGGTGTGGTTTGAGGTCAGTCTCTTCTGATCTATGGTTGTCATCTTCGGCGATGGTTGTTGCTCTGGTCCTACGGGGCCTTAGCACGACGACGTCCCGTCTGTCTACTAGAACAAGCTTTGCCCGGCTCCGGTGATGGAGGAGCGAAGACGGCGACGCGCTTTCGGCTCGTGCTAGTCTATAGTTTGTCGCTAGGTGGTCCAGTGATATATTTATAATTTTTATTACTTTTAACGCTCTTTGTATTGTTGTTGATGATTATTAACAGATCGGTGGAATTTCGTAAAAAAAAAATCAGCCCGCAGGGGATGAATTAGAGATGTTTAAAGTGATAGTTTCGTAACCAGACAAAGCTCCATTACGTCCGCGGCAGTGCTAGCACGGGACCATGGACGTACGTATCACTGATGACTCGCCTGGCCTTTCTATAGGTTTCAGCTCTCAGCGTTTTATTATTGCGACGATGCCTACATAGTATTTATTACCTTTACTTTTGGCCCCCGTGTTGCACTTGTGTATATACACTGTTGCCACTATAAATAGGAGATTGGAAGCAAATGCTGCTCAGATGTCAGATGGCAATGCTTAAAGGAGACTTGAATTGGCATCTGTACCCCGTCCTTAGATCTGCACTTCACGGATACCATCCAGTGCGCTAGCTCCATATACGTTCCCATTCTTAATCATGATTAATTTTAGCGAGCCAACAACGCGGCTTTTCAGGACAAACCGACAAACATATGCAAATACGCAAAAGTACAAATAATGATGCAAAACTTAATAACAAAGAAAAGAAGAACAGTTTAAATCAGGGGTTTAGCTGATACTATATCATACTCCCTCAGTCCGAAAATAATGGACATGGATTAGTTTAGATTCACATCTATATCTATATACTAAAACACATAAGGCGGACTTTTGGCTCTCGGGTGCTACACACCCCCATACTTAGAAAAATAAAAAATAGGAAAAACACTGGTGGAAAAATGGCCTCTAGTCCCGGTTCAAAAGGGCCATTGGTCCCGGTTCCAAAACCAGGACCAATCACTCGGGACTAATTCTAGTCCCGGTTCGCGCACGAACCGGGACCAATGGGTCTCCACGTGGCAGCGCCAGAGACGGGGGGGGGGATCATTGGTCCCGGTTCTTGGCATGAACCGGGATCGTTGGTCTCTGTGCCGCGGCAGGATTTTCGGGCTATTTTTCTGCCGCGGCAGGGTTTTGTGCCGCGACAGGATTTCGGGCTATTTTTCTGCCACGACAGGATTTTTTTATAAATTTAATGGTTCTACATATATACAGCAATAATGAAACCACGATATATATATTACACATCATGCATGATCACAAATATATACACCGTCTCATCCGTCTTGGTCGAAACATATTATAATTACAAACGATACTCTCACACGAATTTGATCTAATTTATACTTCTTTTATACACTTCACCCTTCCAAATGAAGTGGGTAATAGTATTCTCCTTTCGGATCTATGACTTGTTCTAACAAGAATCCGGCAATTTCCTCTTCAATTGCTTGCACGCGTTCTTGTGATAGAAGATCATCCCGCATCCGTTCGATCTAATATAAAGAAGGGGATCAATATATATATGAATGAAACTAAACACAATTGGTGGTAATAAAATAAAGTTGTGATTATTGTTTATCGTACTTCAATTTTTTTGATGTTCCGGTCTGCCCCCTTCTCTTTGGTCGTCTGGTGAATAAACTCGCAAACATAGTATCCACATAAGTTATTCCCGGCTTCCTGCCTCAAGCACTTTACGAGAATGGAGTTCAATCAAAATAATAATCAAGCATGATAATGGTGGTATTGAAACTAGAATCAAAGAGATGCGTGGATCTAGCAAGTAGTACCACCCTCATGAAAAAGACAAATTCCTGCCGAATCGGCAGGAGGTTGCCAAGATTTGAACTACAAGTACATGATATAATGCTTGTGAATTTTTAAGAAAATCATTTATAGGTTCACAATATGCTATTTCATCAGAGATCCACTTCAAGTTCAGCGAGGCTCATCCCCGGGCTAAGAAGCTTCATGTCCGCCGTTTTGAATATAGTTTGAAACGGGCATAAGAAATTCAAAAATGATCCAAACAATGTGAAACCTTCTCGTGGTGTCATATTATGTGTCACATTTTCAAGGAAAATATTGAACTTGAAAAATTGCAAACATCATAAAAAATCTTTCACAAAATGACCTATCATGTTCGAGGTTTCATGGCATTTAGGTCAAACCACCAATGTTATGGCTAGAATCAGGGCATAGTTTGTGATAATGTGCCCATATTGTGCACACATGTGCATCTTTGGATGGCTTACGATGTTGCAGGAGGAAGTTTTCCCTTTCAACACACGAAAAAGCCAATTTCGATTTTTGAGGTGCCGAAATCGGGGTGTTCTGTGAAGCAACCACCAAATTAAAGTTTAGCATTGATACCAAACCATTTTTCAAAAATACTATACCACCTTATATGGACAATTTCCCAACAGGTGTATCTAGAACCTTTTTGTCCATCCCTCATGAAAAAGACAAATTCCTGCCGAATTGGTAGGAGGTTGTCAAGATTTGAACTACAAGTACATGATATAATCCTTGTGAATTTTTTTAAAAATCATTTATAGGTTCACAACATGCTATTTCATCAGAGATCCACTTCAAGTTCAGCGAGGCTCAGCCCCGGGCTAAGAAGCTTCATGCCCGCCGTTTTGAATATAGTTTGAAACGGGCATAAGAAATTCAAAAATAATCCAAACAATGTGAAACCTTCGGGTGGTGTCATATTATGTGTCACATTTGCAAGAAAAAATATTGAACTTGAAAAATTGCAAACATCATAAAAAATCCTTCACAAAATGACTATCATGTTTGAGGTTTCATGGCATTTAGGTTAAACCACCAATGTTATGGCTAGAATTAGGGCATAGTTGCTGATAATGTGCCCATATTGTGCATCTTGGGATGGCTTACGATGTTGCAGCAGGAAGTTTTCCCTTTCGAAACATGAAAAAGCCAATTTCCATTTTTGAGGTGCCGAAATCGGGGTTTTCTGTGAAGCAACCACAAATTAAAGTTTGGCATTGGTACCAAACCTTTTTTCAAAAATATTATACCACCTTATATGGACAATTTCCCAACCGGTGTATCTAGAACCTTTCTGTCCATCCCTCATGAAAAAGACAAATTCATGCCGAATCGGTAGGAGGTTGCCAAGATTTGAACTACAAGTACATGATATAATCCTTGTGAATTTAAAAAAAAATCATTTATAGGTTCACAACATGCTATTTCATCAGAGATCCACTTCAAGTTCAGCGAGGCTCAGCCCTGGGCTAAGAAGCTTCATGCCCGCCGTTTTGAATATAGTTTGAAACGGGCATAAGAAATTCAAAAATGATCCAAACAATGTGAAACCTTCGCGTGGTGTCATATTATGTGTCACATTTGCAAGGAAAAATATTGAACTTGAAAAATGGCAAACATCATAAAAAATCCTTCACAAAATGACCTATCATGTTCGAGGTTTCATGGCATTTAGGTCAAACCACCAATGTTATGGCTAGAATCAGGGCATAGTTTGTGATAATGTGCCCATATTGTGCAATCAAAGAAAAAAAGCTAGCACCCACTCCTCACACACAATCCAGCAAAATTTGGTGGGCAAAGGGTTGGGCTTATATATAGCCAGGGGAGGGTTTTTGGTCTCGGTTATTGCCACGAACCGGGACCAAAGCCCTCCCGCGACACGTGGCCGCCCAGCAGCTCGCACCCTACCCAGGTCGTTGGTCCCGGTTAATGGCACGACCCGGTGCCAATGGCTTCGGTGGGGGGCGCGCTGCTGGGCCGCCACGTGTCGCGCGGGAGGGGCTTTGGTCTCGGTTCTTGCCAATAACCGGGACCAATGCCTCCGTCGCTTTGTAGTCCCTGTGCATAAATATGAGGCCACAGCACTCGCTTTTGCCATTGCCTCTACCTCTCTGCAATCCCTCTCCACCCCACCACTTTGCCTCTCCACCGCGCCGTCGTTTCGCCTCCCCTCCCTCTCCAGTCTCCACCGCGCCGTCATGGAGGTGCCCACGCTCAACCACTACGAGGCGGCGCAGTTTGCGATCTACGGCATCCTCGCGCCGCCGCGCGCGACCCTTCCCACCGGATTTTGCATCAGCCAGGGGGGTGTGCTGGTGGCTTCGCTCCTCAACCCCCACGGATACGAGATGGAGTACGTCATCACGGAGCGTCGCCGCCAACTGCCCGCGTGCATTAGGGCGTTGCCCCGGTACGCGGCGGGCAGCGAGTATTGGCCCCGGCTGTTCAAGGAGGAGCGGAAGGCCAAGCTTGGCAACCGTTTCGTGGACGGACGCCTGGTGCACCCGGATCGCCGCAACCAAGAAGGGAGGGAGTTATTCTGGTCCGTCCCTGGACGGACCATCTACACCGCCATCGACGCCGCTATGCACGCAGACGAGCTCCGTCTCCCGAACAACGCCGAAATCGTGGAGATTTCGTCCGACGACGACGAGGAAGCCGGCAGCACGGAGGACAACGGCTCGGAGGACAGCGGCAGCGGAAGTGTTGTCGACTAGAAATTTATAAAGTCGCATCTTTATTTGTATGGAAAAATTTGTGGTCGAATAATAAAATGTCTTAATTTAGACCTTTGTCTCAATTAATTCGTGAAAGATTTGTTCAAAAATAGTGATCAATTCAATTTCTACCTCGAATTAATTTCTGTCTTGAATTAATTTCTGCGTCGAATTAATTTACATTAATTCCTGAACTGCTGACCGTCGCGGGGTTTTTGGTCCCGGTTGTTGGCATGAACCGGGACCAATGCCTCGCAGAGAGCCACGTGTGCATCACGGGGTCATTGGTCCCGGTTCGTGCTATAAACCGGGACCAATGCTTACAAATGAACCGGGACCAATGCCCTGACGGCATGAACCGGGACCGGTGCCTGGCATTGGTCCCGATTACGGAAACGAACCGGGACCAATGGAATTTGGGCGCTGGACCAAAGGCCCTCTTTCTACTAGTGAAAGGTTAAAAAAATGAATTTTTTTTGAAATCAAAGATGATCAGGTATTGTACTCGTAAAAAATGTTTGGAACAGAAATAATTCGCATGGTACTCAGGACGAAAAAACAAAAATATGACGAATCAAAGATGAATAGTACCGGGTCATGAGGCGTTTTGAGTTGGTTTTTTTACCCAGGATACAATGAAAGTAATTCCCTAGGAAAATATTGTTTCACTAGTACAATACCTGATCATCTTTGATTTCAAAAAAAGTTCGATTTTTTTAACTTTTTAATTTTTTCAAATATGGGGGTGTGTAACACCGGAAGCCACACTGTAATTCTCCTAAAACACATCTATATACATAAAAATCTATATAAATTCCAACCACTTATTTATGGACAGAGAGGGGCTTGAAAAACTGAAAACCAGGTCGTTTTCTCATGCTAAATCCATCAATGATTATTTTGCGCTGGATTCGCTCTGTCATGCACACGGCCGGCCCTGTCCTGTCCTCCCATGTTAATTGGCGTACGAGTACAACTGGAAGAAATAAGGACAACGTTGTTTGGGAATCAGAGGAATCTGGTTCCACCCTTATATCAACGCATATACTTACTGCTTGTTGCCCACTCCGTAGTCCACATGCTCAAACAGTGGAGTCGGCAATCGATCGAAGAACAGAAGCGCGCGCTTGGCAGCAATATCATCTTTGCAAACCACCGATCAAGCCCAACAACACCCAGCTGCCATGCCAACTCATTTTTCTCTCCTTTCCTTTCATCAAAAAATTCCATTAATTCTGTTTAGAGTGAATTCCACTTTTACCACATGTTTGCACATACACTTGTGGCACAGATGTTACACTTGTGGTAGAGTAGTATATCCTTTCATGATTGTAATGTCCCACAAGCGCCAATGAGGCTGGTGATCTGGATGCATTCGGGACAAATTAGCCAAATCAAACAACCGTGTCTGGACTCACTTGAACACACATGTTTGGGGTTTGGGGTCAAGCTAGGCACAATCATTGGTTTCTGTGAAGCCGGGTTTGAGACGAACAAAGGTGGCGAGGAGTAGCAGTGAGGAGATGGTAATGCTCGTCTAGAACATTTGTTGGATTCTTCACCTGGGCGAGATTGCGGGGATGTCGGTGGGGGGTAATAATTCTATGGTACCATAGAATTATTACCCTCCAACCCCGAGGTGACTCTGGAGGCTCCTAGCCGCAGCAAAAAAAAACCACCTCCCAGCCACTTCCATTCATCCTGCCTCTGTCGGAGGAGGCCGTCGGCGGTGGGGTGCCCCTTCTCCGCTTTTTTTCTTGACCCAACAGCTATCTCTTGCGCCGCCTCTCGTGAAATCCAATCTCCTTGATTTCCGGCGTCGGGATCCGGCCTGCAAATTCGCGACGCCAGCTGGTCAGTGCCGGTCACCGTCGGGTACAGTCGTGCGACGACAGGCAGTGGACGCAACCGATGGTGTGAGTCTGTGAGTGCCTAGCCACACCACTAGGCACCCACGTTGTGTGCCGATCCAGGAGTCACATGTCAACTGGATATTGGGTCGACAGTGACGGATCGGGCCGGACAGGAGCTTCAGCGGCGGGGACAGTCTTGAGGCAATGGTTGGGCTGATCTGATCTGTAGCTAGTACATCAGGGGCGCGTTTGGTAGCCTGCATGAAGCCCTAACAGGCCTGGCGGAGCAGAAAATTGGCCGATTGGTTGCCTGCACTGCTGGTTGGGCTGCGCTGGCATGAACCTTAAAGCATCCCACTGCCAGGCCCAACGACTACGGTCGATTCGGCCATTTCCAGTGAGCCACACTCACCGTGCACCCCGCAGATGCAAAACTTGACCTCCCCCGCACGAGCGCGGCCGGGGAAGGTGATGGTGCGAGCTTTTCGGCTACATCGAAAAGCTAGCGCCGGAGGTGATCTCATCTCTCCTACCGAATCCCCCTATTTCTACCGCCCCCGCCCAACTCGGAAAAAGCACCCGTCATTTCGCCCCAGATCGAGCTCTGTTTCCTGCTCCGTCCATGCCAGGTAAGTAGCTTCTTCTTCTCCGGTGAGATTAGAACTGTAGAGCTGCTAGGGTTAGGAGCTGTAGTTCGTTGCTTCATTCAAGTACATGGTAGATTGTTGTGCAAACAGGATGTGTAGGTTTTATCCAGATTTCTAGGATTTTCTACGTAGGATCTGAAAGTTCGGCTCTGTTTGGTCGATCATGTAGATGAACTTATACTGTTCATAGATTGATATGAAATTGATGCATATGCTAGTTTCCTACATTAGAACGCCATATTCTTCACACCTTGATTCATTTCCATCTTTATTTCATCGTCATTGTAGGACTCGTTCTGCGACCAGTTTAGCTAGGCTTTGATCCCCATTGGGGAGTCCCAGATCCCCTCTTATGTGGATGACAACCAATCTCTCCCATACAACCAGGTAGTGTGGTCGATGTCACCCACTCCAGGAAGTGGCATCATGTCTGCTTACACTTCTGTCCAGACCTATGTCAGCTCCATCAAGGCTAAGGTCACCGCTAAGCTCAAGAAGGCACAGATGAAGGGAACCATGAAATGGCTCGTTTACATGTCCACCTTCGTGCTCAAAAAGATGTACGATATAGTGAAGAGCAGTGTCCATACTAATAAGTGGTTCAAGGAGATCCATCTCAATGCGTGTGCCAAAGCTTTGTTCGAGTATTGTGGTGCTGAGATCTCAGGCACTCAGGTGACAACCACCTGAGGAAGTGGAGGGTGTGTTGGATCCAATTCAGCAAGCTGAGAGACCTTAGCAGTGCGCAATGGGATGAGGACACCTTCACCATTCTTATTGCCACTGAGCACTTCCAGGGACATGTTCAGGTTTGCAACAATGATCATTGTAGCCCTATGTTCTTACACAACATTGTCACCGCTAACACACTCTTTTTGCAACTCGTAGGCGCACATAAGGGATGCAGAGTACCTCAACAAGCCCATCTAGAACTATGTCCATATGCAGACCATCTTCTCCTATGGCCTTGCCACCGGGAGGTATGCCATGGGGTCAGGCGAGCCCCTTGGTAGTCCTGAAGACCCTGACACCCAAGAGTTCGACACCATGAACCATGATGCCTCGGAGAAGTCGGTCGATGCTCGAGTTGTGGCAGCAGCATCTAGAAGAGCTGCTGCTGCTGCCGTTAATGACAAGGGAAATAGGGGAGTGCTTGCTGACGACGAGATCCACGCCTTCGACAACATGACTGATGCCGTGAAGGATGATGCGCAGACCATCGGGGGCAATAAGCCCATTAACATGCACCCTAACCTCTACTCCGCAGTTATGGACATTGTTGGCTTTGTGGAGTGCCATCTCCTGGCGGCTCTTAGCCACCTCGTTGACAATAAGGCACAAGGCACCAACTTTGTCGGCATGCGTGAGAGGCACATGATCCTATGGATCAAGACATTCTTGTCCAAGTACTTCAACTAGTGCTTTGGCTCCTATGGTCATGGAGGTGGGGTGCATGATGGTGGCGGTGGTGCTGGTGGTGATGATGGACTTACAACCTTTTCCATGTACATTTTGGTAGTAGTTAGGACCCCAAAACTTCTATGGCTTGTATGAATCAATGAGGTGGTATATACTAACCCCTCATGCGATTCTTGTAACACCCCAGTTTTAGTAATCCTTTATTAGGATTGTTTGTGCATTCATGAGCGCCATTATTTTGCTAAGAAATAAAAATATATGAAAAAGAAATAAGTAAAACCCTAACCCCAATCCTTCCCCTCTTTCGGAAAGTTATTCAAAATGGTTTTTTATATTTTGAAAAGTCCCAAAACTATGGAGCCCAAATTGAATACAAGGGTTCATGGTTATTTTATATACTTTGTAAACCTTCTGGTATTTTTGAAACAATCCAAAACAGGTTTGAAATTTAAATACAAACTCAAAAGTGAAAACAGTATTGGAAAATGTTTTTGCAGGAAAAAAAAGAGCCAGCTAACCCTAATAGGTTGTCCTAGACCCTCTCCTCCCTAACTGTCGCCCACGTGAAGCAGCAGTGGCTCGTCTAGCAACCTTTGTTGTAGCCCAGCATCAGCCACCCGCAACCCACATGTGGCCCAACCGCCAGCCCATACCGCTTCGGTGTCTAAACGCCTCGTCGTCTTCGTCGACGACGGGGAACCAGCTCGCTGTCGCCTCCGCCGCCGTCTGTCTGCACTGTGATGCCTGCCCGTGCCAGGATGCACGCTACCAACATGCCGGCCCACTACAGATACCCCACCGCCACCCGGAAGAACCCTAATCCCCTCTCTTCCCTAATTTCTCCTCCGGCCAAAACCCTAGCCGCTAGACGCCGTTTGTCGCTGTCGTTCCCGACCACCCCTTGCCACGCCGACAATGCCAGAGCCACCGCCTCTCTTCCCTCTTCCTCCCCGCCAGCGGAAACGAGGAGGGGTGCCCCTAGTCGATGCCCACGACCCCATCTTCTCCGACCTTGACGAAGATCGTCGTCATCGATTCGCTCGTCTCCGGCCTTCCCTCTCCTCGATGTCGCTTCCATCCGAACCGTAGTGAGCTAGTGGTCCCCTAGGACCTCTTCCCTGACCCCCTCTTGCTCCGTAGTCGTTGCTCGCCGCCGCCGCCGCTCTCCGTCATAGCCACACCTCCGGTGACCCAAAACCAGTGGCGCCGCCTTCTCCAGGCCCCCCATCGCGAGGCGCATCGAACACGACCACCTGCACGTGCTGGCTCGCCCTGTGTCGTCGCGAGCGACCACCATTCGACGTGGGCATGGTGGTGACGTCACCGTGATGAACTGCTGATGTGGTCGTGGACCCGCTCACCGCTAGCGTGGCTGTTAACCTAGCCCCGGGCCCAATAGTTAGTCACACAGGCTGGTTCAGGCATGGGTGAGGAAGTTTTAGAAGCTTGCACTGACGTCAGCCTGTGTCATGCTGACGCAGTAAATCCTTTTAATAGTTTTATTAAATCCATAAAATGGTTTCAATCTTATAAATTCAATAACTAATTATTTATAAGTCAGAAAAAATGTGTATAATATATCAAAACGTTCGGAAAAATGAGACCTACACTTAAGCATCACTATCATACATTGTTCAACAACTTTAATCACAAGTTTAATTAGAAGAACAAATCAACCCCCGTAGGTCATTCCGAGTCTCTCCTGTATTAGGGTTTGCACCCTTCGGATCCCGCTTAAATTTTCAAGCATGTTTTAGGGACTCAATTCAACACAATTTAACTTGTCATATCATCATCCTTGCTTGAGCATTGCATCGATGCCATGTGTTCATTGTTGTTTTCCCTTTCTTTCCGGTGTTTACTTCTTACCGGTAGAATACGATATCGAGATCAAAGACCGAGATCAACACCATCGAAGATTGACGAACAATACTTGATCAACTATAATCAAGTCCAGTACAAGATATTCGAAGATTTGCCTATTGGTTATCAACAGGCAAAGGCAAGCATAGCCCCACCATTATACAATCCTATGATTTCGAAAGCATTTCATTCTTGCCATGGTGCATACGATTCAATTGTGTTCTTTTATCGATAGATAGAGTATCCTATCTGTTGCATTACTCCCTTTGAGTTAATATTGATGGGTTCGTAGCATGGAAAACAAAAAAATTCTACCGCAAGAATGAACGAAACCCAGATCTAATCTAGATAAAAGCCAAGATCTAATCTATTAGACATGTGCAATGAGATAGAAAGGAACTAACCCTCATAGATCCGAAAGCGTTAACGAGATTAGATCTCGTGGTTGATGTAGTCGATCACTTGCCGATCTCAAGATCGTGTGGACGATCCTTCCGGCGTCGCGTTCCAGCAGCGCTTCCGCAGTCGGTCAAGTGGACGATCGTTCCGGCGTCGCGATTCGGCAGCGCTTCCGTAGTCGGTCACACGTGTGGAGTCGAAGCAGACCTTCCTCTCCCCGTTCCAGCGCGCAGCGGAGGTAGTAGATCTTCTCCACGGAATCCCAGCAGCACGACGGCGTGGTGGTGGTGGTGGAGTAGAGAATTCTGCAGGGCTCTGCCTATGCCTGTGCAGAAGAAAGGTGGAGGAGAGAGGCGGCAGAGATTGGGTGTTATGGGAGAGGGCTAGGAGGGGGCGCCCCTGCCCTTCTATTTAAGGGTGGGAGGCGCGCCTGGGGAGGGGGAGTCTTAGTAGGACTCCCCTCCTATGGCCGGCGGTGGGAAGGGGGGAGGAGTCCTCCTCCCCCACGAATCCGTGTCTTGCCCCACTAGGTTCCCTTTGACCCTTTCTTGGTTTTCAAGAAAACTCCAAGAAATCCTCTAGAACCTTCCAGAACATTCCGAAACCTTCTAGAATCTCCATACAAACACTCCGGAACATTTCCTAACTTAGAAAATGATCCCCAATATATGAATCTTATTCTCCGGACCATTCCGGATCTCCTCGTGATGTCCCGAATCCATTCCGAGACTCCGAACAACATTCGGTCTCCAACGCACATTCCATATCTACTTAAAAACAACTTCGAACCTTAAGTGTGTCACCCTACGGTTTGTGAATATGTAGACATGACAGAGACACATCTCCTATCAATAACCATCAGCGGGACCTGGAGATCCATAATGGCTCCCACATACTCAACGATGACTTCGTGATCGACTAAACCATTTACATACGAAACCAATTCCTTTTGTCACGCGATACTATACTTATCCGAGGTTTGATCGTCAGCATCTCCATACCTAGTTCTACCTCGTTACTGATAAGTACTCTTTACTCGTTCCGTGATATGTCATCCCTTGTGACCCAGTCACATGCTTGCAAGATAACTAGATGACATTCCACCGAGAGGGCCCAAAGCATATATATCCGTCATATGGAT
The DNA here is from genome assembly GCA_910589775.1 of Avena eriantha. Classification (NCBI taxonomy): domain Eukaryota; kingdom Viridiplantae; phylum Streptophyta; class Magnoliopsida; order Poales; family Poaceae; genus Avena; species Avena eriantha. Next base: position 257,289,261 of record OU342744.1, on the reverse strand, counting down.
GGACAAATCCCAATCTTGGTCCATGCGCTTCAACACATACTTTCAGAATACCCAATGACACCTTTATGACCACCCAGTTACGAAGCGGTGTTTGATGTCATCAAAGTATCCATCCGATGATGGTGATTAACATAACCTCATGGTCGAAGGATTAGGTTACTATGTATTTGAAAGCTTACAGTAATACGAACTTAATGACTTGATCTTATGCTACGCTTACTATGGGTGTGTGTCCATCACATCATTCTCCTAATGATATAACCTTGTTATTAATCACATCCTAATGTCCATGATCAGGAAACTATGATAATCAATTAATCAATAAGCTAGTTCAACAAGAGGCTTACTAGGGACTCTCTTATGTTTACAAAACATACAAGTATTAATGTTTCCTGTTAATACAATTATAGCATGGGATGTAAACATTTATCATAAACATAAAGATATAATAATAACCACTTTTATTATTGCCTCTTGGGCATATCTCCAACAAATATTACCTGATCCACTACTCCAAGCATAACTAGGTCTGGCTTGTGTGCACTGCTAGAGCTTATATTTGTGTTCTGCTTAGCCATGCTTAGCTGTTAGTTCTGGTTCATCCTAATGATGTATCAGATGCAAAGAATCTAGTATGACAGGAGAACGAGATGAGATAAAATCAGTGGTAATGGTTAAACATGCTAAGGCTTGTATGGGAGGCCACGGTGGGATGTGGTTTTTGTAGTCCCATTTTCGCCACCACTGGGAACTGAGTTCTTGCCTTTGGACCAAGACGAGCGTACAGCCACACGGGGCTTGGGAACCCCTTCGCTGATTAACTTGCCTATTAGATTCCATGAGTCACATAGTTCAGGCATTCCATTCGACATATGCATAGAAAACATTTTGAAAGATTTGGCGGGTGAAGGTGCATCATAACTGATAGGTAAGCGTGGCCTAGGTTGCTTGGGGTCAACGGAGCCCCTGGTAAACAAACCCCGAGTCACATCTCTAGGGATCGGCTTCGGGACTTGACCCGTTACGACAGAACCCTCCTTAGTGTGTGAGTCATGGTCTCAGCAAAAGTAAGATAAAGGTTGTGTCCAACCACCCTCCGTCGGCTTTCCAAGGAAGAGGGCTTATCTAGTGGCATTAAGAGTCGGTTGGTACGTGTGGGTAAAGTTGTACACCCCTATAGGATTAAATCTTTTCGAAAAGCCGTGTTCAAGGTTATGAACAATTGGTGACCGAATTCTAAGATCCTAGAGAACATTAACCTAATCGTAAAACTTGAAGGTTTCAACATGTGCTTAAGGATGCTTCCTCATGGGTACGAGGGGGTGGTCCTAGTTGTGAGATGAGGATTACTTTGGTGGATATCAAAAGATGATGATCAATTCTTTGGAGATGTCGCTCTCTTATCCCCTTTAAAAATATTCTAATTATACGAGCTTCTTCTCCCTCTTATTTTATAAACAAAGATGGCTTTATGCAAAATAACCCCACGAGTCATAAGTCTTGCGGAGTACACCTTGTACTCACCCTTGCTTTGTTGATACTTTTGTAGCAGAGTAGGTGTTCCCCTGAAGACAAGTTCCGTACGACATCGACACCGACGAGTAGATTGGGGTTCCCGGTCGGCAACCTGGAATCTATAGGCTGGGACGTCATCATTATGTTTCATGCCTCTTAGGCCATTTGTTAAGTTTTCTATACTCAATAGCATAATTTTCCTTCCGTTGTTTGATGTTTGTGGTCAGTAACCTCTGCTTGTAATATTTTGGTTCTTCGCTCAGTTATGAGCTTGCTTTAATAATTTTTGTGTCGCAGGGTTACTATTGTGTTACCGATTTCTCATTGGATATCCTCGAGATCTAGGTTAAGATTATGTCAGGCTAAGATCTGGATTTGTTTAACCGTGATCCCGGGGGTGTCACAATTCTGAACCTGATTGCGGTGGTAGGATGGCACCCACTTTTTATGTGGTGGTAGGTTAACACCATGTGGTGTAAGATGAATCTGTGATCCCCTTTTAGAAATGATCGTGCACGCACCTGTTAGTACGTACTTGTCTTATGAACTTTTGATGCTAGTTTTTTTACAACAACTTGTGATGCTAGTTATGGATGGTACATGCATATGATGATCTTGTGCTGTTACACATTGACATGTTACTCTTCTTCCTTATAGAGAAACTTTTATGCGGTGTTCAGAGGAAGGAAACAAGGGGTATACTCCAAATGGAGTCACTACTAGGATCAAGTTTTAGGTTACACAAACAATAGCTATGAAGGGTTTGACACCGCCGAGTGGAGGCATTTGAGGCATACCACAGGTACATAGCTGAGCACAACAACAACAACCTTGTTCAAAGCAACTATATCAACCAAGGAGAACATCAGCTGGACAATGCAGCCTATGAAGAACAGCAGCATGTGCAACTTGCTACTAGGAAAAACATCACCTGCACATTGCTGGTTCTGAAGAACAACAACATGCCCAACATGATAGCGTCAAGGACTTCATCATCGTCGTTCTTTTTATGGTGATCGTCAAGTTGATCATCTTGTAGGGTGGTGCATATGATCGAATGTGTTTTTAGTGGTGGTAATCACACTAGAATTTGAATAGGGTGACCATAAGGGTCAGTCTGTGTGCAACCAAATACCTTTTTTTGCATGCAATGGACCAAAAGTCACTAATGCAGGCAACCAAACACAAGGGACAAAAAGGCCCAAATCATATCTAGGTAGCCCATGCAGACTACCAAACGGGCTGCAAAACCAGGCCCGATGCCTAGCTCAGGTAGGCAGTGCTGCCTGTGGCACTGTCGGGACGGGCCAAGAATCAGATGCAGGCTACCAAACATGTCTCAGGTGTATACGCCAGTGCATTGATATAATATGCATCTACACGTGCGCTTGGGGCATGTCAGCTCGGTTCCTCACCTCGTGCATCACCTCGCGCTGCAATGTGCGGGCTCTGCCATCTTGCTAGCCATCGTCGGCTCGGCGGCAAGACGCAACGACGTGATACGACGGCTTGGCTGCCAAGGAGGCCTGCGGGCGGTTCATCATGGCAACTGGCTCATCGATCTGGCCATGGGGTTTGTGTTGCACGGCCGTTGACGGGCACCCTGCTCAGCAGGTCCCGTCGCTGAGCAGCTGCAGCACGCCGCGGAAGTCCTCCACGACGTGTGCCCGCGGTGCCTCCACGTCGTCCACCGGCGGCCTCATCAATCGCAGCTGGGTGTCGATCGACCGTGGAAAGTTTTTGAGTAGCGACGTATAGTTTTGCAATATGTTTGATGAAATGTCTAGCCGAAGATTCAAATATAAGAGTTCAGATTTAAGGGATCGATCCCGGCGGCCAAAGTTTAAAGGAGCAATTTTTTTCTCATCGGTGAACAGTGCACCGTTTTCTCCTATAACATTTAGGGGTTTGGTTAGAGATGCTCTTACAAAGCAGCTCAAAGAAAAAGAAACAAAAAGACACCCAAGACACCCAAGGCAACTAACTAGAGAAGCCACCAATCCTCCGTCTGAAACCATGGGATTTCGCCGCACCACACTCGCCAAGTTGTCGCTAGAGAGAGCCGTCTGCCCTATCGGTCCGGGCCATGGAGCGTCGATCCTGCCAGCGGATAACGAGAACGGAGCGTGGTGAAAACTAGGTCAAATGGCTTGCCCTTTATCCCCCGGGAAGTAGATATACATATGTATAGAGCATAGATGATTTGTTGTCACCACGGTGAGGTGGAACTTGCTGGACCATCAATTTAGCCAGCCCAGACATTAGGTCTTCTCCTAATCTAGAGGCACTATTGAAAGGCCCGTGCATGTGAGACCTTTATGCACGCCCATGTCAAACAACTTCCATTGCCATTAGGTGTACATGGGTGGGGCACGCCATGGCGAACCAAGGTGGTTATAAATATGTGTAGCACTATGATCTATCTTGCTAGGTCTCGCGATCTCTCGTTTCCAATTACTCATCAGACCAAGTTATATATGTACACAATCATCTAGTGGCTGTTTACTCCTTGTCCTTCGGTGGAGGAGACGGTGATGATGAAGAGGCTCGTGATCCTCAGGCGGTGCCATCCACCGCCGCCACCGGCAGCGTCTATGGCGTTCGGCGGGTGCTGCCGCGGCGTGCAGTATGGCGAGTGCCGGCGGAACCACGCGGCGAGGATGGGCGGGTACGCGTTGGACGGGTGCCGGGAATTCCTGGCCGAGGGGGAGGAGGGCACCAGCGGCGCGCTACGCTGCGGCGCGTGCGGCTGCCACCGCAACTTCCACCACCGGGTGGTGGTGCCGCGCTGCTGCTACAGGGACGCAGCTGACGCGGCGGCCGCGGCCTCCGGTCGCTCGGACTGCTCGACAGAGTCCACGGCGTCCAGCACCACGGCCAGCTAGGATGAAAGATCCCAAGATCAATCACACAGGTCGGCCGGCCATTTGGTTCTCACCACCTAGCTAGGTGCATTCACGTGATTGATTCATCATGAAATCTTGTCTCGTCTTACATAGTTGCATTGCCTACTTGTTTTCTTCTCTGACTAGCTTAATTAGCCAGCTAGTGCATTCCTCGTGCTTACTCTACTTTCTTAATTATTCTTACCAGTAGTACGTGTTCATGCTATTGGACGTGTGCATTCACGCGCTCTACCGGTGTCTGTATGCTCCCTTTATTTGGGGTGAGATTATTGTGTTCCCGTGTGGTTCTTTGGCGCCGTCTTAGACATGTGATTCAAGTAAAGCAGATTTCTTGCCCTGCTTTTGCGTCCAACAGCTACCCAGCATCTGACAGGTATCTTTCAAGTGCATGCAAGAGAAAAAAAACAAGAAGAAAATCCACTAGTATATGAACATTGTGTTAGACTTATTTTTCTATGTGTTCAGCTGGATCTAAGAAAACTGATCACTGACTAAGTTTCCATGCATGAACATAACACAGCTCTAATTCGGCTCATGAATATGTATTCAGTACACTGAATTACAAGAGCCCGTCGATCTTACACATTGCAGTACAGATTTAATCCACTGGCACGTACAACTACCTGCTGTACACGTACCAATAGCTAGCTAGTGCTGCAACTTTTCTTTCTGTGCTTGCTTGTAAAGTTTTCGGACCCCATAAATAGGGGTCACCTTGTGGACACGATTTTTCTTTTAATTTGACATTTATGTGGATGGAAAAGTTAGATATAGATAGTACTCTACTAGATAGATTGGCGTACGTGCGCTCTCGGACCCTCTCGACAGGAGCATAAAAGAATAGCACGGCAGCAACAATAACAACATTAATTCGCAAAGGATCGTCCACGTTATAAATGACCTCTCTTTGCCTACTTTTCCCTCGTCCCCTAGTCACCTGTAGTGCTTTCAACCCTAGGTAAGAAATGATCAATTTAAGAAGACCAAACGTATACCGCTGGTGCATGCACGTCCGGTATTCCGGGGAGCCTTTCACCAACAGGCATATGTCCTTGTGCCGGGATGAAACGGCTTACGCCTCGTTTGGAACAAAGGAGAAACGTAGGAATTTTGGAGGATCCAATTTCTAGAAAAAAAAGTTCTATGGTGCCGTTTGGAACAATAGCGGTAGGAACCCTAGATTCCTTTGAACTATCTATGGGATAACCTACTTAAAGGACTGATGTCGCCTAAGAGGGAGAATGACGTTTTAAAACTATTATAGTTTTAGCTCTAATAAATAAGAATAAAATTAACATTTAATTTATCAAACACAAAACCTAAATCCACAAGGTTCAACTAAGGGCATCTCTAACCCATCCCCTAAAATCGGTTAGAGGAGTAAAAATATGCAGCAGCGGCACCTAACCGAACTCCTAAACGGTTAGAGGAGTAAAATTATACTCATCGGAGGAGTAAAAGTGGCAGCCGACTCCTAAATTTACTCCTCTGAGGCTACTTTCGAGAAAACCTCCCGCCTCCCGACCTGTCGCACTCATTCCCGCCGGCGACGCCGCCGGCAACCCCCATACCCCGCCGTCCCCACCCCAGCCCCTCCGTCGCCCTCCAGCCTACCTCTCAGTCCCTCTGCCGCCTCTCGCCGTCGCCGAAATTGACGGGGAGACCTAGTTTCCACCGACCGTCGCCTCGATTTGCTCCAAATCGGGCTTCGACGGCGTCGATTCGTCGCAAGCCGGAGCTGGCGTGGCCTACGGTGACCACGACAAGTCGGAGTTGGATCCCAGGAGGCCGGCCACCACCGATGTCGCGACGTGGCTCACCCCCTCCTCCTAGCCCACCATAGATCCCGCACAACCGGCGGTTGCCCCCGCCTCCCCCGCCGCCCACGACGGGTTTCGTCTTCACGCGGGACCTCTGGCCGGAGTTGGAGGATGCAGGGCTGGCGTCCGTCTATGCTGCTGCCGGAGATGGATCGCCGGCACCGCCGGCCACGACCAACACAAGACGGAAAAGGTGATTTTCCCCCTTTGTCATGTAAAATTGGAGCACAAGAAGCCATGGCTTATTTGATTTTTGTTACAAATGAAGTACTGGGACTTCTGCATGGACCGAGGATGAAGACAATGAGTTGTATTTTGCATCGCAACATCAAACTCTTGTAGATGACGCAATATATGAAACGAGTGGTGTCCGTCCGCCATTTCAACTTTTTGGGGGGAAATTCATAAGAATTGCAATGAAAATACAACCGGAGATGGTAGATCGCTTTCATCGATGTTAAATAGATGGCACATTCTTTTTACGCGTTCTAATGCATAACAAGAACACTTTGGTTTGTGCCGCTTTCTATCGGGTTGTATTCGTATCTATGGGGAGAAGTATGTACTCTCTATGTATCAATTGTATCGAGTTGTATCGGTATCTATTTTAGGTGTATCAGGGTGTATCGGTATCAAAACCTATGATAATATATGTATTTGTACTACTTGTATTGCAAACGATGAAAAATAGTTTTACTCCTCTAAAAATAGGGGTTCGGTTAGGTGCCGACCACCTTTAGATGATTACTTTTACTCCTCTAAAGTTTACTCCTCCATTTACTCCTCTGGTCGGTTAGAGATGCCCTAAATACACCAACAACTAATACTAAGTAAGACAAGCAACAAGGTGATAGCAAAATATTTTACTTCCTCTGTCGAGAAATAAGTGACTTGTATTGTCTAAATTCAGATGCATCTAGACATGTTTTAGTGTATAAATACATACGACTCTAGACAAACCCAAATCACTTATTTCTTGACAGAGGGAGTACTTCAAGCATGAATTTTATTACAATGTGAAGTGCATAAGTAAAGAGTTTGGGTATAGAGATAGCCGAGGCAAATAGAGACGGTGACTTTATCTTGAAGTTCTCTTCCAAAAGAGCTACGTCTTCGTTGAAGAGGTGCATCAACATAATGCTCCCCGAACGCCACAAGTGGCTCACCTTAAGGTGTGGTGGCTCGATACACACCCAATACCATAGTAGACCACCCCAAGATGCGGAGGCATACCACTCAGCGATGCACAAAAGGCTCACTTTATCCATATGCGCACCACAAAGGCCGGAACAAGTTTTACTAGGGGACACTTGAGGGTAGTCACCGAACCCGTACAGGCTTGGGAAATCTCCACAACTTAATTGGAGGCTCCCAAAAATCACCACCAAAGCCACCAACCTTCTAGGGTTCCAATAACCCGAGAGTAACAATCTTCTTAATTTCACCAACCAAATCCTCTATAGAGAACTCAAACTGATGCATCTAATGCAACAACAAGTCCTGCACTCTCAAATTCCACCAAAGTTACAAAAACTATTGGGAGAATATGAGAGGAAGAACACAACAAGAGAGCACTAAATTCTCCAAAATCTTGATCTCAAGATTTCCCTCACAAAGAGGAGATATGGTTTGGTAGGATTGTAGATCTAGATCTCCTCTTTCAAATACCTAAAAAATATTTAAGAAATATTGGAGGGACGGAGAGGAAGGGCAAGCTCTTGAAGGTCAAAACAATGGAGGAGAGAGAATGGTCGAGTGAGACCTTCGATCTGGATTGCGGATGCATTATAGCTTGCTTTTTTCCTAAAAGATCTAGGTTTATCGAACCTTGGAAAGAATCCGCTATGGTGTAAGATTATGTAGAACAAGATCTTTGAAACTCGCAGTATTTTGTTTACCTAATCTTTCAAGTTTACTCTTTGTGGTTTATATCGATGGATGGAGATAGGCCAGAGCTAAGAATTCTCCTGCAGCTGTGCACATATGTTAGGGATAAAGATGATGCTAATAATCTTGTTCATGGATTATGATTTAGATCGATAAAGAATACATGTGGTACGTATGTAGCTACTATTGTATTTTCCAGCCACATCTACTATAGATTTTTTCCAATCACTGTACCACCGTCGCATGGGTTACGCAGTTATTAAGTAAAACATACCAAATCTTTATGTTAATGACGTTACTGTTACTTCCAACTGGATATCTAAAACAACTACCGTACTTTCCCTTGATGTCACTGGGTTTCACATGTAGAAGATGGTTACCACTCATCTCACCTATTTAACTATATCGATCCTTGGGGTCTTGGGTATTTGACAAGTCCTTAGATCAAGGCAATAGACAAAATTACAAAGGATAAATCTAACATTCAATCGCAACACAATATCCCATGGAATTAGAAGATGCACACAAAGTTGTGAGGCTTTACCTCAGCCCCGCAGCCCGGGAGGACTACTCACGCATGATTAGATCAACCATTGTAAATATTTTATAGAAATTCTTAAGACAAATAGAAAATAGTCTTAGAATGTCGCCAATCGTGATGAGTTTAAGATTACAAGTAGAAGGCTATGGCTATGGTGTGGAGTTGGAGAGGAGGGATGGATATGGTGATGGTGATGTCGTCGTGGATCTCCTCTCTCAGATGCAAAATGGCTTCAGATGTGTTCTACATAGTCGTGTTAGGGTTTCTACCACGCTTATGTGTTTCTTATATAAGCACCTTCGCAAAAGTTGCTTGTGTTGACCAGTCGGAGGAGGCGGCGTGTTGTATGGGAACACAATATAGGTGGGATGTGCCTGTACCGATGCTCGTTAAAGCATATTTGTGACCCCTTTTTGGTATCTATGACTTGGGATTGATGGCAACTCTTGATTCTTCATTAATTGCTCTAGATTTCGCCATAAAAGTGTATATTTATACAAGGAGAAAGATCAAGAAAATGATTTGCACATCTATGCAATAATTAGTCATTGGTGACAAAGCTAGAGAGATATTTAAGTATTTGAAAAATACGATGTTTAAACGCATAGAGAAATGGCATTATTTTCATGGCCATCAACCTCCAAGCTTAAACCTTGACTGCCCTCGGGCAAGAAAAAAATAATAAGGAACTCAGTGTTTAAGATGAAACAATGAAAAATCAAGTTCACTTACAATTGTAGTCCCATGCACCCATCACTTATTCAATCTGAAAGCTTAGCATAGAAAGTGTAATGGCAAGAATATCATACAAGTGGTTCCAGGGCAAGACATTCACAATAAATAATTCATAAGCAGGAATAACTAGATGAGTAAACAAATATTCCAATTCATCTAGTCAACTTTCAACTTGCAAAGGAACACTCGAACATTCATATTAACAATTTAAGAGTGAGAGATCATGTCAAAAGAAGCATAGCACTAGAGTATCTCAATACACCCACATCAATAAATCAAGGCTATCAAATACTCCCTCCGATCCATAATAAGTGTCACTCTTTTAGTACAAATCTTGTACTAACTTAGTACAAAATGGGCGACACTTATTATGGATCGGAGGGAGTACTTCTTTTCTATTCTTTTTATTTCTAGAAATTTAGTTCAGTAGCAATGAGATCATTCCAAAAACTTAGTGAGTTTAACTGGACTGTGTAGGCTAGGATAGTCTTTGTTACTATTCATGTCAAAGTGTTGTTCCATCTTTTGCTTGCAACACAAACCATGAGAGTGCGATACTTTTAAACATTATAGCATTGCATCTACGAATGTTCATTCAACTCCTAGCCGAAATGCAAGAGTTTACTCTATATGGATCGTGTGTAGGCTAGTGGAGTTGTGGCATACCATGACTGTGACAGTGTTGTAGACACGCGTAATGTTATATCTTTGATTAATAGGTCAAGTTTTGGCATGCATCTCAATCACCACTAAACATTCATTTATTCGAACAAAAGTGCCATCAGTCTATCATTATATCTATGAAGTTGAGTATCTTCAAGGCTAAACTCTTAAGACAATTAAACAACACTCAAGTCATCATTTGGAGAATTTTGTTGTTTTATTTGTTTGGCAAAATTATTTCGAAGGAAAGACTCGGTTAACTATAAGAATTAGAGTAAAACATTACTTATCTAAATATTGATGCAAACAAAAACTTTACTCTAACTATCCATACTATCTCACATTAGCATAACATCTCAACAATACTACCAACTAGCAAAGGCATTTCAAATTTTAAAAGTGGGAGTCCTAAGACATACCTCACGTTCGTGACTCCTAGTTTTTCTTGCATATGACATGTCCTTAAAAACTCAAAGCAGGTCACTCTCTTGCAACCATTACAGCAATAGAGGCAAATGGAATCACTTTCAAGATTAAGGATAAAAGGAAAAATATTTTTGTGTTTTTTAAGATTGGGATTTAAAGAATAGAAAATTAGCGACAAAATTGACTAGGAAAACCTTCAAACCTTCAAACAAACAAACGAAAAAGAAAGGAAAAGAAAACAAAAAAAAGCAAAGTGTTAGAACAAGTCTAACACGAGTATTCAAAGCTCACATGGAGCACAATACAACATCATTATTACAAAATAAATAGCCACTCACTCTTAATTCTTGATTAGACTTTTCCAAGCTTAGGCTTTTGCAAGCCCTCTTATTGTTCATTGTGGTGGCAGCATCAGATAGGTCCCGAAGTTCCACTGGTCGCTCCCATTGGTTAAAGTGGGACGACAAATTCTGAGTGGTGTCGTGGAGATTGATGGCGGGGATATTCATCTTGTCGATGGTGCTACCGAGCACGTACGTGTCGTCATACATGGTGTAGGGGCCGTGTGGCTGATATTCATGTTCGGGTTGTCCTCCTTCTTGCTCTACTTCATCATCCTCTTCAGGAATATCCACTTGGGATTCTTCTTGTTCAACCTTCGCATCATAATACAAACATCCATCCTCGATAGAGAATAGATAGTGAGTTACAGAATCAGGGTAGAGAAGCCTAGATCCAATTATCTGAACATAATAAAAACTACACTTATACACTTAACCACTCCACAAACATTGAGAGTATGAAAACCTAGACGTTTCTCACCTTCCAACGGATGTAGATTACCTGAGTTCATATGAAGGGTATTGGCGAGAACGGTTATGACTTCTCCACAGAAAATGGGTCCATGGGTCAAAAGATCTTAATGATACAAATTGAATAAAAGTATGGCGCCCAATTTTAGCATCAAGTTGTTTGGTATAGCAGATCTGGAGAAGACCATCATGTCCTCCTCATTGACTATAGTAAATTACCATGTGCCTATAGGGTGTTAGCAATAACATAATACAAATATCAAATTGTAGAACATTCAATGTGACTCCCTTTATTAACGGGTCAAACTATAGTTGCGGTCCATGAGGCAGAAAGGTGATCATTTTGGCTCCTTCAAAACCCTTGATGGATTGGTAGATCGCTCCCACAGTGTGCTCCAGCATGCTAAAAAAACTCGACCATCAACCAACGGTAGGTTAGAACATCCTGAAAGATAAATGGAAGGAGTCTAATTCTATTGCATAATAGATTAAAATCATTAGTTAAACCTAGTTGATTAAGTATAGTAGGGCATACCCACTTAGTGAACTTGACTTCATGGTCCTCGAGACTCTTGAATCGGTCATCTTGGAATTCCTCGGTGAACCAGATACCCATAATTGCATAGCTCGGGTGAGCAACAGAGCGATAAGTACGCGCGGTAGCCTGAATATGTGTTCGGCTCCTCATGTCCATCATCTAAAAATTACGAACTTACACAAATTAAAACTTTGATCCAATAGGAATAGTCAATGAATGTTCCTCTACACTTTCTACAAAAGAATCTCTTGTAAATAAGCCTACAAAACATGTTCATCAAGAAAAAGGTTCAAACTAGACCTAGATATAAGACTGATAATGACAAGATAAAGAGTATGGTTTTACAAAAAGTAAATGGGGGATCAGAAGATAAACATATACCATAGATCATTGGTGTACGAGGGATTGCATAAAAAAAGTAGAGATAAAGATCCGTTGAGATGTTCTTGATGTTAGAGGAAGAATAATAGTGATAGAGGGTGTTTTAATCTTTTTACCTTGTCCCGGGGTGGATATCATCGTCGTGTAGGTGGTACGGGAGAGTGGTACGGGCACGTCCCACCTGTACAGGTGCCAGAAATCACGCGCTAGGGGTTTGACCCTAGCGCTGTGTGTGGTATGGGCGTGCCATACGGGGATGTGTACGTGTATGAGTGCTCATTAACCTTGTGGTACAGACGATGAAAAATTAAGAAAATTTGGAGTTCTAGACATGTACGTGTTACGGGCACGTGGTACATACGCAACCCACACTACAAGAAAAGTTGGCTTTTACAACGGACGATTTTCGTGGTTGAAGGCCCGTTTTTAGTGGATAAAAAGTCTTCTACGACGGATGCCCTTCGTGGTAAAAGCCCCGTCACAAAAGAATCTATCACGGTTTTTTTCGGACCATGGCAGATCGCACCCTTCAGCTATGAAAATTTGTTCCGTCGTAGATCTGTTTGCCAGCCGCGTTGATTATTGACGTCATACAAAAATGCCACGTGGCACCCGCCGTTAACGGACGGTTACCGCCGTTAACGGTCACAGAAACCGTGGCAGAAGCCTGGCCCAGAGAAAGCCTGCTAATTGTTGAGTGGGACGACCCACAAGGAGAGCCCAATAAGATTATGACCCTTTACTCTCACACCGTGTACTGTTTGACGTGGCCCATTAATGAATGCATCCAGGGCCCGTATGATTTTAGGCCCGCTACAGTTTTGGCCTAAAGAAGGCCCACTTTGGTAGAATGATATGCGGCCCATTAGGGTCCTGCACCAGAAGGTTAGGCATTGTTAAGGCCTGCAGGCGGCCCATTACTGTTCTTATGGCCCATGGGGTCCGCTCATGTTCTACCCATTTACTGTTATGGCCTTTTACATTTCTGGGTTGCCAGTGTTAGTGTAACATCCCAAAACTTTAATCAAGATCAAATCTACCCAATTTAGGGTTAACAAAACCTTTTTCCATTTAAAATCTTTTAGCATGCATATGAGTGTTGCATTAAATAGGAATTGATTTGAATTGCCATCATTGAGTGATCTATTGGTTGTAAAATGACTTTAAGATAAATTACACATCATCTAGATCATCCTCAAGCCAATCCCAAAGAAAAAAAATCGAAAAGAATTAAATAAAGGAAATGATCACTTTTGCCATTTTAATCAACTAGCCCACTTTGGGTGTTCCTAGCACTCAATTTCCAATAGAGAAAATTGTGGACCTTTGCACCCCTTGCTAGTACAAGTAGTGATGTGCCAAGGCCCACTTTATGATCTCCCAAAAACATTCAAACTCTAATTTTAAATGACAATTGAAAATGGAATCTAGTTCATATGTATAGATCACACTTTTTCAATAACTGCTCAAATGAATTCCACTTGACAAATCCTAGCAACCACAGATGTTTAAGCATGTGACAAACAACTCCACCAAAAATCTTTCAAAAATTAAAAAGTTTCCTTCATGCGGCCATTGTGTCGAGCACCTTGTGAGCAGAATCAAACTAGCCTAACTAATACTATTTTGGATCAAAAATTGTCGAGCCATTTGAGCCACATTAATCATCTTGGTCTCCCCCAGACCCAACCAGCCCATCCCCTAGCCCCTGGCGCCAGTGCAACGCCGCACCAAGGCCATGATCGCCGGCCGATCATGCCCAAGCCGCAGCAGACCGCCAGCCTCTCTCCGCCTCTCCAGGAAGCAAGGCACCACTTTACCGCCGTCCACAGTCCACCCCAAGATCACTGCCAGCCTCTGGACCACCCCAGAGCAGCGCCGCACTTTCCTCTTTGCGCCGCGCTAGAGCACGCCAGACCGCCTTCACCGCCAGCATGCCACAGACCGCGCCTCGACTGCAGGCCACGCGCGCCGCTCCGCCATGACCACCTCACCCCGCAAGACACGGCCGTGCACCGCCGCACGACCCACAGTCGCCAGGCACCCCGTCGATATATCGGGTGTAGAAGTAGGCCAACACTTCTATTGGCAAATAGGAGGTTTCCAAGCGAAGAGAATGGGTATCAGCAGTCTACCTGCCATTTAGAATCAATCTAAATAGCTAAGGGCGCCTATTCATCTAGGTGGGGCATTGGTCATAGCCGAAGTCAAAGGGAAAAAATAAGGTAATGAGATGATGGTGCCAGGGCCACTATCTAAGCTATTAGTGGGCTGGTTTGAACTATTGATTTACTGAATCGAGTGAAGCTGTGTTGCATCGCCCTGTCTCCCAGAGCGCGTGACGCTCCCGACCGATTGACACCATCCCTAGCTGCGCCATAAAGCCACAGAGGACCGCCAGGAGGCAAGCCACCATCCACCTACGTCGCCCATGCCGATAGTGCCTTGTATCGTCATCACCGACGAGCTCGCCATCGCCCCTTCGGTCCCCTCCTCGAGCCTATATAAGGAGGCCTTCCCTAGCCTCAATCGCCACACCCTTCCACTCCCCTCTCTCCATGAGTCCTTCCCCACCTCTCGCCGGAGCAGCTGGAGCAGCAGGTCGCCGGAATTTCACCGGAGGCAGCCGCAGCAGAGGAGGAGATGTTGATGTTGATTTCGTCCACCTCAGCCCCTGCCGCGACTTGGCCTGAGCCCACCGTCGTCGTCTTGTTCGTCTGCCCGCCTCGCCGCACTAGCTGGAGCCCCGGTACGTCCCCACTACACCCCCACCGAGCCGCAAGGGTTTAGTCTCGCCGACGACGAGTCTGTCGTCGACGACGACCGTGAGCCGTTGATCTCGTTCTAATCCTCTGGTCAGTATCGCCCCGTACCGCTTCGCATGTAATGAGCCACTGACAGGAGGATCCCCTGTCAGTTGTCCTCTGCGCCGCGGAGTGAATCTGGGCCGGCCCAATTAGTTTCCCGCCTGACCCAGTTAATTCAAATTAGGATTTTTCTTTTTATATTTAGACTTAGTTCAGTCCCTTAGTTTAAAAATCATTTCAGAGAGTTTTACAAATCCAAATTGAGTGATTCCAATTATGTTGGAAAGGTAATGAAAATCTCTATCCAAGCCCGTGGGATTTAAATAATTTAGAGTTATAGATCTCTCCTAGTAAAAATAACAAGACATAAGCTTTTGCACATTCAAACATTTTTCTAAAATCAACCCTAATAGCTTTGAGTTGATTCCAACTCTCAAAAATCACATTTAACCATACCTATCTGAATATGTAATAATATTAAGGATTGCATGCAGTGACTTTGGACTAGTACCAAAATAATGCTCTATATGCATTTCTAGTCACTTTAAATCATTAAATATTAAACTTAAACTTATTAAAATGTGATCAAACCTTTAAATCACATTCCCATATAGTAGAATATGTGGGGATGACATGTGTCCACATGATCCCATATTTTAATAGGAGAGTATTAAATCTTAGTTAATTTCAATGAATAGAAATTACTTTTCTCAAATAAAAAGAATGAAACTAGTTCATTAAACCTTGTGATGTTTGTGATGATACTAGATCATCAAATGTGTGCCTTAGTGTGCTAAGTAGACTAGTTAAGTATTGATTGGTGATCGTGAATTCCGTATGTATTTATAGATGATAGTACCGACCAAGTCTTCGAGGAGCACGAGTTCTACCAAGAGGAGGAGGAAGAGAATTTCAACCACTTCACTACTCAAGGCAAGCCTAGCACTTCAAGTAAACTGAGCAAGCTATTATTGGCAAGCTAAATCTTGCAAGCCATCATTAACAATGCAAGCTAAACCTTGCAAGCTAGATAACTTAAGCAAGATGCAATAGGCATGCTTGGTTATACTTCTTTGACTTATACCTACTCCAAGTTTTATTTACAAGCTTTACTTTCTTTACTTTGTTTAAAGGTAGCATAATGAGTATAAAACTTGACCTATCTAGTAGACTTAGATGTCATTCCATGGCATGAGATTGAGATTAGCATCCCATATTAGTGAACACTCTTAACCTAGTAGTTTAGAGCTAAAATGAAAAATAGATAACTTTAGATTGGAATACTTGGTGAAAATGACTTGTGAAAACCTCGGAATGATGAGTCATTCTATTGAGATGTTTTGACATGTGTTGAGAAACACAAATGGTTTATGATGATGAAAATGTTGAGGCATGAGCCTTAACCCTTTTATAAAAAAACTGATGGTTGGGTTCGGAAGCGATACCATTCCAATTTTACCGTACAACCACAATACCTAAATTAGGTAAGGCTTAGCCGGAAGTTTATATGCATTAGTACTAGTTCCATCGCGGGAGAGGTTTGAGCTGAGGCTACCTCTCCATGTTGTCCACCTATGTAGTGCCCAGGATGACAGATGGTCTTGGCTGGGAGGCCATACTCATAGGAGAGGTGCTTATACTAGAGTGTGTAAAGGAAATGTTATGTTTGATTATTTGCATACTAAGTATGATGATTCAGGGTTATCCGTTACAGATGTATCGAATCTTGTGGTGAAAGTGTACCACCTCTGTAGAGTGTCAAACTATTCGAATAGCCACGTCCGCGATTATGGACAGTTGGAGTGGCCATAATGTTCCATTGTCACATGTTTTCCAAATAACTTATGAAATGAATTGTGACATGACTTGACCACAACAAAGTTGTGACTATGATAACTAAGTTCCCACTTAGGTGATTTCAAACTTTATTTTATCTTTCTTTGTTTCTGAACTCATCTTAGGTTTCAAACTTAACTTTACAAATAAACTTAGAACTTAGCATTACTAATAGAATTACCTTACTTGTTAGTGATAGTTTGTGAGTACTTAAAGAGTACTCATGGCTTTGTCCCTGGCTATTCCTATGGCCAGACTATGAGGAGGACTACCCTGAAGGAGGACAGCAGGACGGCTACGACAACTAGGATCATCTCCTATCGTCAGCATTGCCTGTGACTCTAAAGATGGACCCCACCGCTACGCTATTTATTCCGCTACTTGATTGTACTAAGACTGGATCGTGAGATCCTTTATTTATGTAAGACCTTATTATGGTTTGTAATGGATGATGTACTATGATATCCAATCTATTATGTCTCGCAAAAATGGTAATCCTGTGATTGCGATGTATGGCATAACAGGCATCCGGGATTAAAAATCCAGGTGTTGACAAGTTGGTATCAGAGCCATCCTGACCATAGGAGACCCTTGTTAGAATGGACGTCCGAACAAAAACTTAGTTTCAAGAACCAAAGTGAGTATTTATGAAAACTATTTCTTCTCTTACCCTTGGGATTCTTTATCTCAAAAAAATTCATGTTCCTCCAAATTCGTACATTTACTACATAAAACTTTGACACAGTTGATCACTTCACTAACTTTCTCATCCTAAATTCTTATAGATGGAAGCCCAATACAACAAGTTCTACCAGTTGGGAAACGGAGGCCAACTGATCTTCGAGAGGGATCTGGATTCACTATCAGAGTTCTTGGAGCATCCGCATCTGGAATTTCTTGGAGCTCAACTCCCGGGCCCACCAGGAGGAGATTTATAGTGGCTAGTAACTGCTGATCTTCGAGGCAAGATAGAAGCACCGGTATCTGGGAGGATTTAGTTCTCAGTGAGAGAGAACAACTGGCTAGATGGATTAGCCAGGGCAATGCATGAATCTCTCACTCGGCTGTGTGCCTGGAGTGTCAACCTAATCCAAGGAACCCTCTTTGTTCACTATGCAAGGCGTGATTCCATGGGAATGCCGCTAGAGATGCCAAGTCACCCAATATTGAAGCGTCAAGTGGAAAACCTTGACTTCCTACTGTAAGACAGACAAAAGGAGTTAGACAATGCTAGAGAGGTCGCCAACCACAACCTCGCCCTTGCCGCCTAGAAGGCCCAGACTTTCTCACTACTCGTCAAGGATCGTTAGTGTCTTTGGTGTCAACGCACAAAGAAGGACCGCACCATCGACCGTCTTCGCAAGAAGGTGGCAGACCTCGAGAAGACCATCAAGGTGCAAGAAGCTTAGCTTGCAGCAAAGGAAGAAGAAGAGGAAGGTGAAGATATCCAAGGCGATATTGACTCCTAACTCAGCAATGATGATGACTATCTGGAGGAGGATGATGTGGACTTCTACACCGACGATGATGACTCTGACTTCATCGATGATGAGTAGATGCACTAGAGCACTATCATAGAGTGAGGAGTATCGGTCCCATTGTATCGTAGCTTGCAGAATGGTTCTTCAAACCATCTGTTTTCCTTTGACGTTGTGGTGTGTGTGTGTGTGTTTGTATCGTGTTCTTTACTTGAATGAATGAAAAGAAGTTAGTTGCAAAACCTGAGTCAAACTCAAAGTTTTAGCTTTGAAATCAAAACCATGAACCTTAGAACTTTCCCTCTTACCCCTTTATCTATCTCACTCTTCAGATGACTCGTGGAAACCAAGGAGGGAGCAGCTCATCGCAAGACCCAATGCTGCAGATTATGTAGACTCTCATTGCAGACCGTGAAGTTAGTAGGGCAGAGAGCAAAGTTAATCTAGCAACACTACAGCAGATCGCCCAGATGGCTCACAATAATCAGAACCATGGAAATCAGGATCATCTAGGATCCAAGCTTAAAAACTTCTAGAATACCAATCCCCCAATATTTAGCACTTCGGAGAACCCACTGGATGCTGAAGACTGGTTGCAGACAATGGAGAACAACTTAGAAGTAGCCAAAGTTGATAACAACGAGAAAGTTCTTTTTGTCACCCACTATTTGGCAGGAGATGCAAGAGCATGGTGGAACAACACCCGCACGATGAACCATGGTCAAGTGATGACATGTGTAGCCTTCAAAATCAAGTTCAGCCGCACCCACGTGCCGCAGGGTCTAGTCACCAAAATGAGGGATGTATTCAGAGAGTTGAAGCAAGGCAGAATGACTGTAGTGGAGTACCATGACAGATTCTTGTCCCTTGCCAGGTATGCACCTGATGAGATCAACACGGAGGCCAAGAAGAAGGAGAGATTCCTGAACGGACTGCACGATGAGATGCAGACTATCCTCATCAACATCTGTTTCGAGGATCTCAAAGAGCTAGTCGACTCTGCCATTCAGATGGAAGGGAAGATCAACCAGGCAAAGGACAACCGCAAACATCATATGATGCACCAAGCTGGATCCAATAGTCACCAGACGTACCGTCCCAACCCTTCTACAGGATATGCCCCGCGGAATAATCGACCCCCAATGTCTCGCCCCAGCTAACTCAACCGTAGCGGAGGAAATGTGAAGTCCGGAGGAAACAACAATCACCCCGGCAACTCCAACAATTTCAACCGTGCACCTCCCAAGCACAAAAACAATAACAACAACACCATACCCAGAACTGTAAGCAATGTTGTGCCCGTGGCAGCGAAAGACAAGTCTCAGATTACTTGTTTCGAGTGTGGAGTGAAGGGTCACTATTCCAATGAGTGCCCCAAGAAGATTGCCACCACTACCAATGTGAATGCCCCAGCTCAATAGCAGTGTCATGTTCAACTAGGAAGGAGATTCACCCTAGGGAACCCTCACAACCGCAAGGGCCGTCTCTTCCACATGAACGCCGAAGAAGCCCAAGAAGCGCCAGATGTAGTGCTGGGTATGTTTTCTGTCAACTCAGTTTTAGCAAGAGTGTTGTTTGATTCTAGAGCATCGCACTCATTTGTCACCGAAGAATTTGCATGCACTAGTAAGATTCACCCAACCAACTTGAAGCATGTCATGATAGTTCAAATTCTCGGTTCAACTACAAAAGCTAATTTTTTTTGCAAAGTTGTGCCTATCAGAATACATGGGATAGATTTTTATGCCAATCTAATAGTACTTGGAACCAAAGGTTTGGAAGTAGTACTAGGAATGAATTGGATGTCAAAGCATAAAGAATTGATTGAATGTGCCAAGAAAGCCATCACCATGACCAGTAGCTCTGGAGTATCAGTACAGCATATATCTGAAACCTTACCCCATCAATTCAAGTGCAACAAGAGTCTAGCCCTACCCACCATAGACCAAGTCAGAGTAGTCTGTGAATACCCCGACGTATTCCCAGATGAATTGCCCGGTATGCCCCTGGATAGAGATATTGAGTTCATTATTGAACTAATCCCTAGAACCGGACCCATAGCCCAGAGACCCTATAGTATGAACCCCTCAGAGTTAGTGGAATTGAAGAAGCAGTTGGATGCTATGTTGGAAACAGGCTTGATTCAACCAAGCGCATCGCCATGGAGATAGCCTGTGTTATTCGTCGACAAGAAGGATGGAGGCAACCGTTTGTGCACAGATTACAGGAAGCTGAATGACGTCACCATCAAGAACAAGTACCCTTTGCCAAAGATAGAGGATCTATTTGATCAGGTGACTGGAGCAAATGATATTCCAAAGACTGCCTTTACTACTCGTCATGGATTATACGAGTATACGGTCATGTCTTTTTGATTAACCAATGCCCCTGCTTATTTCATGAATCTCATGAATAAGATCTTTATGAATTTCCTAGACAAGTTTGTCGTTGTGTTTATCGATGATATCCTTATCAACTCCAAGTCAGAAGAAGAGCATGAGCAACATCTGAGAATCATCCTTGAAACCCTTAGAGAGCATCGATTGTATGCCAAGTTCAGCAAATGTGAGTTTTGGCTGAAAGAAGTAGGATTCCTCGGACATATTGTGTCTGCCGGAGGAATCGTTGTTGATCCCACCAAGATCAGAGATGTTGAAGCATGGGAAAGCCCAACCACTCAAACCCAAGTCCGTGCATTTCTCGGATTAGCGGGATACTACCGCAAGTTCGTCGAAGGATTCTCGAGCATCGCCAGACCCATGACCCAATTGTTGAAGAAGGACAAGAAGTTTGAATGGACCGACAAATGTGAAGCCAGTTTCCAAGAGCTCAAGAAGAGATTGATTTCAGCCCCAATATTGATCATGCCAGATATCAAGAAGCCATTTGATGTGTATGGTGATGCATCCAAGATTGGTCTCGGATGTGTATTGATGCAAGAAGGCAAGGTCATCGCCTATCTGTCTCGACAACTGAAGCAGCATGAGCAAAACTATCCTACCCATGACCTTGAGTTAGCAGCCGTAGTTTTGGCATTGAACACCTGGCGTCATTATCTTATGGGTAATCGCTGTGAGATTTACTCAGATCAGAAAAGCTTGAAGTATATTTTCACCCAGAAGGAGCTAAATATGAGGCAAAGGAGATGGATAGAGTTAACCAAGGATTATGACCTTGACATTCACTATCACCCCGGCAAAGCCAATGTGGTAGCGGATGCTCTTAGCCGATTGTCGTGTAGGCTAAACACCATGATCAAAGAGAAACAACCCAGTTTGTATGAGGAGTTGGAGTAGTTTAGAACTGAGCTAGTTAGCAAAGGATTCTTAGCTAGCATTGAATTTCAACCCACTTTGATTAGCCAAATCAAGGAAGCCCAGAAGGGAAATGAAAGTATCGACGGAATCAAACGTCGTATTGGTACATGAAAGGTACCTACATTCATCGAAGACGAAGAAGGAGTTCTGTGGTACAAAGGACGTATCTTTGTCCCATCAGATTCGGAGCTGAAGCAAGTTATCATGCAAGAAGCTCATGATACTCTTTATTCTATTCACCTCGGAGGAATAAACATGTATCAGGATCTAAAAGAGCAATTTTGGTAGAACAAGATGAAGAGAGAAATCGGAAGCTACATCGCCAAGTGTGATACCTGTCAGAGAGCCAAAGCACAACATCAGAGACCCGCAGGACTGTTGCAACCATTGTAGATTCTAGAATGGAAATGGGATTCCGTCGGAATGGACTTTATCATCGGCTTGCCTACTTCTAGTAGGGGAAATGACTCAATCTGGGTCATCATTGATAGACTGTCCAAGGTAGCTCATTTTATACCTGTCAAGACAACCTACCAGAGTTCGAAGCTAGCAGAGTTGTATATTGCTAGAATTGTTAGTCTGCATGGAACCCCCAAGACCATAGTATCGGATCGAGGAACCCAATTTACCTCGAGATTTTGGCAGAAAGTCCAGGAAGGATTAGGAACCAAGTTGAATTTCAGCACAACTTATCACCCGTAAACTGATGGACAGACTGAAAGAGTCAACCTAATCTTAGAAGATATGTTGAGAGCTTGTGTGTTAGAATATGGATCAAAATGGGAAGATTGTCTGCCTTTCATAGAATTCTCATACAACAACAGTTATCAAGCCATTTTGCAAATGGCACCATTTGAATTCCTCTACGGAAGAAAGTGTCGTACCCCTTTGAATTGGTCGCAAGTAGGAGAGAGTCGAATTTTCGGACCCGACATTCTCCGAGAAGGAGAAGAAAAGGTTCACGAAGTCCATGAGCACCTCAAGACCGCCCAATCCAGATAGAAGAGTTATGCTGGCAAGAGAAGGAGAGACCTGACTTTCAATGTCGGAGATTTCGTGTATCTCAAGGTTTCACCATTGAAGGGAACCCAACGTTTTAGTATGAAAAGAAAGTTAGCCCCCAGATATATCGGACCCTTCAAGATTCTGAATCACCGAGGATAAGTATCGTATCAACTAGAACTTCCAGACGAGATGTCAGCCATCCACAATGTGTTCCATATCTCGTTACTTCGCAAGTGCTTAGAAGTGCCAGAGAAGACCAAATTCTTCAAAAACATCGATCACCGAGCTATTGATATCAACAAGGATCTGACGTATCATGAAGTGCCCATCTGTATCTTAGAAGAAGCCTACAGAACCACCAGGACCCGGAGTATCAAATTTCTCAAGATTCAATGTAGCAACCATACACAAGAAGAAGCCACTTGGGAGCAAGAAGATTACATTAGGACTGAGTTCCTAGATCTCTTTAGTTCCTAGTTTTCTTTCTTCAAATCTCGAGACGAGATTTTGTTGAAGGGGGGAAGGTTTGTAACATCCCAAAACTTTAATCAAGATCAAATCTACCCAATTTAGGGTTAACAAAACTTTTTCCATTTAAAATCTTTAAGCATGCATATGAGTGTTGCATTAAATATGAATTGATTTGAATTGCCATCATTGAGTGATCTATTGGTTGTAAAATGACTCTAAGGTAAATTACACATTATCTAGATCATCCTCAAGTCAATCACAAAGAAAAAGGAATCATAAAGAATTAAATAAAGGAAATTCTCACTTTTGCCATTTTAATCAACTAGCCCACTTTGGTTGTTCCTAGCACTCAATTTCCAACTGAGAAAATTGTGGATCTTTGCACCCCTTGCTAGTACAAGTAGTGATGTGCCAAGGCCCACTTTATGATCTCCCAAAAACATTCAAACTCTAATTTTGAATGACAATTGAAAATGGAATCTAGTTCATATGTATAGATCACACTTTTTCAAAAACCACTCAAATGAATTCCATTTGACAAATCCTAGCAACCATAGATGTTTAAGCCTGTGACAAACAACTCCACCGAAAATCTTTCAAAAATTCAAAAGTTTCCTTGATGCGGCCATTGTGTCGAGCACCTTGTGAGCAGAATTAAACTGGCCTAACTAATACTGTTTTGGATCAAAAGTTGTCGAGCCATTTGAGCCACATTAATCATCTTGGTCTCCTCCAGACCCAACCAGCCCATCCCCTAGCCCCTGGCACCAGTGCAACGCCGCACCAAGGCCATGATCGCCGACCGATCATGCCCAAGCCGCAGCAGACCGCCAGCCCCTCTCCGCCGCTCCAGGAAGCAAGGCGCCACTTCACTGCCGTCCACGGTCCACCCCACGATCACTGCCAGCCCCTGGACCACCCCAGAGTAGCACTGCACTTTCCTCTCTGCGCTGGGCCAGAGCACGCCAGAGCGCCTTCACCGCCAGCACGCCACATACCGCGCCTCAACCGCAGACCATGCGCACCTCTCCGCCTTGACCACCTCACCCAGCCAGACACGGCCATGCACCGTCTCGCGACCCATAGTGGCCAGGAACCCCGTCGAGCACCGCCCCTGTCTCCCAGAGCATGCGACGCTCCCGACCGATTGCCGCCGCCCCTACCTGCGCCATAAAGCCATAGAGGACTGCTAGGAGGCAAGCCACCGTCCGCCTATGCCGCCCATGCCGATAGCGCCCTGTATCGTCGTCAGTGAGGAGCTCGACGTCGCCCCTTTGATCCCCTCCTCGAGCCTATATAAGGAGGCCTTCCCCAGCCTCAATCGCCATACCATTCCACTCCCCTCTCTCCACTAGTCCTTCCCCACCTCTCACCGGAGCAGCTTGAGCAGCAGGTCGCCAGAATTTCACCGGAGGTAGCCGTAGCAGAGGAGGAGATGTTGTCGTTGATTTCGTCCACCTCAGCCCCTGCCACGACTTCGCCTGAGCCCGCCGTCGTTGTCTTGTTCGTTTGTCCACCTCGCCGCACTAGCTGGAGCCCCGGTACGTCCGCATTGGACCCCCACCAAGCTGCTAGGGTTCAGTCTCACCGGCGACGAGTCCGTCGTCGACGACGATCATGAGCCATTGATCTCGTCGTAATCGTGCGGTCCTTATCGCCCCTTACCGCTTCACGTGTAATGAGCCACTGACAGGCGCACCCCCTGTCAGCTGCCCTCTGCGCCGCGAAGTGAATCTGGGCCGGCCCAATTAGTTTCCCGCGCGACCCAGTTAATTCAAATTAGGATTTTTCTTTTTAGACTTAGACTTAGTTCTGTCCCTTAGTTTAAAAATCAATTCAGAGAGTTTTACAAATCCAAATTGAGTGATTCAAATTTTGTTGGAAAGGTAATGAAAATATCTAGCCAAGCCCGTTGGATGTAAATCATTTAGAGTTATAGATCTATCCTAGTAAAAATAACAAGACAGAAGCTTTTGCACATTCAAACATTTTTCTAAAATCAACCCTACTAGATTTGGAGTTGATTCTAACTCTCAAAAATCACATTTGACCATACCTATCTGAATATGTAATAATATTAAGGATTTCTTGTAGTGACTTTGGACTAGTACCAAAATAATGCTATATAGGCATTTCTTAAATCATTAAATATTAAACTTAAACTTATTAAAATGTGATTAAAGCTTTAAATCACATTCCAATATAGTAGAATATGTGGTGATGACATGTGTCCACATTCTCCCATATTTTAATTGGAGAATATTAAATCTTAGTTAATTTCAATGAGTAGAAATTACTTTCCTCAAATAAAAAGAATGAAACTAGTTCATTAAACCTTGTGATGTTTGTGATGATTCTAGATCATCAAATGTGTGCCTTAGTGTGCTAGGTAGACTAGTTAAGTATTGATTGGTGATTGTATATTCCGTATGTATTTATAAACGATAGTACCGACCAAGTCTTCGAGGAGGAGGAGTTCAACCAAGAGGAGGAGGAAGAGAATTTCAACCACTTCACTACTCAAGGCAAGCCTAGCACTTCAAGTAAACTGAGAAAGCTATTATTGGCAAGCTAAATCTTGCAAGCCATCATTAATAATGCAAGCTAAACCTTGCAAGCTAGATAACTTAAGCAAGATTTAATAGGCATGCTTGGTTATACCCCTTTGACTTATACCTACTCCAAGTTTTATTGACAAGCTTTACTTTCTTTACTTTACCAACGTCATTTACTTTGTTTAAAGGTAGCATAAAGAGTATAAAGCTTGACCTATCTAGTAGACTTAGATGTCATTCCATGGCATGAGATTGAGATTAGCATCCCATATTAGTGAACACTCTTAACCTAGTAGTTTAGAGCTAAACTGAAAAAATAGAAAACTTTAGATTGGAATACTTGGTGAAAATGACTTGTGAAAACCTTGGAATGATGAGTCATTCTATTGAGATGTTTTGACATGTGTTGAGAAACACAAATGGTTTATGATGATGAAAATTTTGAGGCATGAGCCTTAACCCTTTTATGAAAAACTGATGGTTGGTTCGGAAGCGATACCATTCCAATTTTACTGTACAACCACAATACCTAAATTGGGTAAGGCTTAGCCGGAAGTTTATATGCATTAGTACTAGTTCCCTCGCGGGAGAGATTTGAGCTGAGGCTACCTCTCAATGTTGTCCACCTATGTAGTGCCCAGGATGACAGATGGTCATGGTTGGGAGGCAATACTCATAGGAGAGGTGCTTATACTAGAGTGTGTAAAGGAAATGTTATGTTTGATTATGTGCATACTAAGTATGATGATTCAGGGTTATCCCTGACAGATGTATCGAATCTTGTGGTGAAAGTGTACCACCTCTGTAGAGTGTCAAACTATTCGAATAGCCGCGTCCGCGATTATGGACAGTTGGAGTGGCCATAATGTTCCGTTGTCACATGTTTTCCAAATAACTTATGAAATGAATTGTGACATGACTTAACCACAACAGAGTTGTGACTATGATAACTAAGTTCCCACTTAGGTGATTTCAAACTTTATTTTATCTTTCTTTGTTTCTAAACTTAGCTTAGGTTTCAAACTTAACTTTACAAATAAACTTAAAACTTAGTATTCCTACTAGAACTACCTTACTTGTTAGTGATAGTTTGCGAGTAATTAAAGAGTACTCATGGCTTTGTCCCTGGCTATTCCTATGGCCAGATTATGAGGAGGACTACCCTGAAGGAGGACATCAGGACGGCTACGACAACTAGGATCATCTCCTATCATCAGCATTGCATGTGACCTAAAGATGGACCCCACCGCAACGCTATTTATTCCGCTACTTGATTGTACTAAGACTGGATCATGAGATCCTTTATTTATGTAAGACCTTATTATGGTTTGTAATGGATGATGTACTGTGATATCCAATGAGTTATGTCTCGCAAAAATGGTAATCCCGGGATTGCGATGTATGGCATAACAGGCATCCGGGATTGAAAATATGGGTGTTCACAGTTAGGATCCTTTACTGTTCTGGCCTTTTACTGTTCTGGCCTTCTACTATTCCAGATGTTCACTGTTTGGGCCTTTTGCTCTTATGGCCTTTTACTATTCCGTCCATTTACTGTTTAGGCCTTTTACTCTTCTATCTGTTTTGCTTGTGCGAGCCCTCTACTGCGCGAGCTTTTTACTGTTCAGGCCTTTTTGTGTTTCAGCTCTTTACTATTTGGGTATATCAATATTCGGGCCCATTACAGTTCGGGCCATTTACTGTTCTGGCCTGTTGCTGTTCAGCCCTGTATGTTTTCAGGGCCTTGGCCACTTATGAGGCCCACCAATATTCTGACCTGCCACTTATGGCCTTTTAGTGTTTATTTGGCCCATCTGCTGGCCAGCATATTTGCGTATTCTATAACTATGGCGAAATTCTGGTTTTAAACAGTCCGTTAATATTCCAGCCCGCTAATGGCCGCGCTAGGATCACCGTATTACATCAACAGGTATTTTTTGAAATTTATTACACATCAGACTTTCAAGAAAAACAAGATGAAGCATTACAGAGACATCTCGAGACATGAGTTGGAATAAGGTCTCTACTACGGAGCTTACATCCCCATACAAGTAACAACTAGCATACTGATGACCCACAAGTATAGGGGGTGTATCGCAGTATTTTCGAGAGAAGTGAAACCCAGTTTATTGATTCGACACAAGGGGAGCCAAAGAATATTTTTAAGCCTTAACAACTGATTTGTCAATTCAGCTGCACCTGGAAACAATCTTGCTCACACCAGTTTATCAGTAGCAACAATTTTGTAGTAGGAGTAGTAAAGTAATAGCAGTACTAAAGTAAAGACAGCAGTAACAACTGCAGTAGACAGTAGGATTCGAGTGCGGTAGGCATAGGGATGCATGGAAGGGCATTGCATGGACAAGACAATTCACATGGCAATCAGAACATAGGGAAATTGCAGATAAATAAGATAAAGCATCCAAGTACTAGACAATCATAGGCATGTGTTCCATATAAAGTCATACGTGCTCGCAATGAGAACTTGCACAACATCTTTTGTCCTGCCAGCCCGTTTGCAGGGCCTTAAGGGAACTACTGGCAATTAAGATGCTCCTTTTAATAGAGCACCATAGCAAAGCATTAACACTCCGTGAACACATGTGATCCTCACATCAAAGCCATTCCCTCTAGTTATCCCGATTTCTGTCACATCGGGGCCATTGGTTCCGGACAACAACGTGTGTATACAACTTGTAGGTAAGACCATAAACAATACTATCATAATGAATCAATAATACGTTCAGATATGAAATCAAGGCACTCGGGCCCTAGTGACAAGCATTAAGCATAACAAGTTGCAACAAAGTCAAAAAACACTAATAGTAGATACTAGGCACCATGTCCTAACAGTCTGATGCCATTACATGAACGATCTCATCCAATCCCTACCATCCCCATAGCCTACATCGGGGGATTACTCACTCATATATGGGAGAAACATGGATGGTCGATGGAGAAGCGATGGTGATGATGATGGCGATGATCTCCTCCAATTCTCCGTCCCGGCAGGGTGCCAGAACGGAGTTTCTGGTTCCGAATCACGAAATCTGGTGGTGGCGGCGGAGCGGAACTCTTTCTAGAAAAACGTCGAACCCGCCTAAGTTTTTAGGTCAGAAGGAAACTTATAGGCGAAGAGGGAGACCGAGGGGGTGTCTGGGGCGGCCAGACCACCCCTGGTGCGGCCAGGCCTGGCCCGCACGGCCAGGTGGTGTGGCCAGGCCCCAGCCCCACTCCATCTTGTATTCTGGCTCCGTGAGTCTTCTGGTGAAATAGGATTTTTGGCATATTTTCCGGTATTTTTCCTGATAGTGGATTTTCTGCACAAAAACTAGACACCAAGGTAATTCTGCTGAAAACAGCGTCAGTCCGTGTTAGTTGCATCCAATTCACACAAGTTTAGAGGAAAAACAATAGCAAAAGTGTTCGGGAAAGTAGATACGTTTTGGACGTATCAACTCCCCCCAAGCTTAGCTTATTGCTTGTCCTCAAGAAATCCAGTTGAAAACTGAGTGCGATAAAAGAAACTTTCACAAACACATTTGCTTCATATGATGTATATATTCTCAGCATGTGATCAACTACTTAGACAATTCATAATAAGGAGTATGCAACTAAGTTTACTTAATAGGCATTGCAAACTATGAAGAGATTCCAACTCAAAAATAATAAGTAGCATGAAACATAAACATAAGGAACATTATGATGCTCAGAACAAGGTATGAAAGAGTGGTATCTCGCTTGCCTTTGATTGTGAATGCCAAGGCACCTCTGAAGTTCAGGTGAAGACTAGAAGTAAAGATATCAAAGGTACAAGCATCAAGATTATAACACAATTAATCAAGTTTTGAGAGAAGCACATTATACTAAGAATGACAACTATGCTCTCAAGAAAGTACTCATAGAATAGGTGGTGACTCAATAAGGGAATGAAAAAGGTTTTGAATATTTTGAAAGGCTTCCAAATGCTGAAAGTATGGTACTCATTAGCTTTCAGCTCTCATTGCCCCTATCATAAGCATCTTTAAATGGTTAAGGTTAAAGTGACAGAACTAAGAGGATATGCTTGACAAGTTATAAGCTGAAATCTCATGCCCCTTAATTACGAGTACCGGACCTCATGTTACTCAACTTCAGTCACAAGAAAGCTCTTGTCATTGTAAGTACATGTATATCATAGAGAACCGCCAACGGGGTACCCCTTGCACATGATACAGGAGCTATCCCATAATCAAAATGACAAGGAAAGCAGACAATGAGCATCTCGGCGATCTTTTTATTTACTGTGTGGGTGTCAATCCGAAGCTGGCCAGGATGGAGCGCCTACGTAGTACGGTGAGGAGGTACCCTTGTCCTGGTGCGAGCTCGAGGACACCGCACCATAATGCGCAGAGTAATCGTAGGAGGGCACATCCTCCTGGTGCTGCCTATGGAAGCCCAGCAAGCAGAGCTGCTCGTCCACCTCCTCCTTGGAGCGCGACCACGGCCTCCTATGAACACTGGACAAAGTAGATTGCGGCAAAGGGATCTCCCTCTCATCCCCTTCAGTAAACAACATCCTATATACTAAAATGTCCATATCAGAATCAACGGTAACAAAGTGATCTGTTTTCATGGAAGCAAGGTCAAGCCTTTGTGGTGCCAATATAGTATCACTGGGATCCACCGAAAGCTCTAATGCATTGACCATGCGTGAAGCGATGATGCCCCCATAGGTAGGCCCCCTAGCAGCTAGGCGGCGAGCAATAAGAGAGCCAAGATTGTACTGACTATCATTGTTAAGCGCAGCAGTAAGGAAGGCTAAATGATAGTTGGAGATATTACTTGTATTCTCTCTACCAAGAACGCTAGTAGCAAGATAATATGCAAAGTATCTAAGAGCCGGGAGTTGGATGTTCCTTATCTTCCCGTGCTGAGCTACGCGGTCATCGTCATTGGTCACCCCTCGGTAGAGCTCCAGCAAATCAGCAGGTCGCCCTTGAACCTTCTTTACGGTCCCTATCATGCCCACACCTACGATACTGCAAAATCTTTCCAATTGCATGGTAAAGGGAAGATTATAAATTCTAAAAGAAACAGTTGACTGATAGGGGGTGTTAGTAAAAATGAAGCTCTCAACAGAAGTTTTGGTGAGCATAGCGTATTGCTTACTCTCATCTTGCATGTATGAGGTCAAACGAACCCTCTGAATTAGTAGCAAGAAATCATCAAGAATCCCTGCATCTTGTAAGAAAGTAAAACAAGGAAAAGTAGATGGGTGAGCATCCCCATCATCTCCTTCATCACCAATGCGCGGTGCAATGAGATCTTCATTGTATGATGGCCTAAACTGAGAGGCTGATCTTGAGGGCCTTGACCTCCTAGGTGCATCCCTCTCAAATATTTCTCCAAATGTATGGTTGTTCATGTTTGATATTCTGAAATTTAAACATCTATTAAACAAGTGATTGCAAAGTGGATATATAATGAAGGGCACTACTCATAGGGACTTGTAAGAGGCCTAAACATGCATCAAAACTATATCTCTAAGCATCAAACAAGCTTACAAGCTCTCATAAACTGTCACCTACAGCTGCAAAATACTCAAGATATAAACCACTAAACACAAATCTACTTGGACTAGCGGAGGAGTCACATACCAGAGAACAAATGCTCCAAATTTCAGCAGGAAAGATGGGCTAAGCAAGGAGATCAAAAAATTGAGGGCAAGCACAGCAAGAACGCGATTTCGAGCAATGAACTGGTGTTTACTCGGGAGAGAGAAGAAAGTGGCAAGTGAGAGAGTGAGTGGAGGGCCAGGGGTGGCCCACACCATAGGCTGGCGCGCCCCTGGGAAGGTCGCGCCACCAGGTGGTGTGCGTGCCTATTGGGCCCCCCTGGTACCTTCTAGGCACTTCTCTGCCCCTTTTTTCATGCAAAAATTTAATATGAATTTTCTGGAATTTTTCGAGACACTTTATTTTTGAGCAATTTTCATGTATAAAAGAATGATTTTCTGAGACACTAACACTTTTTTTTGGAATGATGCAATGACAAAACAAGGCTAGAACTTCAGAAGTTCTAAGACACTCTAACATGCAAGCAAATAACAACAGAAAAGTAAACTAAACGAAAGCAAAAACTAAAATGGATGGAATAGAAGTAAGCGGAGATAATCATGGTGAAGACATTGTTTTGTTCAATGAAATCCTTTTGTTAACAAGGTTGATCAAGTCTTGTTACCAAAACAATTTTATATGAAACAAAACTTTGTATTCCACTAATGATTATGTTACCTCAACTTTGATAGCAATGGTCCCAATCATAATAGTTTCAAATTTTTCACTTGGTATGGGACAATATATTTCTCCAGCTTGAATGCCCTCAACATGTTCAATTGAATTTAAACCATAAGTCCTATCAATCTTCTTGGGGAAATAGACAGTATGCTCCTTGTCATTAACATTAAAGGTCAACTTTCCTTTATTACAATTAATAACGGCACCTGTAGTATTAAGAAAAGGTATCCCAAGAATAATAGACATATTATCATCTTCAGGCATTTCTAGCACAACAAAATCAGTTAATATCAAGCAATTATGAGCTACTTGAACAGGCACATCCTCACATATACCAACAGGAATAGTAGTAGATTTATCAGCCATTTGCAAAGATATATCAGTTGGTATCAGTTTTTCCAGTTGAAGTCTCTTATAGAGAGAAAAAGGCATGACACTAACTCCTGCCCCCAAATCAGACAAATTAGTTCTAACATAACTATTCTTAATAGAGCAAGGAATAGTTGGAATCCCTGGGTCTCCAAGTTTCTTTGGAACCTTACCATTAAAGGAATAATTAGCAAGTAGAGTGGAGATTTCTTCATTAGGGATCTTCCTTTTATTCGAGACAATATCCTTCATATACTTTGAGTAAGGAGGCAATTTAATAGCATCAGTCAAAGGAATTTGCAAGAATAAAGGTTTCATCCACTCACAAAACTTATTATAGTGTTCATCTTCCTTGGACTTGTGTTTCTTATCAGGGAAAGGCATAGGTTTTTGGACCCAATGCTCTCTTTCACTACCATGTTTCTTAGCAATAAAATCTTCTTTAGTTTATTTAGTATTCTTAGTGTGTTTTCTAGGTTCTTCTTCAACTTTTTCTTTATTAGGAATATCATTTTCTTCATTACCACTTTCAGTTTCAGCATCAGAGATAGATATACTATTAGGATCTTTAGCAGGCTCAGATGGTTCTACAATAGTTTTATGCTTCTTTTTCCTTTTCTTACGAGTAGTGCCACTATTTTGAGCTTATTGAGAATCCTTCTCAATTCTTTTGGGATGCCCCTCAAGATATAGAGAATCCTGGGTAGCAGCACCACTTCTAGTTCTAATTTCATAAGCATGTTTTTCTTTAGCAGCATTAACTAGCAAGTCTTTTGGCACTTTAATAAGTTGATCTATTTGATTTTAACCATTTGAAAATGTTTAACAAGCATTTTAACATCATTGGAGGTTCTTTCCACAATATCCTTCAACTCAACAATATCTCTAGAGTTTTCCATTAGAGGATTTTGCACCCTTTTATTAAAAGTATCTTGCTTAACAATAAAAATATCGAATTCTTCTAAGCATTGATCAGGAGGTTTAAGGTAGGGAACATCACCTTTATCAAAGTGTTGGAGAGAGTGTACCTCAATAGTGGATGAATGGGGAATTGGCTTACATAATTCTTCTATAGGAGGTAAATTCTTGACATCTGCAGCTTTGATTCCCTTCTCCTTAAGACATTTCTTAGCTTCCTTCATCACTTCATCATTCAATTCAATAAATCTCCTCTTCTTAGATAATGGTATAGGCGCCGGTATAGCTGGTTCAGGTATAATTGTTTTAGGTATAGCTGGTTCAGGAGGAGTCCAATCTTCATAATTCCTGCTTATTTTAGCCATTAATTCCTCAGCTTCCTTGGGAGTCCTATTCCTAAAAACACAATCAGCACAACTATCCAGGTAAGTCCTAGATTCTTCAGTTAGTCCATTATAAAATATATCAAGAAGCTCATTCTTAGGTAATGGACATCCAGCTTGTCCATGAATCAAAGCACAAAACCTTGCCCATGATTCAGGCAATATCTCTTTTTCTCCCTGTTTAAAATCAAAAAGTTCATGCAAAATAGCATGTCCAGCACTAGGAGGAAAATATTTCTGTAGGAAAGTACTAATCAAGCAATCAGGGCTATCAACAGATCCAGGAGGTAAATTACTAAACCAAGTTTTAGCTTCTCCTTTCAGTGAGAAGGGGAAAATCTTAGCAACAAAGTAGGTACGCATCTTAATATCATCAGAAAATAGGCCACTCATGGTAGAAAGCTCAGTCATATGTGCTACCGCACTTTCATTTTTAGTCCCACAAAAAGGTTCTTTCTCAACAATAGCTATGTAGGATAAATCAAGAGAGAATTCATAATCTTGATCTTTAATGTTTATGGGAGAAGCAACAAACTTAGCATCAGGAGACAATTTGGGTCTAATGGTACGCCTCTCAAGGAGAATCTTAGCAACACTCCTATCATGGGTGTTTTGACATTCTTTAATAAATTCATCGGTCATCTCAACATAACCGTCTTCAATATCATAGCTCTCTATAGACTCACGTGAACTAACATGTGTAGTAGTGTCTTCATTAGGAGTTTCAGTATTTCCAGCTATAGTTCTAGCAATCGTAACATATAGGAAAGGACCTAATAAACCACTCTTATCAAGCACAGTAGAAGCAGCATCATATCAGAAGTTTCAGATTCAGCAGTAGTAGCAGTGTGTATAGCATGTGTATGTGGTGGTGTAACGAGCTTACTCATAACAGACGGTGAATCAAGAGCAACAGAGGTGTTCAGAACCATACCTCTTCTTGTAGTAGATGGTAAAATAGGAACCTTGCCATCACGAGACTTACCCATGATGGATGGATAGCAGCGAACAATAATGATTCCAAGTGGACTTGATAAATAAAGCTATGCTCCCCGGCAACGGTGCAAGAAAATAGTCTTGATGACCCATAAGTATAGGGGGTGTATCGCAGTATTTTCGAGGGAAGTGAAACCCAATTTATTGATTCGACACAAGGGGAGCCAAAGAATATTTATAAGCCTTAACAACTGAGTTGTCAATTCAGCTGCACCTGGAAACAATCTTGCTCACAGCAGTTTATCAGTAGCAACAGTTTTGTACTAGGAGTAGTAAAGTAATAGGAGTAGTAAAGTAAAGACATCAGTAACAATTGCAGTACACAGTAGGATTCGAGTGCGGTAGGCATAGGGATGGATGGACGGGCGTTGCATGGACAATACAGTTCACATGTCAATCAGAACATATGGCAATTGTAGATAAATAAGATAAAGCATCCAAGTACTAGATAATCATAGGCATGTGTTCCATATATAGTCATACGTTCTCCCAATGAGAACTTTCACACCATCTTTTTTCCTGCCAGCCCGTTTGTAGTGGGGCCTCAAGGGAACTACGGGCAATTAAGGTGCTCCTTTTAATAGAGCACCGAAGCAAAGCATTAACACTCCATGAACACATGTGATCCTCACATCAAAGCCATTCCCTCCGGTTATCCCGATTTCTGTCACTTCAGGGCCATTGGTTTCGGACAACAACGTGTGTATACAACTTGCAGGTAAGACCATAAACAATACTATCATAATGAATCAATAATACGTTCAGATCTGAAATCATGGCACTCGGGCCCTAGTGACAAGCATTAAGCATAACAAGTTGCAACAAAGTCAAAAAGCACTAATAGTAGATACTAGGCACCATGCCCTAACAATCCGATGCCATTACATGAACGATCTCATCCAATCCCTACCATCCCCATAGCCCACAGCGGGGGATTACTCACTCATAGATGGGGGAAACATGGATGGTCGATGGAGAAGCGATGGTGATGATCTTCTCCAATTCCCCGTCCCGGCAGGGTGCTAGAACGGAGTTTTTGGTTCCGAATCATGAAATCTGGTGGTGGCGGCGGAGCAAAACTCTTTCTGGAAAAACGTCGAACCCCCCTTAGTTTTTAGGTCAGAAGGCAACTTATAGGCAAAGAGGGAGACCGAGGGGGTGTCTGGCGCAGCCAGACCACCCCATGGTGCGGCGAGGCCTAGCCCACGCGGCTAGGTGGTGTGGCCAGGCCCTAGCCCCACTCTGTCTCGTATTCTGGCTCCGTGAGTCTTCTGGTGAAATAGGATTTTTCCTGATAGTTGATTTTCTGCCCAAAAACTAGACACCAAGGTAATTCTGCTGAAAACAGCGTCAGTCCGTGTCCAATTCACACAAGTTTAGCGGAAAAACAATAGCAAAAGTGTTCAGGAAAGTAGATACGTTTTTGATGTATCACATACCAGACAGCTGCAGAAGAGATTATCAAGTAGACGGTCCGTCAAATCTAGTCGATCTTTTAGTTCTTGTATCTGTTCATGTGTAATCATGATTATTCCATCTATTTACTATGTTTCTTGTTCAATTAAATCAATTGTTTGGAGTGCAGTTGTAAGACCTCTTTCTGCTGGAACAACTAAAACTGTGGGCCAATGCAAGAAATAATCACTGTCACTGCTGCTTTGTGAAATGACCTCAATACTTAACGTAGGATTCCTCCCTTATGCCCCGATAACTTCATGTGCAGCCTGAAACAAAGAAAACAAGTCAGCACAGCATACCAGCTAACTGCCGGCCATCTTATATGTAAAATATTTCAAATTCATCATTAGCCAGGAACAATCAATGATGTGCCTCGTACATCTCTTTCCGGAATAACAGGAACTATCGATGTCCTAGACCGATGCGTACATGTGCAAGTATCATAGCCACTTTGAAACAAACACTACAGGTTATTTGCATGCTGAAACTAAGAGATATTAAGTTAGGACAGCAAAGCAGGCGAAAAAACACCATGTTTATTGTCAAAGAATTTCAAAATTGGCATTGTCCTAATATAACAAATCAAGCCATCAACATGTGTGTCTCATGCAGACTAACTGAACTAGTGTGGTAATGAATGTAGGGAATCAAGCAACTCGACTCTTTCCCTCATAAACTAATCATATCACTTCATAACGGAAATATAGAAATATAACAAAAACAGGTGCATGAGATTCCTTCAGCTGCTTAGATGTCGTGGTGGTGTCACGGCAGATGCCATGGATAGGCTAAAGGTGGGGACTAAATACACTAGGGGAATCCAGGGAGGGATAGTGTAGTGATTCCACACACGGTAGCTTTGTCTTTGATTCACCTTCTCAGATTACAAGTGCTCCTTGACCTGTATTGGGGAGAGGAGGAAGAAGGACCCTCTTACTCTCACCACTAGCTAGCCCTTAAGAACACACTAGTAAACCGCCACACACCAGAGATCAACCCCTTCTACAGAGGCCCTAGCTCCCCTTATATAGGAGTGGCTAGGTCTCCACTTAGGGCATACGTGGAGGCATATTCCAGGGAATATGCCTCCTCCCAAAATAGTAAGCCGACCGGGTTACTTTAACCCCGTGTCATCCATGCAGAGGCTATGTGAGCCTCTACGGCACCTGCGTCATCCGACATAGGCTTCGTCACCTTTGTCGGCCACGGCTCGGTGGTCCTGCCTCTGTCCGCTTCGCTCACTCTCTACATACAGTGGTCACCTTTGACCAGCGAGATACCTTCCTTTTCTTACAAGCTTGATATAACCCGGATCCCACATAGTTGATCCGGCCACACCTGTTCCTGCATATAGGTTAGATACATCTTACCGACATACGACTTAAGTCGGTTGAGACCAAGTTAGGTGGACGTCCCCTTGTCTGGGTTGCTCCATGATCTGGCCTGCCTTGAGGTGACTCGGCCATTGCTTTGACCTTGCCGTACCTCGGCTAACTCGGCCTTTATACCCTGGCGTGACCCTACTCGGGGGTATCCCCCCAACATTAGTCCCCGAAGCTGGTGCGGTTTTAGCTGCCTTACCGCTAAGGCCACAGTAGGTTCAATTTTTACTGAGCCTCTTGCTCCTTCTCCGAGTTACCTCATAATCCAGATTTCCTAGGTTTATTTTCCCTTGGCACATTT
Source organism: Avena eriantha (assembly GCA_910589775.1). Taxonomy (NCBI): domain Eukaryota; kingdom Viridiplantae; phylum Streptophyta; class Magnoliopsida; order Poales; family Poaceae; genus Avena; species Avena eriantha. The sequence goes on along the minus strand of OU342744.1, from coordinate 257,251,483 downwards.
CAAGTTTTTACTTGCTGGTCGGGTTACCTCGTACTCATCCGGGTCATTCTTCCTTCTCTCGTATGCTACCCCACGTGGAGGCTAATCATTACGTTGCCTCATTTTAAGGGCCTGCTACAGTAACCGCCACAGTAATTGTCAGAAGTTACTGTGGCAGACGTCACGTCATGCCTGCCTCCTCGTTAACTGTATCACAACGTCGCGTCGAATGATCCGCTGTGCCCTGTGGCCCTTCCTGTGGCTCGTCGGTGATTGGTCAATCCGGATCATACATGGCCACACGGTGTGGCCTGCCCGCAAAATGCGATCCCACTACCCCCTTAAGGGAGTGGATAAATAGGGGAGGGGCGCGCCCCTTGGGTCATTTCCCCCCTCCGCGCCCCCTGCCTCTACTCTTTCCTCATCTTCTTTGTCGACAGCGCCGCCGCTACCGCATCTGAGCAGCAGCGCCGCCGCCACACTACTTCCACGTGCTCCAGCTGTTGGAGATATGCCCAAGAGGCAATAATAAAGTGGTTATTATTATATCTTTATGTTTATGATAAATGTTTACATCCCATGCTATAATTGTATTAACCAGAAACATTAATACTTGTGTGTTTTATAAACATAAAAGAGTCCCTAGTAAGCCTCTTGTTAAACTAGCTTGTTGATTAATGGATGATCATGGTTTCCTGATCATGGACATTGGATATCGTTAATAACAAGATCATATCATTAGGAGAATGATGTGATGGACACACACCCGTAGTAAGCATAGCTTAAGATCAAGTCATTAAGTTCGTTTTCTATAAGCTTTAAAATACATAGTAACCTAATCCTTCGACCATGAGGTTATGTTAATCACCATCACCGGATGGGTACTTTGATGACATCAAACACCGCTTCGTAACTGGGTGGTCATAAAGGTGTCATTGGGTATTCTGAAAGTATGTGCTGAAGCGCATGGACCAAGATTGGGATTTGTCCATCCATATGACGGATAGATATGCTCTGGGCCCTATCGGTGGAATGTCATCTAGTTAGCTTGCAAGCATGTGACTAGGTCACAAGGGATGACATAACATGGAACGAGTAAAGAGTACTTATCAGTAACGAGGTAGAACTAGGTGTGGAGATACCGACGATCAAACCTCGGATAAGTAGAGTATCCCATGACAAAGGGAATTGGTTTCGTATGTTAATGGTTCTATCGATCACGAAGTCATCGTTGAGTATGTGGGAGCCGTTATGGATCTCCATATCCCGCTGATGGTTATTGATCGGAGAGGTGTCTCCATCATGTCTGCATATTCACGAACCGTAGGGTGACATACTTAAGGTTCGAAGTTGTTTTAAGTAGATATGGAATGTGCGTTGGAGACCGAATGTTGTTCGGAGTCTCGGATTGGATCCGGGACATCACGAGGAGATCCGAAATTGTCCGGAGAATAAGATTCATATATTGGGGATCATTTTCTATGTTAGGAAATGTTCTGGAGTATTTGTATGAGGATTCTAGAAGGTTTCGGAATGTTCCAGAAGGTTCTGGAAGATTTCTTGGAGTTTGCTTGAAAACCAAGAAAGGATCAAGGAGTCCTTGTGGGGCAAGACAAGGAGTCGTGGGGGAGGAGGACTCCTCCCCCTCCCAATCCGCCGGCCAAGCAAGGGAGGGGAGTCCTACTAGGACTCCCCCTCCCATGGCGCCTCCCTCCTTTAAATAGAGGGGTGGAGGCGCCACACCCTTGCCCCCTTCCACTCTTGCCCTAGCCGCCTCTCTCCTCCTCCTTTCTTCTGCTCAGGCTTAGGCGAAGCCCTGCAGAATTCTCTACTCCACCACCACCACCACGCCGTCGTGCTGCTGGGATTCCGTGGAGAAGATCTACTACCTCCGCTGCTCGCTGGAACGGGGAGAGGAAGGTCTACTTCGACTCCGCACGTGTGACCGACTGCGGAAGCGCTGCCGAAACGCGGCGCCGGAAGGATCGTCTACTCGATCTTGAGATCGGAAAGTGATCGAGTACATCAACCACAAGATCCGAATCTCGTAACGCTTTCGGATCTACAAGGGTTAGTACAGATCTATCTCGTTGCACATGTCTAATAGATTAGATCTTGGCTTTTATCTAGATTAGATCTGGGTTTTGTTCGTTCTTGCGGTAGAATTTTTTTGTTTTCCATGCTACGAACCCATCAGTGGTATCAGAGCCGTGTCTATGTGTAGATCTGTTGCACGAGTAGAACACAATGGTTTTGTGGGCGTTGGTGCTCGTGCCGTCTTTTGCTTTGTGTACTTTGCATCTTACGGTATGGTGGGATGAAGCGGCTCGGGCTAACCTTACATGTCATCGCACATGAGACTTGCTCCACGCTTGACGTGTAACTTGCTTTGCACAAGTGGCTTTGCGGGTGTCTGTCTCTCCCACCATAGTATAGATCCAATCTACACTTTGCACTTGATAGCACTTGTATCAACGTTGTGGTTCATGTTCGTAGGTAAGATCCGTTCTTATTCGAAAGCCCCAAGCCACGTAAAACATGCAAAGAAAATTAGAGGCGTCTAACTCGTTTTTGCAGGGGTTTTGTGGTGTGATATGGCCATTATGTGATTGTGATTATATTTGATGTATGCAATGATCCTTATTGTAATATGGCAACCGGCAGGAGCCTAATGGTTGTCTTTAAATTTTGTTTAAGACCTGCGTGTCTATTCATCATGTAATAGCTTTATTCCAAGTAGTTGTACTAGTTGTTGTTGCTGATGGACAATCATGAAGCGGCGCCACGGACCTTGACGCCACGCTGGTGATGATGGAGATCATGTCCATGCTTTGGAGATGGAGATCAAAGGCACAAGAAGAAAGGCCATATCATATCACATATTATGAATTGCCTGTGATGTTAATCCTTTATGCATCTTGTATTGCTTAGATCGCGACGGTAGCATTATAAGATGATCCCTCTCACTAAATATCAAGTAATAAAGTGTTCGTCCTTAGTTGGCACCATTACTAAGACTCGTCGTTTCGAAGCATCTCGTGATGATCGGGTGTGATAGACTCTACGTGTGCATACAACGGGTGCAAGCCAGATTTGCACATGCGGAAACTAAGGTTAACCTTGACGAGCCTAGCATGTACATACATGGTCTCGGAACACGGAATACCGAAAGGTAAAGCATGAGTCATATGGATGATATGATGAACATGTTGATTGTTCGCCTTTAAAGCTACATCATCTCACGTGATGATCGGACTTGGTGTAGTGGATTTGGTTTGTGTAATCACTAAAACAACTCGAGGGATGTTGTTTTGAGTGGGAGTTCATTTGTAATTTGGATTAGTCGAACTCAATTTATCATAAACACAATCAAAGTGAATTTGCATAGTTTGTTGTAGTCATTGGCATCCGTTCACCACCTTACGCTTAGTTATAGTTGAGATAGTGGAACTATAGAAATTCTGGATATTTACTTTACGAACTGGTATCGTATTGTTTTGAATGTCAATTTAAAATTTATAAGTCCTATTGCAAACTTTCAGCAAACTCTATTTACTCCATGAAGTTTAATAAGTAGTATTAAATCAAGAGTAAGAATTCCAATGTTAGTATCTAAAGTATCATGTTTGCCTCCATGATTATTGATATTCAAAAGGTTGTTTTAATATCAAGATTATATTGGAGCTGAAAATTGTTTCAGAAACTATCATGTGTGAAAGATATTGTGATATCTGAAACAATGTTTTTGGTTGCGTTATGATAGAGTATAATTTAGCAAAATACATGTTCTCATATTGTATGAGAATTTGTGAAGGATGGAGATGCTATGCATCCGAATCTACCAAAAAGGTTTTGGGAACTGATATTATATTCGCGATTCTTCCTTATAGGCTATAGTAGCTTGATCATGAAAGTTGTCATGATAAGGATGAATAGAAGATGTAAGTAAAATGTTTACTACACTAAAAGATTACTAAAGAATGGATTTTTGAAAGAACACCAAACATTTGATGATGGTGATCCACCTCAAAGTGCAAGTCCAAAGGTATTAGTAGTTGACTATATACGCTTTGTACCATGTGTCATGTTGATGACACCACTATTGATGTTGATAGATTCTTTTAAAAGAAAAGGAATTGCTGAAAGAGAATCTATAAAATATTTGGCAAGAAAATAAAAGGTTGGAGATGTCCAACATAGGCATATAGAAGATATACATGTTATGGTTGTATTCCTTGCTTGTTAAACAAAGTGGTTCTTAGGTACTGGATACCGAATTGGTTGGTATGAAGTGTCATACAGGACAACACAATTCATGAACTGCAATGGCCTAAGTAACTAGCAAGAGAAAATGTGATGATGTTCATCGAAAACAAACAAAGGGTTGTTATGTTGCTCGTTAACATCAAAGCTTGCCTTCAAGATTTGTCTCAATAATTGTTATTTTGATCAGGTATTATGACGACAAAAGGTTGTTCAAATAATTACCGTATTCCATAATAGATGGATAATATACAAGTCTGGTTGGAGAAATAACGACCATAAAACTAATGCTAAAATGTCGCAAGACAAATGATTGAAAGATCACTTGCGAAGTGACATCGCCGTTTAAATTATATTGAAAGGGATACATGAAGAAACTCCATGTTGATGGATTTTTGGAGTCTTTGATTTGGATCAAATGACGCTTGTGATACTTTCCTGGAGATAATTAAAAATCCGTTCGTAGGCCAAAAGAGGAACGGATGACTAAATGATTGGAATTTGTACATATTGATGTATATAGTCCATTATGTGTAGTCGTGGGCGATGGATTTCAACTTCATATGCTTTCTCTAAAGATTTGAGTGAGTATATGTATATACTTACTCAATAAGGAAGAAGTATGAAACATTTGAAAAATGTTCAAAGACTTTCAAGATGAAGTGGAACATCATTGTAACAAGAAAATAAAAGAGTTTATGATTGGATCATAAACAAAGATGTTTGAGTTACAAGTTTAGCAAAACACCTAAGATTTGAGGAATCGTTCCATGGATTTGCATTTCCCAAAACACCATAGGAGTATGGAGTGTTCGAGATATGTAATGAAACCTTGTTTTACATGGTAAGATCAAAGGTGTCATTTATAAAACTGCCATTATATTTTAAAGATTAAAGCTTTAGTGACTACCACTTTTACACTGAAAAGAGCTCCATCGTGATCCGTTGAAATGACACCATATGAGTTATGGTTTGGGATAAAACCCGAATTGTCTTTTCTTAAATTTTGGTATGCTATGCATAAGTAAAATGTTTACAACCAAAGTCGGATAAGCACGTCTTTGTAGGTTATTCCAAAGAATTTGTTGGGAATTTCTCCATAACGCCGAGGACAAAAGAGTTTGTCGCTTGGAACGTCAAGTTTCTTGAGAAGGAATTTTTCGTGAAAAGTTAAGTGGGAGGACAATAGAACTTTGATAAGGTTGTTGAACCTTAGCTATATGTGCTAAGTAGCACAGCGCCGAAAAGTGTCCCGGTGGCGGCCACAATGCTCATGGCTCTCGTGATTACAAAAGGTGTGATCTCGGAGATTAGAGTTCCTATAGAACCGTGTGGGTCGGTAAGAATCAAATAGTAAGATTTGATAAGCAAGTCGTTATTGTTTTGACAATGATGAACCGACTACGTGCAAAGAAGCGATGATGGGCCCTGACTCCATAAAATGACTAGAAGTCATGGAATCCGTGATAGTATCCATACAAGAGAAATCTAGTTTCTGAACTTAGAAGACCCTCCGAAAAGGCGTGAAGCCTATCGGTCGTGTTTGGATCTATAAAGAAATAGACATGGATGTTTCAAATCTATGAAATAGTTGACATGTCGGAAAGAGTTTACGACAATGTTCAAGGAATTGACTATGATAAGATTTGATCTTTCATAGCGATATTTAGTCTGGACGTATTAATGTAGCAACCACTACATATATTTTGGTATATGGTAGTTGAACAAACAAAACAAATTCTTCTAATAGAATGGTTACCTAGGACGTGTACATGACACGATCCAAAGGGTTTTGTTAATTCAAAGGATGCTAAAAGAGTATGCAAAACTTCAATGGTTGAAGTGAGCATCGCGGAGTTGGAATCTTCGAAGACGATGAAGATGTTTGCATTTTGCAAGAAATTAAGTGGGAGCACTAAGACATATTTCTAATGCATTATGTGAAAGACATATTGTTGATTAGAAATAATGTATCTTTTATTGACACAGGTTAAGAATTTCATTTCGATGAAAGACTTAGGCATAACTCAAGAATTAGGCATCAATGTCGATATGAATAGATTGGGCGCTAATATGGTTTTGCCAAATGTACATAGATAATATGTTGAATGAGTTCAATATGGAAACAACAAGAAAGGTTCTTGACGCACGGAAAGGACTAAATCAAGATTCAAGTGTGTTGACACGAGATTCAAGTGTTTTGACACTTGGTGAAATCACAAGAATATTTTGATCAATCATTCTTTGAGATGTACACATCCAGATATGTCCTATGCTCTAAATGTTATGAGCATATACCAGAATGATTCATAAGATGATCATTGGACAATAGTAAAGATATTCTTATGAGCTTTAGAAGAACTAAGAATATATCATGTATAAGTGATAAATAGTTAAAGGTAGTTCATTGTAAAGTGTTACATTGATACTAGTTTTGTCACAAGATACAAATTAAATTTATCTCAATTTAGACTATGGGTGGCACAATATAATGGAAAGGATGTTCCTTGATGGATTTGGATGAGTTCCAAAGTTGAGATATTGTGACGGATACTACAACAAAAGGCTAAGTATATAACTGCTATAGTAGCAGCAAAGGAGGGCATTTGTGTTAAGTAGTTTGTTATCAAACTAGGCGTGGTTCATAGCGGGATAATACTATGAAGATACAATTTACGACAATTGTATCAACATGATTTAATCCCAAGGAACTAAAGGTCTCACCAAAGGACCAAATTTTTACAATGCCATCTCATTGGAGAATGAGAAATGCGTAGAGACGCAAGGACATGCAAATACACACAGACCTGGAAGTGTCAGATCCGAAGATTATGTTTACCACTAGCAATAGTGTCTATACAACACCAGAAAGCCATAGGTGTTGAATGCACAAGTTTTTTTAAACTAGATTATTGACTCTAGTGCAAGTGGGAGACTGTTGGAGATATGCCCAAGAGGCAATAATAAAGTGGTTATTATTATATCTTTATGTTTATGATAAATGTTTACATCCCATGCTATAATTGTATTAACCGGAAACATTAATACTTCTGTGTTTTGTAAACATAAAAGAGTCCCTAGTAAGCCTCTTGTTAAACTAGCTTGTTGATTAATGGATGATCATGGTTTCCTAATCATGGACATTGGATGTTGTTAATAACAAGATCATATCATTAGGAGAATGATGTGATGGACACACACCCGTAGAAAGCATAGCATAAGATCAAGTCATTAAGTTCGTTTGCTATAAGCTTTAAAATACATAGTAACCTAATCCTTCGACCATGAGGTTATGTTAATCACCATCACCGGATGGGTACTTTGATGACATCAAACACCGCTTCGTAACTGGGTGGTCATAAAGGTGTCATTGGGTATTCTGAAAGTATGTGTTGAAGCGCATGGACCAAGATTGGGATTTGTCCATCCATATGACGGATATATATGCTCTGGCCCTCTCGGTGGAATGTTATCTAGTTAGCTTGCAAGCATGTGACTAGGTCACAAGGGATGACATAACATGGAACGAGTAAAGAGTACTTATCAGTAACGAGGTAGAACTAGGTATGGAGATACCGACGATCAAACCTCGGATAAGTAGAGTATCGCATGACAAAGGGAATTGGTTTCGTATGTTAATGGTTCTATCGATCACGAAGTCATCGTTGAGTATGTGGGAGCCATTATGGATCTCCAGATCCCGCTGATGGTTATTGATCAGAGAGGTGTCTCCATCATGTCTGCATATTCATGAACCGTAGGGTGACACACTTAAGGTTCAAAGTTGTTTTAAGTAGATATGGAATGTGCGTTGGAGACCGAATGTTGTTCGGAGTCTCGGGTTGGATCCGGGACATCACGAGAAGATCCGGAATTGTCCGGAGAATAAGATTCATATATTGGGGATCATTTTCTAAGTTAGGAAATGTTTTGGAGTATTTGTATGAGGATTCTAGAAGGTTTCCGAATGTTCCGGAAGGTTCTGGAAGATTCTTGGAGTTTGCTTGAAAACCAAGAAAGGATCAAGGACTCCTTGTGGGGCAAGACAAGGAGTCGTGGGGCAGGAGGACTCCTCCCCCCTCCCAATCCGCCGGCCAAGGAAGGGAGGGGAGTCCTACTAGGACTCCCCCTCCCATGGCGCCTCCCTCGTTTAAATAGAGGGGTGGAGGCGCCACACCCTTGCCCCCTTCCACTCTTGCCCTAGCCGCCTCTCTCCTCCTCCTTTCTTTTGCTCAGGCTTAGGCGAAGCCCTGCAGACTTCTCTACTCCACCACCACCACCACGCTGTCATGCTGCTGGGATTCCGTGGAGAAGATCTACTACCTCCGCTGCTCGCTGGAACAGGGAGAGGAAGGTCTACTTCGACTCCGCACGTGTGACCGACTGCGGAAGCGCTGCCGGAACGCAGCGCCGGAAGGATCGTCTACTCAATCTTGAGATCGGCAAGTGATCAACTACATCAACCACGAGATCCGAATCTCGTAACGCTTTCGGATCTACAAGGGTTAGTACAGATCTATCTCGTTGCACATGTCTAATAGATTAGATCTTGGCTTTTATCTAGATTAGATCTGGGTTTTGTTCATTCTTGCGGTAGAATTTTTTTGTTTTCCATGCTACGAACCCATCACCAGCGCCGCCGCCACCTCCGCTCATCCTCTCCGCCACGGGTCCCCGCCAGTCCAGGCCGATGCCTCCCTCTGCCGCTGCCTCCCTCTGCCGCAAGTGAGGGGAGCGACATTGAGATGACTGAGGAGGAACTCATCGTCGCCGAGTAGGAGATGGAAGAAGACTTGGCGAACGCCGACTGCGGCGCGTGTGCCGGATCCTAGGTGTGCCAGGATGACCTGGATTGGCTCTACCGCACCAGGCGCATCCCGGAGGGTGTCGCCGCACGCGTTGCTTCTACCGAACTTGCCCCCTCACCCAATCCGGGTGAGTATGTGGTGTTCCTTTCTCATTTCCAACGTGGATTTGGTCTCCCAGTCAGTGACTTCTTCCATGACTGGCTAAACACTTACGAGCTTCAGCCGCACCACCACCCGACTAATGCCATCACATCTCTCTCCGCCTTCGCCTCCACCATCGAAGGTTATGCCGGATTATGGCCCACGAAGGAGCTCTGCATCCGGTTCTTCAGCCTTCGCCGGAACGTGATTCCGAACGTAGAGCTAGATTCGAAGGACAAACAGCTCACGCAGTTCGGCGCTGCGTCAGTCTCTCCCCGGAAGTTGTCCGTCTTCCCCCGAGTCACGGGGCTTGACTCCTGCAAGGGATGGGCCTGGACTTTCTTCTATGTCGGGAACAGCACCACCGAAGATCTAATCCGGCTGCGCCCCTATACTCCGGGTCCTCCTAACCCGGATTTGTGGGACGATATCCCCAAGAAGCCCACCGTCCTGGCGAACCAGGTTAACAAGAGGTTCAAGGAGCTGAAGGATCTCGGATTGCGCAATGAGGATGCCATGATCACTTTTCTCCGCAACCGGATATCCCCCTCCAGAAGCGTACACATAAGCTCTGTCATATGAGCTGGGGCCGCGACCCCAACCAGACCTCGTCTTTCGAGTTGAGAAACACAGAGATCTACCGCCAGGTCAAGGCCCTCTTCACCACCCACAAGGACTTCTCCTCTGAGTGGACGTGGGGAATTGAACACTTTTGCCGGGATAGGCTTCCTCCTGCGGTAAGGCTCGTGCCCCAAACTCTTTCTGAATTAAATCATATGTCGATCTTTTGTTGTAGGTTTTAATCATGTTGCCTTTTCTTTTCCTTAGATGATTCTTCACCAAACCATCGAGGATGGCACCGAGCCTTCCCTCAAATGCGCGCCTGACCGGGATACCTCGGATGTGGAGGAACCAGATCAGGAGATGTTCCTTCCGATGGCGGAGGCGACCAAGCGACCCACCGGTAAACTCTCTTCCATTAGATACTAGCCCGACGATGAAGATGATTCGGATGTTGAGGTGATGGAAGCATTTGATGTTGTCCCCCTTTCTTATGCTTTTCAGGCATCAACTAACCCCGGTGGGCAGATCCATGAAGACCCTCCCCTTGCCGTGGGTGAGCCTGTGCCGGTCGCGCCGAAGAAGAAGAGGGGAGCTGCATCCACTTCTTCCTCCGGACCTTCTCAGCCAGCCAAAAGGCGAAAGAAGTCCGGGGACAAAGCTGCCACCAAGCCTATAACCAATGCGACAGCTCGGAGGGCTCGGAAGCCCAAAGAGCCCCTGACCTCGGATGAGTAAGCCTCTTCTCCCTTTGCTATTTACTTGTTCTTCTTTTATTATAGTTTCTCATCATACATTATTTGATTTGGCAGGGCCGCGGTGGAGGTCCCACAGAGTGGATCCGGCATTGCCTCGCCGCTCCGACACAGCCCATCTCCTCCTCGTGGCGAGGATTCATGTTTGTTGAGCCCCATTCCGGAGGGTTCAGCGGCTGCTCCGGGTTCCAGCCCACCTCGTCGAGAGGAGGGCAACCTCGGAGCGGGGGAGACTGGCTCTGCCGAGGCAGCAACAACCACCACTTCGGATCCGCCGCAACCAGCTACCACCGAGGTTCCCTCAACACCTCCGCCGAAGCAGAAATCAGCACCAGTACCAGCACCAACCCCAACACCAGCAGCAAAAGCAACAGTAGCAGCAGCAGCACCAAGAGCAATAGCAACACCAAGCCCCTCCACCTCGTCCGAGTCTTCCAAGGCTCGGCGAGAAGACACCAGCAGCGCTAAGGGAAGCACCAAGGTAGCTCCCAAGGGAAAATCTGCTGCAGCAACTTCCACCTCACAGCAACAACCCAAGGGCAAGAAAGCTCCTGAGGCCGCCAAGGCAACGTCTGTCGAGGCTGGACAACGCACCCTCGCGTCCATGCTTTCAAAGAAAACTCCACCACCGAAGGACGCCCCTGCCGAGCCAGCTGATGCGCAACTTGTTTTGCACACCAACCCCGCCATTTCCCAAGTTGAGAGGAGGGAAGCGCATGCCAAGGGTTTAGTGGCGCCCCATATGCTTAGCGGCGAACGATACCCTCCGACCTTGATCGAGTTTGTAAATAACTGGAACAAGGCAGAGTTCGTCTACAACGACGATCTCTCGGAGAAGTTCGGTCCCGCCGAATTTCTTGCGCAGATGAATACTGCCGCCAAGGCAATTAATCTTGCGGGGCGGATGATGGAGGTACGTCACTTCGTTTTTTCCTTAACATGCAGTAGACATTAGTGATATAACCATTAGTCCCCGAGCCGCCGGGGGAGTAACTTGTTACTCAGCCGGATGCTCCTTAGAGAATTAACGTAGCTCCTTAATAACTTCGAATATGCACACACCTAGAGTCGGGTTAAGTTCCACTTGGCCCGGACTTTGTACACTTCGAATATGCACACACCTAGAGCCGGGTTAAGTTCCATTTGGCCCGGATTTTGTACACTTCGAATATGCACACACCTAGAGCCGGGTTAAGTTCCACTTGGCCCGGATTTTGTACACTTCGAATATGCACACACCTAGAGCCGGGTTAAGTTCCACTTGGCCCGGATCTTGTGCACTTCGAATATGCACACACCCAGAGCCGGGTTAAGTTCCACTTGGCCCGGATCTTGTACACTTCGAATATGCACACACCTAGAGACGGGTTAAGTTCCACTTGGCCCGGATATTGTACACTTCGAATATGCACACACCTAGAGCCGGGTTAAGTTCCACTTGGCCCGGATATTGTACACTTCGAATATGCACACACCTAGAGCCGGGTTAAGTTCCACTTGGCCCGAATTTTGTACACTTCAAATATGCACACACCTAGAGACGGGTTAAGTTCCACTTGGCCCAGATTTTGTACACTTCGAATATGCACACACCTAGAGCCGGGTTAAGTTCCACTTGGACCAGATTTTGTACACTTCGAATATGCACACACCTAGAGCCGGGTTAAGTTCCACTTAGCCCGGATTTTGTACACTTCGAATATGCACACACCTAGAGCCGGTTAAGTTCCAGTTGGCCCGGATTTTGTACACTTCGAATATGTACAAGACTAAGCTGTCCATTTTTTCTCTTTCAGGTGACCACCAATCGTCGGAGCGCTGAATTTCAGCGTCTCCTTGATACTCACAAGATGCTACGTGCCAAGCAGAGTGCGCTGCTCGCCGAATACGAGAAAAGGGGTAAGTTTTCTCCTTGTCAATTTTCCATCTCTCTTCATATTTTTTCGCCGAACTAATCCCTCAATCGGATTTCGCCGCTGGTGTGGAAGCTGAGAATACCATCATGAGGAAAAACTTGGAGCAAATCAAGGGTAAGTCGTTTTTGCTCAACTTTGCTATGCTCTCTATCTCCTTTTCTCTGTGGCTCGGCAAACATTCATATCTCGGTTTTGCCGCGTCAACAAATTATTTTAGCGTCACTTAAAGATAGTGTGCCCGTGCCTGATATGATGCTGCATTTTCTCGAACAAGCAGGGCAGTATCAGGCCGAACTCAAAAAGAAAGATGATGAGCTTGCCCTCCTCCGAACCAAAGATGATGAGATTGCCAAGCTCAAGGCCGATATGAAGAAGCTGAAAGCGCAGCACCAAGCCGAACTTCAAAAACCTGGCTAGGACTATACTGAAGAGCGGGAGCGCCTCAACCTCCAGATTGCCAAGGACCAAGAATTACTTAAGGAGGATGACATCAAGCTTGAGTCGGCGAATGTTGAACTTGTGCAAATCCGGGAGAGGCACGACAACTGCACCAAGGAGCTAACCCGGGTTCACAACCACATTTCTGGTAAGTTCTTTTCCTTCGACCGACACTGATCTTTCCGGGTCTACTTCCTTTACTTACTCCACCTCTGTCATTTTTTCAGGCAAATTCCCAGAGAGCAGGGTCATATGGTGAGTAAAGACAATGGTGCAAAACAGTTAGTTGCAAGAAAATCATTAGAGGTTGTGATGAGTACAGAAGCAAATTAATTAGTACTACCTCTGTTCTTGGTCCTTAGGTCAACAGGTGTACTATGACGTGCAAGTACCTTCCCAGGCTTGCTAAAATCGAATGTTACCTTGTCCCCCTGCTTTAGACCATTTTCACGAACATACTTGGACCAACCTCGGCCACCCAAATAGGTGGTGGCCATCATCTAGGAGACATCCACATCATTCAGTTTCCGAATGCCTTTAGGGCCCTCGCTATATAGAGTTAGAAACTTGTCATTTCTAAACATCTTTTTTATAATGGGGCGAGTGGCACAAGGTACAACCTTCATGAGAAAGTTGATAGAGAAGTAAGGCGACAGCAAAAAAAGTGAGATACAAGATCTTACATCAAGTTGGTCTAAACCACTTGGAATCCATACCTGGTACCATGGGTACCCTTTGCGAAGGGTGGCCATGCACCATTTTTCTTCCCTCTGCCTTTGGAAGGGCATATATGGACCCCCTTTCAATCCACAAGCTTGACAAGAGGACGGCAGAAGAAAGGGATGAGCAGCTGGTGCGTGGTACTGATTGAAATTAAGTGGAAAGGTTAAATTATGTAAAGAGTAAGTAAATCTAATAATATAAGACAAAACCATTGCTTGTAAAGCAAATAGATTTGAGTTTTGTGAACTTCTGATGAGAGTAAAGATATAGTCTTAGCTGATAACAATAACATAGAAAATCATAACATGTGAAATTGTGGATTTTCAAATTATACCCACTTCTTAGAGAGGTCACTGCCCACCTGGGTACTGTGTTGGCGCTTCCTCGTCGTGTAGACGATGTATGCTTTTGGTGCGGGAATCAACAATCTACTAGCCTCTATAGCAGCCTCAGCCTCCACAACAACACCTTGAATCTGCATAAATAGCAACAGAGCTCAACAGTTCAATACAATACATAGTAGTCATATACTGACTGTATGAGACAGTCAGAAATATCCAAATCTGGATTCAGATAAACATAGTGCCAGAATTAATAAAATCACACATATGTTTCTAAACATCTTATAAGCATGCATGACACTAAGCAGGTAATAATTAAATCAGACTGCACCATGGCAATAAGGGTATTAAGAAAAAAATACCTTTCTCTTTAAGCTGGGCCCTCCCAGCGGGTCAGTGGCCTTGAAGTTGTTTGGTGAGTAGTGGTACTGGCCGGATCCTGTGGCATGTGGGGGTACCATCCTATTTGCCGCACCTGGAGCACCACATGTTTGCAGGTATGTACCACCGTGCTACAGTAAATAAAGAAGAGATGTTATGTGCATGGTTTATTCACTTCCAAATTCACTATAGTATCTATACAGCTGCAAAAAGGGTGATTCCAATTTCTACAGAAAGGTATTCCAAATACCTACATTGTGAAATTTGAATCAAATTAAAAGCTACTGTAGTTTAAATCTGCTGGAAAAGACAAAGTGCCTACAGAACTGCCTTTGGGAATTTCCTGAGGGCATTCTGGTAATTATCTTGACCTGATTCCAACTCCCAGTGGACAAGTACGTCAAACCCAACCGAACCATCCAAGGAAATAATTGGTGGAGATCTAGAACTTGGTTTAATTTTATCAATAACTTTCTGTTGGTATCATGTTTTTACAATAGTACCATACAGAATATGGTCTTGTTCAAAAATCCATCTCTTAGGTAGTTTCCAGACTATAAATCCTAAGGGATATTCATTCCCTTCTCCAAGGCCATCTCAATCTCCTATTTCCAATCATCTCAAAAATTATCTGAATCTTAATCTGGTATTATTCAATTGCTTGCTGTATGTATTGTTGCTTGTATGCCTTTTGTTGATTGTGGCTTGGTTTGCTTGTATGTGCTGTTGGGAAGACGATAGTTGCGATGAAATCGGAGAGCAGAAGAAGTGGTATTTATTATTGGTATATTTGGGTATTCTAAGAAGAAGTCCAGGGAAAATTATGCCATACTGCTGAACTCAGTCAAGCCACCTTCTTGCTCATAAGCCTTGTCCTACTATTTTACTTGTGCATGTTATATCTACTGTTTACTAAAACCGCATTGTTTTACTATATGTTGACGTATACTTGGTAGTGGTTTGGCTCCTCCGAATCATTACCCCTTTTGTACTACTAAGTACAACCCCCTTGGTGTTACCTACTTGACCCTAGTAGAATAGACGGTGTATTACACCATACCCCTTTGGAGACCCCAATTTGGCCGAAACAAGCTAGAGGATGGGAAGACCCCAGAAAAAGTTTTACTAAATGATTTCTGATAAAACCTTGGTGAGGTGGGACCTCCCAAGAGAAGTTAAGAAAGAAAAATATTTTGTTTTACAAAGTGCTGGAGGAAAACCGGAGGAAAAAGGTTTACAAAAACACACCTGGTTCTCTATAGTTTTACTAGAACAATTAACCCGTGCGACCACATTACTCTGGTATGGGACAGGGCTGGATTTGATGTTTGTCTATTCTGGTATAAGCTGCCTCGCAACAACTACAAGGGATCGGGGATCCCTGGAGGGTGGGCCTTCTCCGATAAATGTGGGACCTGGAGAAGGAACAAAGGGTTGGCAGGCCTCCACGCGTTACTATGGGCCCCTCATTGAAAGCGCACACTCTCGAGGAGTGGAAAAAGTGCTTCAGTTGGTCCTCGCTCGACGTCCCGGTGTTGCGGGGATTAACACTCATAGGGTAGGCACTTATATTGGAGTGGGCATCCGGAGAGTCTTGATCGGTTACTCGACCCACGATCGGTGAAGATCAGGGTAGTGTACCCGGATGGTGTGGGTAAAGTGTGCAACCTCTGCAGAGTGTAAATCTATTCGAATATCCGCGTCCGCGGTCATGGACGGTTGGGAAGGTTGCTGTAGAGCGGTGCTGGTTTTGTTTTCAAAAATGATTTCGGAAAAGCAAAGGCTTTGAAAATGTTTTGACCATGGGATGGTCGGAAAGGATTCCTGTTTTTACCATGGGATGGTCAGAACGGAATGGAAGGAGTTTGGTCGTGGGACGACCAGAAAACGGGAACAAATGGGTGACCCAGTCCTGATGTTTTTCAAAAACTTTTCAAAATGGTTTCCAAAATGGTTTACAAAAGTTTTCAACAAAGATATGTAGATGCTATATCTACAAGAGAAACAATTTAGAAAAGAACCCCTCTTGGAGCCCTCCTACTACTACAGCCATATTGCATATCCCCTTGTTATTGCTATTCTCTTAAGGTGGTTTACGAGTACATTCAAAGGACTCACTAGCATTGTCCCTGGCTATTAACTTGGCCAGATCTGAAGAAGAAGACGATGGTGGCGACTATGCGAGCTAGGACGTTCTCCCAGTCAGCTGCCTGTAGGTTAAGGCATGGCTCGGGCTCTACGCTTGATAAAGTTCCTCTGATGATTATTGATGTAGCCATAACGGCATTTATGTAAGTCTTGTAATTCGGTATATTCTCGGATGTTGTAATGATACTTGTCGGTTATGTGCCATGATACTCAGTCGATCATGGGATCGTGGTTGTATGCATAACAAGGATTCTCGGAGGATTAATCCGGGGGCCCCACACCAAAAGTCGGGTTATCCTGATAGGGCCTAGCCGACATATATCTTATGTCGGCATAGTCTCTATGTTGCTTTCCATGTGCAGGTACCGTCCTGGCCGAGTCATCCGAGCAGGGCCAACTCAGGGGTTGGCGTGCTCAGGAAGGAGTGAGCCGACCCTGAGGTTAGCGATTCGGTCTCTCTCGAAATTCGTGGGAAGACAAGCGCTAGAGACAAGTGCACCTAGAACGAGGCGTGAGAAAGGGGTTCACGGGCGTGACAGTGCCTGACTGCCAACGGTCACACAAGGGCTCTATATAGTTGTCGCACAGAGGCTGACGCTAGGGAAAGGAGTTGTCCAAATTACTATTTTGGTACAAGCATATACTAGGAATATTCGGGCCACGTATGCCCTAGATGTAACCTGGCCACCCTTTATAAGGTGAGCTAGGGCCTCCAAGGAGGGGGTCGGTCCATTCTTGATACGCACAAGTAGTGGAGGGAGAGAGAGGTAAAAGGACTTCATATTCTTCCTCCTCTCGATACAGCTCAAGGAGTACTTGCACTAGTCCACAGATCATAATATAAGATCTAGAGGCAGGAGGAGAGGTTTTATCTATCTAGGAAAGCCTCGAACCTAGGTATATCGTGTGTTTGTGTGTGTGTTCTTCATGTGCGGTATCCACCACACCATCCCTCCCCAGATTCCACTAGTGTCCATATGGCCCCATCTTTACCCTACACATGGCATCTACCGTGACACCACCACGACAGCGACTAAGGTTGTGCCTCGGCGTCTATAAGCTCTAGCGCATGAGCTCCATGTCGTAGTGCCTGCATTTCTCAAACCAAACGTCATAGTGTGATAGCAATAAGCCCCGTATGGGCTAATAAAGGATGTCTTGTTTTGATCTGCCGGGTTCAAAGGTATCTGGTGGAAGCCAGAATAAGCATCTACAAATGATAATAGCTCACACCCAGCAGTGGAATCGATCACTTGATCTATCCGAGGTAGCGGGAAGGGGTCTTTAGGACATGCCTTGTTCAAGTTGGTGTAATCAATACACATGCGCCAAACTACAACGACATTTGGGTCATCTTTCTTTTTATCTACTAGGACTGGATTTGACAACCAGACCGGGTGCAAAACCTCCATGATAAAGCCTGTTGTGAGAAGCCTAGCTATCTCGTCCCCAATGATCCTTCTCCTGTCTTTGGCGAAGCGTCAGAGAGGTTTCTTCACTGGCTTTGCGTCCATCCTGAGATCCAATGAGTGTTAAGCCAACTCCCTCGACACACATGGCAGGTCTTGATTCGACCATGCAAAGATGTCCTGATTCTCTCAGACGAAGTTGACGAGTTTGCTTTCCCATTTATCGGTCAGACCGACACCGATGATGACGGCATGGTCCGAGAAGTCAGCATCGACCGGAATCTTCTTTGTCTCCTTCTTCGTCTGAAATGCCACACTACCATGTGGATTGCTCATACCTGGCATACTGAGTTGAGACGATCGTAACAAAGCGACAACATGCTAAATTCACTTTTTATCCTCGGCAATGACCAATGACTCGGCCAAACAAGAGACAATCAAGGTACACTGCATGGAGGTCTTATAGTTGCCTGCAATGGTGATGACACCATTTGGTCCTGGCATCTTCATCTTGAGATAGCTAATATGAGTGGAAGCCATAAATTTTAACAATGTCGGTCTGCCGAGCAAAGCATGGTAAGAGCTGGTGAGGTCAACCACCTCGAACAAGAGACTCTTGGTCTGACAATTCTCCCTGGTGCCAAACAGAACATCAATCCAGATTTTGCCCATAGGTTCACATGATACACCCAGCACAATGCCGTGAAAAGTAGTATTGGTACAATTATCCTTCATGCTCATCTTGTGCATAGTATCTCGGCACAGTATGTTGATGCTACTCACATCATCAATGAGGACCTTGGTGAACTTCACATTTATGTCAGGCCTAATGAATGTTGGCTCCAACCAAAGGGCATATCCTCTCGGATTTGGCATGACCTTAGGATGATCCTTTATGCTCCAGTTGATCTCCTGATCGGACCAGTACATGTACTTAGGAACTACCGGCATAATGGCATTTACTTCTATTTCCCGTTGATGCTGGCTATGCTTGTCAGTTGCTTCAGTCACAAAGACCACATAGCTTTGATGATGCTCTCTATACTCGTTTTGGCCACCATGGTCGGCATTACTATTGTCATTGCCCAGGTTTCCCACTTGGTTGATAGCTTCTCTCTTGTCCGAGTTATCATATCTCAGCGGAGCATTCAGTGCTTGGGTATGTGCACCCGAAAGTGCTTGGGTAGATTACATTCTCCTTTTCTTGCACACTAAAACCAATTGCACTGCTGAGTCATGTGGTTTGCCATCTTACTCGGGTTCGGGGTATGGAAACTACAAGGTTGATCGAGCATCATCTCGAATGTGTACTTCGGCCTATCTTGCCACGACTTCTTATGATGCACTACTTCTTGCCATCACCTTTTGACCCCACTGCTCTTCTAACGTTATCTATTATCGGCATTCGGCCGGTCTTGATTAGCTGTCGCCACTTGATTCGACACATATCGATAATCTAGCCTAACACCACTTCTCTTGCCTCGGTAATCATGATGATCATTTTTCCTGGATGATCTGGCCCCATCATGGGTCAGATGTTCCCTGCTCGGCTCAGCCGACATTAGTAATGGCTGAGTCGGATCACCTAAGGCATACATATCGGCTATCTTGATAGTCTCGACACAAGGGTTGGCATCTCTCTCTACAATCTCTGCCAAAGCATGCTGCCATGTCGGCACCCGTGGGCAAACCAAGTTATGGCTTGTGATTCAGTGACTCTCTCACAGGATCTGCGTATGGTAATCCATCTTGTGAGGTACTCTCGGTCAATTTGATACTCTCTTTGCTTGTACATGGACAATTGTTGAGGATGATTCGGCCTCTTATATGTGTTAGTGAAGTTACTAACAAAGGCTTCTTAAAAATCAAGCTAGCAGTTGACGCTCTTATCTGGTAAATTGTTTAGCCAAATTCTGGCCATACCTTCTAACATTTGTGATACATACCGCGCTACCCAACAACGATTTACGTTAGCCACACGCATAGCTGTGACATAATCTGTCAACCAATATTCCGGCTTAGTAATGTCGTCATATGTTTTCATGCCACGAGATAGCTGAAAGTTTGGCACAGGTGGCTCTCGCATGATCTGAGGTCCGAAACAACTGGGACCTGGAGGACCTTGCTCCTAGAGGATTTTTGATAGATAGATTCTGTCAAGCTTGAGTCATGCATCATGTGCCAATAATTGACAATTCCGCAGTCGGGACCCAAGTGGATTCTCAATCATCTAGTGCTCATACCTCTGGTAGCCAACATTCTCCATGGCTGAATTACCATAATTGTAGCGGTTTACCCTTGGGCCACCGCCTTGATGTTGAATGACTTGCCCGACACTCTATTGTTGCTGAGGAGGATTGGGTGCCAGATGCCTAGGTGGTTGTCCCCCGTCAGCCAAGTTATGACTCCACTAGTTCTGGTTGTTCTGGTCAGCATCGCCTTGCCTGACATTCCCTTAGTCAGCATGACCTTGGTCGGCATTACCTTGATCGGCGATCTACTTTCCGGCAAATTCTGGATCGTATGCCATCAACTGCTTGTTCTTACTGGAGGTAACACTCCCTTCACGCCCCGCACCGACATGTGGGGATGACGCTTGGCCGACGGACTTTTGCACCGGCACCCCTAGCCGAATGAACGACCTAGGAATCTCCGGCACCACCTAGTTTTGCCTTGATGTATTCCTCATTTTGACGGTTAGTGACATACAACAACTCATTAACTCAGGCATGCTACTTACATAGTGCCTCCCCTGATAAGCTAGATAACTCAGTTGTTGCTGCCTTTGCATCTCTAAGGTTCTTAGCAGGAGTATTTTATTTCGTCCTATCTGCTGACAGAAGGCTAGCCGACATTCCAGACTTAGATCTACCATCTCTAGCTATTTTAGCAGTGAGGTTTTTACCTCGGTTACGCACACCATATATGCGACTAGGATGAGCTATAGTAAACCCATGTGCCTTGTTATACTCACGGAGGGAGATATCCAACTCCTGTTGGACGCGAGCTACCTCGATTGCCTCCTGGAGAACACTCTGGCACCCCCAGCCGAATGAACGACCTAGGAAACACCGGCACCACCTAGGTTTGCCTTGATGTATGCCTCATTTTGATGGTTAGTGACATACAACAACTCATTCACTCGGGCATGCTGCTTGCACAGTGCCTCCCCTGATAAGCTAGATAACTCAGTTGTTGCTGCCTCTACGTCTCTAAGGTTCTTAGCAGGAGTCTTTTATTTCGGCCTATCTGCCAACAGAAGGCTAGCCCACATTCCAGACTTAGATCTACCATCTCTAGCTATTTCAGCACTGAGGTTTTTACCTCGGTTACGCACACCATATATGCGACTAGGACGGGCTATAGTAAACCCATATGCCTTGTTATACTCACGGAGGGAGATATCCAACTCCTGTTGGACACGAGCTACCTCGATTGCCTCCTAGAGAACATCTGGCACTGGCTGTCGTGGTGGTAACACGACAGATGCCTGGTAGGCTTATGTTAGGGCCAATAGACATCGGAGGATCCGGGGAGGGATGATGCACTAATGAGCGCACATGGATGAACACACGATGTACCCAGGTCAGGGCCCTCATGATGAGGCAAAACCCCTACTCCTGCTTGTATGATCTCTATGAGTTGTATAGGAGAGCTACAATGGTGCTCCTTGAACTGTATCATCGGTGCCTGTAAGAGGCCTTCTTTGTGTGGTAAAGAGCTAGAGAAAGGAGGAGCTCGTAAGTGAGCTAGGGGAGAATGAGCCCCAAGGGTGTAGGGGTGTGTGGCTCTCCTAGTGCTCCTTATAAAGGGGAGCCCAAGGGACAAGGGGTGTCCCACATACACTATACAAACATTGTTCATGAGTTGACTACTAGGGTCTTGTCAACTATTCCTTACTTGACTTGTTTTTCCTTGGTCTTGTCCTCTTGTGCTTGTCCTATGCATCTCCTAGTCATCGGTCTTATCCTTTACTAAGGATAAGTTGGCATCTGGTAGCTAGAGCGTGTGCCGGTGTGAGCAGGGGGGCGTCCCAAGACTAGCACAGGGTAGGAACGACTTGTCTTTCCTTGGTCAGGGTAGAGGATCGCTTGATTGATGTAGTAGATGAATGGACGATGTAGTAGATGCATGGACTAGTTGGGGAGAGGTAGGAGGCATCGAGGTAGCGGGGCACGCCGATGTAGAGTCCTGGTAGTAAAGACCTGGCATGGATCTGGCCCAGCCGAAGTTGGCCAGCCGGGGCAGAGCGATACTGGCCCAACAGGAGAATGTCGGCCTGGCCGGGGCAGGAGCAGGCTGGTCCGTCTAGGACCAAAGTGGCCTAGCCGAGACGGTGCAGTGCCGGCCTAGAATCTAGAGTTGCCGAGGCGGGCCAGGGAGAGGATCAAGGTGGACAGGATCTGGCGTATTGGCCTGTGGTGGACCGGCCGAGTTAAAGGAGATGCCGACCCACACAGGGTATCTTCTGTCTTGGCTTAGCATGATGAAGAACCAGGTCGGGTTACAGACCGGCCCAGCCGGGATGGAGCTGACCCAGGCGGGTTAGGGAAATGGGCTAGCCGACATAGTTGGCCCAAGAGGAGGAAGTGATGTCCAGTCTAGGACGAGATGAGATGAACTCATCCCAGGAGTGCGTTATGCCGGCTTGGGAGCATATGTGCCAGCCTAGAACTAGTTTGGCCTGGCCAACTTTGTGTTAACTCGGCCCAAGTTAGAATTTTACCTCCTTCTTATGTCCCTTACAGGCATGCATGCTCACGATTCCTTCTCAAGTGCTCCATAACTTTATATTGAATCACTAACTGACCAACTCTAGGATACCCGGGGTCATCCCCCGACATTAGCCCCCGAGGCTACATAGGACTCGTAGAGTCATGCGTAGTCTCTCTAAACTTTATCAGTATCACATAGTTTGTATCAATAAATATATTGCCTGCATGGACTGAATCCTTATTTTTGCCAGCTTTTGGGCGTTGCCATACTTTGGACTATCACTATCATAGGCCGATTCGACATATAGCATGCATGTGCATCGTCATACATTGGTTTAGACTTGACATATAGCCTGCATGGACAGTTTTGACATATATCTTGCATGGGCAATTTTGATATATAGCCTGCATGAGCAAATTGCCTACATACGCATTACTGAAGTCATATATTGCCTGCATGGGCGGAATTAACATACATCATACCAGAGAAACCGAGATACTTTGTAAACCGGGATACTTGATGAGTCAGGATAATTTTAATGATACAATATGCTTGGCAAGCTAACACGTGCGACAACCCGACATACATGTCAATGCCGCGATACCTGGCGATATGAGATATGAGTGATTTGACATACGTGTCGATGCCATGATACTTGGTGATTTGAGATATGGATGATGCCTTGATTGTGTTGGCTAACCAAAATAAACAGTGATCCAAGATATTATATGATGCCATAATATGTTGGCAAACCGAAACAAACGGTGACATAAGATACTTTATGATATTATGATGATTTGGTAGTAATTTTCCGTCAGCACTAGTCATTCCAATAGACATAATTGTAGATATTGTAGATGACATTGCAGTAGTGATATCAAAAGATGTAGTTATAGACGTACCAAAGGACATAGTAATCATATCAAAATACATAGTTGTAGCCATATACTAGTTGTCATATTAAGAGACATAGCAGTTGACATAGTTGAAGACATAGTAGATGACCTATAGCAATTGATATATGTGAAGACATAGCAGATGACAACACATATACAAAATGAGTATTAATCTAAGCAACTGTTCTATGCATAGGGATGATGGCTTAGTACTGTCCGAGCTCCTGAGTTATTTCTGCTGCCTATAGGAAATCACACATCGGGCTATCGGCTAGCCCCCAGGCAAGATACGTTGGTCCTAGGATAAACAACTAACATGTGCTGAGGGAGATTAGCCCCTAAGTAACATTTGGGATTTTGCTCAGATGCATGGTGCAATGACATACGATAAATACTTACCTAGGTGTTATTGGTGAAGAAGTTTAAATGTCATGATGGTAGGCTTGTATATCAGCAGCGACGGATGGTACATGTCTCGACCCGATGAAGTCGATCCCGGCCTAGGCTGCACCGGCCCAGACGAGTGAAGATAGGACGACCGGATGGACTTACTTATCCGGCCCAGCCGGCTTCAACCATGTCGGCCAGGGTAGTGCCGGCCCAGGAGCTCCGGTAACAAACATGATGCCGAGGATGAATTCGGTCCAGCCGGGTTACAGAGGAGAGGTATATCAGCCTAGAAGGTGGAGAAACCGAGCTCGTTTGGGCTGGGTTTGGTATGGCCCAGTCGGGATAGGCGAAGTCAGCTTGGAGAATTGGCAGCGAGACGGGCCACCCTATGTCGACATATCTTTTATATGTTAGCCTAGGTATGTCGGCCACCCTATGTCGGTCAACCTTAGTTCTGGTCAACCTCTTGATATCACATTACATTGTGTCAGTCAACCATAGTTCTGGTCAACCTCTTGATATCACATTACACTGTGTCTTAACCCTACCGGGGATCATTCCCACAACAAGACCGCCGAGTACGAAGGCCTACTCATCGACCTCAGGATCACAAGAGACCAAGGGATCAAGCGCCTGGTCGTCTGTGGGGATTCATAGTTGGTCATCAACCAGATCAACAAATACTATGACTCCCCATGGATGGCCCCCCTACGTTGAAGAAGTCAGAAAGTTGGGAGCACACTTTGACAGGCTCCAGATGGAGCACGTCCCTCGTGGCTCCAACACCATCACCGATGAATTATCGAAGATTGCATATTCCAGGCGATGCATACCCTCGGAAGTCCTTGTGGAGTGGCTACTCAAGCCCTCCGTCAAGATACCACGCGAACAAGAAAACACAGAACCCCGGGACGAACCCTCAACCCCGTCATTGTATGCGAAGTGATGGCTATGGAGCCGTGTGCACCCGAAGATGAAGCCATCATAGAACCCTGAGGTGATCCCTCATCTCCAACCATCGTATGTGAAGCGATGGTTGCGGATCCATGTGCCCCCCGGGAAAGAAGCCAACACAGAATCCCAGGGCGAGCCCTCGATGCTGACCATCATATGCCACGCGATGGCTGCGGAGCACGTGTGCCCTCGAGGACAAATATAGAGGAACCATTCCTAGCAAGCATGACAATCTGTGTGGAGACACTTAGGCTACCCTAGGCCACGGACGTACTAAGGTACCTTCGGGACCAGGACCTCCCCCCTCCCGACTGTGTTGATGCTGAGAAAGTATTCCGACAAGCCCAATATGTACACCCTTGTGGACGAAGACCTCTACGGAAACGCGAACCCGTGTTTAAGCTCCAATGCGTATCTCAAGATGAAGGATGCCAACTCCTGGCTGAAATCCACGAGGGATAGTGCTTGAGTCACCTCGCCTCGTGGATTTTGGCAGGGAAGGCATTCTGTCAAGGGTTCTATTGGCCAACAGCGTTATCTGATGCTGAGTCCTTGGTCGGAAGTTGTGACTCTTGCCAATTTTACATGCCAAGGACACTCACCAACCAGCTCAAGCCCTTCAAACCATCCCCTTGTCATGGCTATTCTCCGTCTAGGGGCTCGACATTGTTGGACCTCTCCCACGTGTGGTGGTAGAGCACCAATACATGTTTATAGCCATTGACAAATTCACCAAGTGGCTTGAGGTGGAGCCAGTGCGGGCTATCACCTCTTAGGCCACCGTCAAGTTCATCCAGAGCATCATATGTCGACTTGGCGTGCCCAACCAGACATCACCGACAATGGCTCACAGTTATGTCGCCTTCATCGCTTACTACGATAGCCTCGACACCAAATATGCTTCTCCTTAGTGGCACACCTCGGAGTAATGGGCAAGCGGAGAACCTGAACACGGAGGTGCTACACAGGCTCAAAACCCGGACCTTCGATCAATTCAGGACCAGCGGACAAAACTAGATCGAGGAGATACCGTCCGTCCTCTGGTCGATACAGACCACCCCAAGTAGGGCCACAAGAGAGACACCCTTCTCCCTGGTCAATGGAGCCGAAGTCGTGATGCCCACTGACCTGCAGCACAGATCTCCTCAAGTGCGAGCTTATGGAGAGGCCACCTAGGGGAGCAAAGAATTGACGACATCAACTCCTTGAAGAGGTTCAGAACCTGGCTACTGTGCGCGTCGCTCACTAATAGCAGAGTCTGTGCTGCTATCACAACCGCCGGGTCTGGCCACGAACCATAGAAGAAGGCAACTTGGTCCATCGTCGGGCACGTCCTGGGAACGACAGCAACAAGTTGCGACCAAAGTGGGAGGGCCCTTACTAGGTGGTACAAGTCTCCAGGCCCAGAGCGGTCCGCCTGGAGACTGAAGATGGTGTCCTCGTGGAGAACTCATGAAATATCGAGCACTTGCACGAGTACCATCTTCGCAAATTCTACCCGTAAGGTGCTCCATAATAAGGTTGTGTGTTGCCGAGTTAGCTATGCAGCGCGTGAGTCCAGGCGGTATCACCCCGCGTATCTCGCGCTCTGCCCTGATGGACGTGCCATCAGAGCAGTGGGCATAGCCAGGCTTGCCCGCGGTTGGTATCCTAAGGTAGTCCGAGCTACCGAAGGAGAAAAAATAAGGCTATGCGCTGCCGAGTTAGCTATGTAGCACGTGAGTCCAGGCGGGACCACCCCGCGTGTCTCGCATGCTGCCTAGATAGACGCGCTATCAGGGCATAGCTAGGCTTGCCCGCGGTTGGTATCCAATGATAGTTGAGCTACCAAAGGAGAAAGGTAAGGTCGCGCGCTTGCCGAGTTAGCTATGAAGCGCGTGAGTCCAAGAGGGATCACCCCGCGTGTCTTGCCCGTTGACCTGATGGCGCCATCAGGGCAATGGGCATAGCCTTGCTTTCCCGCGGTTGCTCTCCAATGGTAGCCGAGCTACCTGAGGAGTAGAAATGCTCCGGGCTACCCCTGAGCACCAAAAAGTCTTGTGTGACGGCTAGGTTCTATAGCACAAGCAACTTATCCAAGACTGCCCCCGTTGATGAATAAAAGTGAAGCATTTTTTCCATGCGCTCATATTTCATGATCATTCACCTAGGGGCTTCCCGCTTATGAAGAGTCACGAGAGCACGTCTTTCGCGGACGGCCTGTCATGAAGCAAAAGAGAAAGGAAGAAGGCAAGATGGCATGAGCCCGTGAACACCAGATAAGTGCCTTCTTATTCAGAAACAAAAGTACAAAATTGTGTCTAGTAATAGTGAGAGTCACTTTTCTGAGTCTTACATGCATCTCGCTTTGATATTCTATGCACGTCTAGCCCTCTCGCTAGCCGGTGGTCTTGGGCAAACCCCAAAGGAAGGGTCCTCCGTGGAGTCAAAGCCCTTCTTCGTGGAAGAGGTTGATGCGGCGTTGGATGCTATTGAACAATTTAACAGATAGTACCTCCGCTCCATCGAAGGTGAATACAAGGATCACGCTGGAGGCAGTGGGTCTCGGAGAAGCGAGTCCAGCCCCTTCCGAGGCACATGCTTCCTCCATTGTCGATGAAGATGCGAGCCCACAAGATGGTATTCCAGCAGCCGGCAGGTTAGAGCATCAACTTATGAGGGTGATGGCGGCCACCAAAGGACCACATGAACACATCGATGAGACACAACGTCCCTGCATTCTCGCGGTGCACCCTCACGTAAAACTCGAAGCCGGCCAAGTCTGGCCTCAAGTCCTGAGGTCCACCGCTGGAGGGAGCGATCGAACTCCATGCGTGGCCACGTGGCCGACGCCCTTCGCCGCCCCCCTCCCTCGCCGCCGCCGCGACCATGACCCGCATCACCGCCGCCTAGTGGGAGCCAGCCTTTTGGCGCTGGTAGAAGAAACCTCCCCAGAGTCGATGCACGATCGGAGAGCGGAGATTCTTTAGGAAAGGAAGAAGAAGAGAGAAACAAGATTGAGGCCGCTTAAGTAGGCCAAAGGGCACTACCGACCTAAGTCTGGGAGCCTTCATTAACTGCCCATAGAAGCTTTTGAGATCTCCCAAGCAGAGGACCTGTCCCATCCGCTCTGCTCTGAGATCATCGTCGCATGTTCCTCGGTGAAGTCCTAAGAAACCCCACGTATGGCCCGGAAGTGGCTGTGGTTTGTCACCCTTGTGGGCAAGGCACCACCGTTCGCCGAATACTACATGAGCAACACCTCACCCCCGGGGCTACTGACGGCCCCGTGGGTTTCAGGGGTTAGCGGTTAGATGGGCTTCAGATCAAGCGCTCCACGAGAACGTGATTCTAGGAGCTCGAAGCATGGTAACATCCCAAAACTTCAATCCATGTTTATCAAAGATCAAATCAACCAAAATGGGGTTAACAAAAACTTTTCCAAATTTAATAGGAAAGCATTCATATATGTGTGCATTTAAAATAGGAGTTGTTTGAATTGCCATGATTGAGTGATCTAATGCTTGTAAAGTGTTTCTTAGGTGATTTAAACATCATCTACATCATTCCCAAACTTTGCCTAAAGAAAATCAATTCAAAAAGAATTAAAAAGGAGGAATGGAAATTTGGCAAATTTAACTCTCATGCCTACTTTGGCTATTCCTAGTACTCAAAACTTAACAGAAACAATTCTTGATCTTTGCACCCCTTGCTAGTACACACAATGAGGTACCAAGGTCCACCTTTTGATATGCTAAATATATTCTGTTAACTATTTTAACTGACAGTTTAAATTGAATCTGTTAAGTTTTGAGTACTAGGATTTAAATAATAGAAACAATCCTTGAGCTCCACTTTCCAAACCTTGTAACCAGAGACTACCTATCACTAGTGGAGATCACTCAAAAACTTTGAAACCAAAATTCAAAATATTTTCTCTTTCGGCCATTTCATTAAACAGCTTGTGTGCACAAATCTGGCCATATTTAAACACTGTTTTGAGCAGTGATCTTGGTCACCATTTGTGCCTAACTTTGTCCCCATGTTCCCTCAGTACCAGCCCTAACCTTTGCTAGCCTAGCCACACCACCTGTGCACACAACCAAATGGTCATGGCCATTAAGGCCGAGCACCATGAGCACCCCCACCAGCGACATCGCGCCACAGCAGCCGCCAACCCCTCGCGCCATATCTAGCACATCGCCAGTGGTCCACCTCCACCGCCAAACCAGCCCCAGGCCAGAGATAGAGGGCAGAGCGGCCAGGAACCGCCGCGCCCGGAGTTGGTCGAGCATGCCGACGCCGCCCCTAGAGCATGCCCTGTCCCAGCTCGCCCAGACCGCCCCTTGGCACCAGCCCGCGCCCACCGCTCCGCCTCGACCTGGAGAACACCCAGACACCCCCCACTGGCTGCCCAACGCCTCACAGCCACCGCTCGCCGTGGCCACCGCCGCCTCCTCTGCGCGCAGTAGAGCGCCACCTCGCCCAGACCGCGTGCCACCGCCCCTACGGCTGCATTCAATGCCTAGAGCACCGCCAGGGGACAGCACGTCGATCGCCACCCTCAGCCATCCTCTACCCCTCTACCCGCCGTAGCCATGTCGCCACCGTCGACAGCCCATCCCGCTCGGTCTCACCGTCGGGCCTATAAAAGGAGCCCTCCCCAGCCTCTCCACTCCACACCATTCCACTCCCCGCACCTCTCTGAACCTCCCCCGCCTCTAGCCGGAGCAAGGCGAGCTCTGCCTCGCCGGAATTAGAGCCAGAGCAGCCGCGGCAGGAGGAGAAGGGCGCCGTTGATTGCGACCACCCCAAGCTTCGCCGCGACCACGCCTCGCCCGCTGTCGTCTTTCACGTCGTCGCCGCGCCGAGCCCCTCGACGTCGGCCCGCCTCGCCGACCCGCTGAGCCCTGGTACGCCCCCAGTAGACCCCCACCAAGCCGCTAGGGTTCGAGCTCGCCGGCGACCTATTGTCGTCGACGACGACCCTCAGCCGTAGATCTTGCTTCTAATCCTACGGCCCACAACGCGCGTACCGTTTCGCGTGTTAAGTGTCGCTGACAAGCGGGACCCCCCCTGTCAGCTGAGCCTCGCGCCGCGGAGCGCCACTGGGCCGGCCCATTTCTTTTCCCGCGCTAGCCCACCCATTCAAATCTGGATTTTTCTTTTTAGTTAAATCTAGTTTATGTCCATATTTCAAAATTTAATTCTATGAGTTTTACAAATCCAATTGTGTGAAACAAATTTTTCCTGAAAGGTATTAAGATGATCTATCTAAGCCCATTGGGTTTAATTCATTTAGAGTTATAGATCTCTCCTAATAAAAATAAGAGAACAGAAGCTTTTGCAACTTGCAACATTTTTATAAAATCAACCAAGTTAGCTTTTGAGTTGATTCCAACTCTCAAAAATCACATTTCACCATATATATCCAAATATGTAATAATATTAAGGTTTACATGTAGTGACTATGGACTAGTACCAAAACAATGCTACATAGGCATTTCTAGTCACTTTAAATCATTTACTAATGAACTTGAACCAAAGTAATGTTGATCCAACCTTTAAATTTCATTCCCACATGTTAGAATATGTGGTGAGGACATGTGTCCACATGATCCCATATTTTGGTGGTGAATATTAAATTGTAGTTAATATTTCAATGAGTAGAAATTACTTTTCTAAAATAAAAAGGATGAAGCTATTGAATTTAAACTTGTGATGTTGTGATGATAATAGATCATCAAATGTGTGTCTTAGAATACTATTTAGCCTAGTTAATATTGTTTGGTGATTTTGCACTCCCTATGTATTTATAGACGATAGTACCGACCAAGCTCTCGAGGAGGAGGAGTTCTACCAAAAGAAGAAGAAGAAAACTTCAACCACTGCACTAACCAAGGTAAGCTACTATTAGCAAGCTAACACTATCCAAGATTAACCCTTGAAAATTAGTACTTGCAAGTGTAGTACTTAACAAACTAGAATCAAACTAGATGGTTTAGCAAAGATGCCCTAAGCATGCTTTGATCACACTCCCTTTTGACTATTAATACCCCAAGTCTTAGTTACAATTTTTACCCTTCTTAGGTTATACAAAAGTCCTTTACTTGATTTGAAGGTAGCATAAAAAGTATAAAACTTGACCTATTTAGAACCCTTTAGATGTCATTCTATGGCATGAGATTGAACCCATCTGTTCCACCTTAGTGAACACTCTTAACTTAGTAGTTTAGAGTAGATCAAAAACTTGAGTCACTTTAGATGGGAACACTTGGTGAAATGAATTGTGAAAACCTTGGAATGATGAGTCATTCTATTGAGATGTTTTGACATGTGTTGAGAAACACAAATGGTTGATGATGAGGAAAATGTTGAGGCATGAGCCTTAACCCTTTTATAAAACTGATGGTTGGATTCGGATGCGATACCATTCCAAATTACCGTATAACCACATTACCTGAATTCGGTAAGGCTTAGCTGGAAATTTATATGCATTAGTATTAGTTCCCTCACGAGAGAGGTTTGAGCTGAGGCTACCTCTCAATGTTGTCCACCTATGCAGTGCCCAAGATGACTGATGGTCATGGTTGGGAGGCCATGCTCATAGGAGAGGGGCTTATACTAGGGTGTGTAAGGGAAGGTTATGTTTGATTATCTGCATACTAAGTATGATGATTCAGGGTTATCCCTGACAGATGTATCGAATCTTGTGGTGAAAGTGTACCACCTCTGCAGAGTGTCAAACTATTCGAAAAGCCGCGTCCGGTGGATGGACTGTTGGAATGGCCATACTGTTTCGTTGTCAGATGTTTTCTAAATACTTTGAAATGAATGATGAATCGTGACTTGACCACAACAGGGTTGTGTTTATGACAATAGTTTCCCAACTTAAGTGATTCTAGAACTTTACTTTATCTTTCTTTGCTTCAGAACTCAGCTTAGGTTTCAAACTTATCTTTATAGTTAAACTTAGATCTAGTACTTTAACTTAGAATTCTACTACTTGTTAGTGGTAGTTTGCGAGTACTTAAAGAGTACTCATGGCTTTTGTCCCTGGCTATTATCATGGCCAGACTATGACGGAGATTATCAAGATGATGGTCAGCAGGATGGCTATGATAACTAGGACTATCTGCCTTCGTCAGCATTGCCTGTGCCCCTGAAGATGGAACCCACCGCTATGCTATCTTTTATTTCCGTTGCTTGTTGTCTTAAGACTAGATCATGAGATCCTTATTTGTGTAAGACCTTATGTATGGTTTGTAATGGATGATGTACTGTGATATCCAATCCGTTATGTCTCGCAAAAATGGTAATCCTGGGATTGTGAGGTATGGCATAATGGGCATCTGGGATTAAAAATCCGGGTGTTGACAAGTTGGTATCAGAGCCATCCTGACCATAGGAGACCCTAGTTAGAATGGTCGTCAAACAAAAACTTAGTTTCAAAACCAAAGTGAGTATTTATGAAAAACTATCTCCTCTCTTACCCTTGGGAATTCTTCCTTCTCAAAAAAGTCATGTTCCTCAAAACTCTTATACTACTACTTAAAATTTGACACACTTGATCACTTCTCTAACTTCCTCATCCTTAATTCTTGTAGATGGAGACTCAGTTCAGCAAGTTTTACCAGTTGGGAAACGGAGGTCAGCTGATCTTCGAGAGGGATCTGGATTCACTGTCGGAGTTACTGGGACGCCCACATCCGGAGTTTCTTGGAGCTCAACTTCCAGGACCCCCAGGAGGAGACCTATAGTGGCTAGTCACAGCAGATCTTAGAGGAAGCATTGAAGCACCAACTTCTGGAAGAATTCAGTTCTCCGTGAGAGAGAACAACTGGCTAGATGGATTAGCCAGGGCAATGCATGAAGCTCTCGCACGTCTATGTGCCCTCAGCGTCAACAAGACCCAAGGAACCCGTTTTGCTCACTATGCAAGACGTGACTTCATGGGACTGCCAATGGAAATGCCGGGCCACCCCGAGTTGAGGCGTCAAGTGGAGAACCTTGACTTCTTGCTTCACGACAGACAACAGGAACTAGACAATGCCAGAGAGTTAGCCAACCAGAACCGTGCCATTGCCGACCAGAAGGCCCAGACTTTCGCACTGCTTGTCCAAGACCGTCAGTCTCTTCCCGCCAGCGTGCTAAGAAGGATCGCACCATCGCCTGTCTTCGTAAGAAGGTGGCCGACCTCGAGAAGACCGTCAAGGAGCAGGAAGCTCAGCTTGCAGCAAAAGAAGAAGATGATGAGGGTGAAGACATCCAGGGAGACATGGATTCTTACCTCAGCAATGATCATGACTTCCTGGAGGAGGATGCCGTGGACTTCTACACTGATGATGAGGACTCCGACTTCATCGACGATGAGTAGATGCACTAGAGCACTATCGTAGCCTGAGATGTATCATCTCGTTGTATCGTAGCTTGCAGAATGGTTCTTCAAACCATATGTTTTCCCTTTGATGTTGTGGTGTGTGTTGTATCGTGTGCTTGCTTGCATGAATGAAAATGTAGTTAGTTGAAAAACCTAAGTTTAACTCAAAGTTTTAGCTTTAAAAACCCCAAACCCATGAACCTTAGAATTTCCCTCTTACCCCTATATCTATCTCAATCCTCAGATGACTCGTGGAAACCAAGGAGGGAGCATCTCATCGCAGGACCCAACGTTGCAGATCTTCAGAATCTCATCGCAGACCGTGAAGCAAGCAGGCAGAACGCCAAGCCAACTTAGCAACACTTCAACAGATCGCCCAGATGGCTCTCAACAACCAAGGACATGGAAATCAGGACCACCATGGATCCAAACTCAAAAATTTCACAACACTAATCCCCTAATCTTCAACCAATCTGAGAACCCACTAGATGTTGATGACTGGTTGCAGACCATGGAAAACAACCTCGAAGTTGCAGGAGTTGATGAAATGAGAAAGTTCTCTTCGCCACCCACTATCTGGCGGGAGATGCCAGAGCTTGGTGGAATAGCATCCGCAATATGAACCATGGTCAAGTGATGACATGGGAAGCATTCAAAGTCAAGTTCAGCCGCACCCACGTGCCGCAGGGTCTAGTCAACCGGATGAGAGATGAGTTCCGCGAATTGAAGCAAGAAGAATGACTGTAGTGGTACCGTGACAGATTCCTGTCACTTGCTACATATGCACCTGATGAGATCAACACGGAGGCCAAGAAGAAGGAGAGATTCTTGAACGGACTGCATGATGAGATGCAGACTGTCCTCGTCAACATCTTTTCACGGATCTCGAAGAGCTAGTCGACTCTACCATCCAGATGGAGGGAAGATTAACCAGGCAAACGACAATCACAAGCGTCGTATGATGCAGCAGTCTATCCAACAGTCACCAGAAGTACCGTCCCAACCCTTCACTAGGATATGCACAAGGAACAACTGACCCCCAAATTCTCGCCCAAGCTACCCAACCGTAGCGGAAGCAATGTGAAGTCCGGAGGAAACAATCACAACTCCGGTAATGCCAACAATTTCAACCGTGCACCTCCCAAGAACCTCACAACAAACAACAACACACAACACACAACAACAACACAACACAACACAGAACTGCACAGATAGCATGTGTGCCTGTCGCAGTCAAGGACAAGTCCCAGATCACTTGTTTTGAGTGTGGAGTGAAGGGTCACTACTCCAATGAGTGTCCCAAGAAGACTGCAGCCAATGCCAATGTGAATGCCCCATCTCAGCAGTAGCGCCGTGTTTAGCCAGGAAGGAGATTTGCCTCAGGGAACCCTCACAACCGCAATGGCCGTCTCTTCCACATGAATGCTGAAGAAGCTCAGGAAGCGCTAGACGTAGTGCTGGGTATGTTTTCTGTCAACTCATTTTAGCAAGAGTATTGTTTGATTCAGTAGCATCGCATTCATTTGTCACCGAAGAATTTGCATGCACTAGTAAGATTCGTCCAACCAACCTGAAGCATGTCATGATAGTTCAAATCCCCAGTTCAACAACAAAAGCTAGAAATGCAAAGTTGTACCTATCAGAATACATGGGGTAGATTTTTATGCCAACTAATTGTACTTGAAACCAAAGGATTGGAAGTAGTACTAGGTATGGACTGGATGTCAAGGCATAAAGGATTGATAGACTGTGCTAAGAAAGCCATACCCCTGACCAGAGTTCTGGGTCACAGTAGAGCATATCTCTGAAACCTTACCCCGTCAATTCAAGTGCAACTAGAGTGTAGCCTTGCCCACCATTGACCAAGTCAGAGTAGTCTGTGAATACCCTGACGTATTCCCAGATGAATTCCAGGTATGCCCCTGGATAGGGATATTGAGTTCATTATCGAACTAATCCTCGGAACCGGACCTATAGCCTAGAGACCCTAGCATGAACCCATCAGAGTTAGTGGAACTGAAGAAGCAGTTGGATGCTATGCTAGCCAAAGGTTTAATTCAACCAAGTGCATCGCCATGGAGATCACCAGTGTTATTCGTCGACAAGAAGGATGGAGGAACCGTCTGTGCACAAATTACCGAAAGTTGAATGATGTTACCATCAAGAACAAGTACCCTTTGCCAAAGATAGAGGATCTATTTGATCAGTTGACCGGAGCTCGGGTATTCTCAAAGATTGATCTTAGGACTGGTTATCACCAACTTAAGATTCGTGCAACGGATATTCCGAAGACCACCTTTACTACTCGCTATGGTCTATATGAGTATACGGTTATGTCTTTTGGATTAACCAATGCCCCTGCTTATTTCATGAATCTCATGAATAAGATCTTTATGAATTTCCTAGATAAGTTTGTAGTTTTGTTTATCGACGACATCCTTATCTCTACTCCAAGTCAGAAGAAGAGCATGAGCAACATCTGAGAATCATCCTAGAAACCCTGAGAGAGCATCACCTATATGCCAAGTTTAGCAAGTGTGAGTTTTAGCTGAAAGAAGTAGGATTCCTAGGACATATTGTGTCTGCCGAGGAGTCTCTATTGACCCCGCCAAGATCAAAGATGTCGAAGAATGGAAGCCCCAACCACTCAAACCCAAGTCCGTGCATTTCTCGGATTAGCGGGATATTACCGCAAGTTCGTAGAAGGATTCTCGAGCATAGCCCGACCATGACCCAATTGTTGAAGAAGGACAAGAAGTTTGAATGGACAGACAAATGTGAAGGCCAGTTTCCAGGAGCTGAAGAAGAGATTGATATCAGCCCCAATTTTAGTCATGCCGGACATCAAGAAGCCCTTTGATGTGTATTGTGACGCATCCAAGATTGGTCTAGGATGTGTATTGATGCAAGAAGGCAAAGTCATCGCTTATCTGTCTCGACAACTGAAGCAGCATGAGCAGAACTATCCAACCCATGATCTTGAGCTAGCAGCTGTAGTTCTAGCACTGAAGACCTGGCGTCATTATTTGATGGGTAATCGCTGTGAGATTTACTCAGATCATAAGAGCTTGAAGTATATCTTCACTCAGAAGGAGCTGAATATGAGGCAGAGAAGATGGATAGAGTTAATCAAGGATTATGACCTTGACATTCACTATCACCCCGGCAAAGCCAATGTGGTAGCGGATGCTCTTAGCAGATTGCCGTGTAGGCTTAACACCATGATCAAGGAGAAGCAACCCAGTTTGTATGAGAGTTGGAGCAGTTCAGGACTGAATTAGTTAGCCGAGGATTCTTAGCAACCATTGAACTTCAACCCACTTTGATTAGCCAAATCAAGAAGCCAGAAGGGGAATGAAAGTATCGACGGAATCAAACGTCGTATTGGTACAGGAAGGTACCGGGATTCACCGAAGACGAAAGAGTTACTGTGGTACAAAGGACGTATCTGTGTGCCAGCAGATTCAGAGCTGAAGGAAGTTATCATGAAGGAAGCTCATGATACTCTTTATTCTATCCACCCGGAGGAACAAAGATGTATCAGGATTTGAAGGAGCAATTTTGGTGGCACAAGATGAAGAGAGAATCGAAAGCTACATCGCCAATGTGACATCTGTCAAAGAGTCAAGGCAGAGCATCAGAGACCTGCAGGACTGTTGCAAACCATTGCAGATTCCGGAATGGAAATGGATTCCGTCGGAATGGAAATTTATCACCGGTTTACCTACTTCTAGTAGGGGAAATGACTCAATCTGGGTCATAGTTGATAGACTGTCCAAGGTAGCCCATTTATACCTGTCAAGACCACTTACCAGAGTGCAAAGTTAGCAGAGCTATACATTGCTAGGATTGTTAGTCTGCATGGAACCCCCAAGACCATCGTATCAGATCGAGGAACCCAGTTTACCTCAGATTTTGGCAGAAAGTGCAGGAAGGTTTAGGAACCAAGTTGAACTTCATACCGCGTATCACCCACCCGCAAACAGATGGACAGACTGAGAGAGTCAACCAAATCCTAGAAGATATGCTTAGAGCTTGTGTGTTGGAATATGGATCAAAATGGGAAGACTGCCTGCCTTTCGCAGAATTCTCATATAACAACAGTTATCAAGCTAGTTTGCAGATGGCACCATTTGAATTCCTATACGGAAGAAAGTGTCGTACCCCTTTGAATTGGTCGCAAGTAGGAGAGAGTCAGATCTTCGGACCCGACATTCTCCGAGAAGCAGAAGAGAAAGTTCACAAAGTCCGTGAGCACCTTCAAGACCGCCCAATCCAGACAGAAGAGCTATGCTGACAAAAGAAGGAGAGACCTGACTTTCAATGTCGGAGATTTTTGTATATCTCAAGGTTTCACCATTGAAGGGAACTCAACGCTTTAGTCTGAAGGGAAGTTAGCCCCAGATATATCGGGCCTTTCAAGATTCTGAACCGTCAAGGAGAAGTATCGTATCAACTGGAACTGCCTGAAGAGATGTCAGCCATCCACAATGTGTTTCCATATCTCGTTACTTTCGCAAATGTCTGGAAGTGCCCGAGAAGACTGAAGTTTTCAAGAACATCGATCACAGAGCTGTGGAAATCAACAATGACCTGACCTATCGGGAAGTGCCCATCCGTATCTTGGAAGAAGCCTACAGAACCACCAGGACCAGGAGTATCAAGTTTTCTCAAGATCAGTGGAGCAACCATACCGAAGAGGAAACTACTTGGGAGCGCGAAGATTACATTAGGACAGAGTTCCCAGATCTCTTTAGTTCCTAGTTTTCTTTGTAATCTCAGGACGAGATTTTTTTAAGGGGGGAAGTTTGTAACATCCCAAAACTTCAATCCAAGTTTATCAAGATCAAATTAACCAAAAATTGGGGGTAACAAAAACTTTTCCAAATTTAATATGAAAGCATTCATATATGTGTGCA